>OZ020258.1:11295550-11895550 GCA_963971285.1 Astropecten irregularis | reverse complement strand
GGCCCAGGGGGTCCCGGTAGGTGTCCACGCCAAACTTGTCAAAGATGTCGGCCTGGGCTTGGTTGTAGACGAGGTCCACGAGTCCGGACATGAGACAGTATGGCGAGAAGATGAGGAAGACTTTGTCGATGTAGAAGAACGCGTTGTGTTCATTGATGTCCGTGCCCTGCAGATTCAATAACAAGAACATTATTCAGAAAGATTTGAGGCTTTGCATGGTGACAATTGTTATGTGGATCGGTCTTCTGATGAGGACTAGAGCAGACTAGTCGAAACGTTGAGACCTTATTGCGAGAAGTGCAAACGATATAGAAGTGCAAAAGTTTGAACGATTATTACATGGTGTTTCCGCAAACGGATCCACATAAGAACATTATTATCATTTGGGATGTGAACAAAAAAAACCGAATGAAGCAGGATTCGAACCTTTGACCTACGGAATTCCGTACAGGTTGCTCTACCAACTGAGCCATCCAGCCCTGCGTTATCAGAGTCCCACATTGTACGTGCCGAGTTAATTGATATATCTCCCTGCATATTCGCTATCAAACAACAAAATATCATTTACGAACTATACGGTTATTCTGTAGGTTCAGAGGTTGTAGGTTCGAATCCTACTCCAGTCAATTGTCTTTGTTCAACTTTTAATGACTTGCAATTGTATTCTGAATTCTGCATATTATTATCAACTGGCTGAATTTCTCTGTCCAACTTCATTAACACAAGCTGCTTATTATAGCTGCTTCTGCTCAGGAAGCATCTATAGACCTTTCTTTTGCAACGTCACACCCAGGCGCGGTTCTAGAGCCAACATTTTTGGGGGGCTATAAGAGCCAGTATTTTTGGGGGGGCTAGAAGGCCCAATATTTTGGGTTCTTCTAACACTCGCTTTTGCTATGTCTCATTAGGGGTCGAAAAACATGTACATTATCGCCCACACAACGCGTTTTTTTAATGTAATTGGCGCTTCATAACTGAAAAAATCCAGTATTTCCAAGAATTTTTTTTTTCACTTGCATTTTTTTTTTGGGGGGGGGGGCTAGACAAAATTTTTGGGGGGCTACAGCCCCCCCTTGCCCCCCCCCCCCCCCCCGTAGAACTGCGCCTGGTCACACCCCAAGTTTTTTCCAACCAACATGGCGGAAACTATGCCGAGCCATCAAAGCCAGGCATACAAAATAACCACAATTTGTACACAACGTTTAATAAACATTGAAAGATATTGCTGAATGTAATGGAAACAACACAAGCAATGATGGTATGAATTTTGTACAGCGATGGAAAGTTGGCAAAAATGTTGAATTGGGTCACGTAGTCATTTGAGAAGACATTTGGCCGCCCATGCCAAGTATTGCCAAGTCAATGTTTGTATTAAAACAAAAGAAAGGTCTATAGCAGTTCATTTTGGTGCACTGCATCAATGTGATGATTGCTTTGTTATTTCCATTGAATTGCATTGAATGGGGGTACTGTCTGGAAGGAGAGGTTCAATGAACCGTTATTGTCCCCCAAAACATGGGCTCATTATGTTGAAACTACCCCTTGATTTGCATTTGAATAGATCGTCTTTTGCGAGCGGAGCACAATCTATGAGCCCCAAACACAGCTGCAATGACACCAATCAAAGTCAGCTGGGAATTGGGGCTATTGTCCGGCGGTATTCAACCATTGTGTGCCCGTACTGTTCCCGCCAAGCTCCATGCACACATGACCCGGCCAGATGAACTCTGCAAACCTGTGTCTAATAATCCTGGGGTCGATTTCATGAAGCCCTGCGATTGATCGTAACTCGAGTTACGAAGGATAACCAGTCGCAGGTGGCCTATCCCATGTAAGGCTGCAATGTAACAATGTCCTACGATTGATAGTAAGTTACGAAGAGTTTGGTGAAATCGACCCCAGGTCGGTGAAGGGGTTCTTAAGGAACGAAGAAAAATCTTGACCAGTGACTGACCAGTGGCGATTCCTGAAGGAACTTGGGGATGGTGGTCAACAGAGCAACCAGGAACTGGAAGCAGAAGAGGACGATGAATGCCGAGCCCGTCGTCTTAAAAAACGGCACCACCAGATACATCTGACAAACCACCGCGAACCTTGGAGGCAAAAAAAATAACAATCATAAAGAGTTGTTTAAAGAGGATGTTCAACACTCAACAAAGTTAAAACTTTAATCCTTAAATTACTTGGCATGAGAAAAAAGACATTTATCTCACACGTACTAAACACAGAAAGAGAGTCTTTTTTGATGATTTTTCTCTCAACATGCTCAACCCGCAATTAAGCTCCCCAAAATTCAGATTCTCTCAATTTCGTCGATTTAATTTCGTCAATGGGGGCAGCAGACAAAATCTGTGTGATTTTGTGACGTCAGATATGGGAGCCGTTTGTTCAAAAGAAAAGGCTCTCATATCTGACGTCACAAAATCACACAGATTTGTCTGCTGCCCCCATTGAGGAAATTCAGAGAATCTGAATTTTGGGGAGCTTGCGGGCTGAGAGAAAAATCATCCAAAAAGACTCTCTTTCTGTGTTCAGTGTGAGATAAATTTTTTTTTCTCATTTCAAGTAATTTAAGGATTATGGTTCTAACAAATAAAGCGAGATTTATTATCATCAAGACTCATCACTAGTCATCTCACAAATCAATTCACAAGACTAAGCTGTCCAGTTAGCTGGAGTGGATCGCACCCCTGGACACTTACCCATAGAAGAGGAGCAATAGGAAGAATGCAAGTATGTTGGATGATGAGCTGTATGCCTGCATGCTGAACGCCACCACGATGATCAGACTGATGGCAATTGGGATCAGGTACATCAACTGCCGAGCATAAAACAGATACAAGATCAATTACTGGTGCTCTAAGTAAACTAGAACAGCGAAGCTGTCATGGCTCGCTGCGGCCATACGTTACAGTTACAAACATGATAGCAAATAAAAAATACATATAACAGCAGAATGAAGCACAAGTATTCCTATCAAATGTAGTAACCTCAGTAGTGCAACAACGTTTGAAATTTCAAGCCCTGCATGCACGTTAGCTGATGTACACCCATGCCCCTCACACAGCCCTAAACTTAAGAGGCCAAATCATCAACATTTTTAAATAGAAACAACTTCAACATTTTTCATTGACGATAATATCAACACTATTTTGAACAACACACCCATCCCCATCCAAATCTTTTTTTTTTAATTCAACAATTTTTAAACAATAAAAAAGTTTCAACATTTTTCATTTACAATAATAACAACATCATTTTGGACAACACCCATCCAATTTTTGTTTAATTCAACATTTTGAAACAATAGACAAATTTCAAAATCGTTCACTCTTTATTTACGATAATCATTAAAACATTACATTGGGCTTCAGGCACAAACTAAAAAACCTGAACACGCTTCCCGGGCAGAAGGAGTTAATAATCCCTAGACCTGCTGCAGATTTGACAATGTATTAACTCCTAGAAAGATGGATGTCATCTGCTTACGATAAGGCCTGTAGTTTAAAGCCTACACTTACCATGTCCCAGATGAGGTTAGCGAGCCAGTAGCCAAACGGAGTGATGCCACTGATGTAGTGAAGCCTCTTGGACCCGTTGTTGTACTCCAGGACAGGGAACATGACAAAGGTGGATGGAATCAGGGCGAAGGCTACCAGAATCAGCATGCTTACTCCAAAGTACTTGGCAGTCTGGTCCCACCTGGATCAAGAACAAAATGGATTTCCAGATTTACAAGTAATAAACTGCTGTAAACAGCATGAGACATAAAATTATACTCATTTCGAGTCTTGGTACTCTGGACAGAGTGGGTTAACTTGACGTTCTGGTCAGTATGCTCTGGCCGTCTTCAGGAGAAAGCTGCAGCTGCGAGGTGGTGAGACTGGACTATTGTAGATTATTTATATCTTTATTATGAGCTGTATGTGGATCGGTTTACGGAAACACCATGTAAGAATCATTTGTACTTTCGCACTTCTCGTAAGGTCTCACAACGTTTCGACTAGCCTGCTCTAGTCATCATCAGGAGACCTGACTAGAGCAGGCTAGTTGAAACGTTGAGACCTTACGAGAAATGTGAACGAAATAGAATTGTGAAAGTACGACTTGCTCTCCTGATGATGACTAGAGCAGGCTAGTCAAAACATTCAGACCTTACGAAAAGTGCGAACGAAATAGAAGTGCGAAAGTACAAACGATTCTTACATGGTGTTTCCGCAAACCGATCCACATACCAATTGTCACCATATGTAGCCCCTCAAATCTTTCTTATTATGAGCTATCCGAAAAATGAATAGAGCTCACAACAGCAAGGAATGCAAAACACTTCCAGTCACTACGGGTGATTTTTCTTTTACAGAGCCAGTCACAATTGTGAAGAATAAATTTTTTTTAAATTGAGCAACTTACAGGGCATTTATGGTGAGTTCCCCCTCAGAGAATTGGTACGGGTGATTGTACGCCGAGATGCCTGCAAGAAGGAGGAGAATAGAAATGAAAGTGATTTCATGTCGACTTTTAGAAATGAAGAATTCAGGGCACAATTTCATGTCTCTGCTTACTGCCAACGTAGAATCGGCGTTCACGGAAGAGAAAGGGGGGCCATAGGTGGCAAGTGCATTAGGCATTCGCCTCTCACAAATGTGGCCCGGGTTCGATCCCGGCCTGGGTCATATGTGAGTAGAGTTGTGCATTTGGTTCTCTCCTATGCTACAAGGGTTTTTCTCCGGGTTCTCCGGTTTTCCTCCCTCCACAAAAATCAAACTCTTTTGATCTCAGGCTGTACTCCGTGATCATATATGGGTTGATGTGGCTGGCAGCCAAGGGCGCCCATGAAAGCCTGCTACCCAATCACGTTGAAGTCGCATCCTTCGCAATTCAGCACCCCAGCTGCGAGTAAGGATGATTAGCCTCCCAAATTATCATTATTATTATTATTATTAAAATCCTGTGCTTGATCGTATTTCATGGATTAATTAGCAAGGAATTTTAAGATGTGCGCGTTGGCAGTTCTCATGATTTAAGGATTTCACGCTTATCATAGAAATTTAATGCTAACCCAGTATTAAGCAAAGAATGAAGATTGTAAGCATGGAATTCTGCAGTAAACAGAGCCATGAAATTGGGCTAGCTATCGATTCCGGCACAACTTGGCAAGTCGTGACTGAATGGTCCGGTGCAGTCAAACTCATGGTCTTTGTGAGGATTCTGGAGGTTGGGCGCAAGCCCAGATGTCGGGATCATAACACTTGAATCCTCCAGGGTGACACTTTGGTACTAATACTTCTCTTTAAACAGGATTAAATGGATACCTGGGGCCAATTTCATGGCGCTGCTAAGCACACAAATTTGCTTAGCACAAAAATGTCTTGCCCAATAATTACAAACCGTTCAAAATGTTCATTTGATATTCATGGTCAGTGAACAGCAGCCAAAGAACAATCACGAGCGATACACAACACATGGAAATTTGGTTGTTAACCCTGTTTTTATTAAGACAGAAATGTCATGCTTAGCAAATTTGTGTGCTAAGCAGCGCTGTGAAATTGTCCACTGGTAGATAATGGTATGGAGCCAGTTTGGCCCAGTTGTCAATTATATTGTTTATAAAGTCGACGTTAGCGAGAAATCGGACGTTGGCCAAAACAGATTTTTGAAATAAGACAGAAAATGCTACCAATGAGGAAATAATATAAATTTCAAGTTCATTGGTTCGGTGGATATTTAGAAAGAGGTAATAATGAGCTGGAGTCTTGTCAAAAATTGCAGCTTTGAAATTTGCGCCGCAAAGCGCCACGGCGGGCTGAGTAAAATTGTTTTTGTGTCTCCCCTAAGTAGAGTTTGTGCATGACCTTTAGGGAATAGCGCTCTGCACTTTAGGCTAAAAATAGCAACGGACCTAAGACAAACATTGCAAACATGCAGGGGTGCGTGGGTGTGCTCGTGCATGTACACTACGTGTGTGAGACAATGTTTGTCTGACATCCGGGGATTTTGTGACGTCATTAGTGCGGAGCGCTATTTTACCATTTAGCATCATAATGATAATTTGATCAGACGCATGTAGTAATTTTGAGGGATTAATCTGTCATAGTTGCCTCTCATCAGTCTAGCCGTCAGTCTCTTACCGTATTCTGCTGGGTCTTGGCTCTCTGGCAGGAAGGATCTTAGGATGACGTTGTTGATGGTGTTCAGTGCAGTGGGCATCGCGTGGAAGCCTTTGTTGTTGTACCAAGCCTTGAGTTGTAAAATAAAACACCCCAGACAGATGTTATTATTAAATTCCGCATCAAAACACAAACATACAATCACAACTTTATGAAATCACGGGTTGATTTCACGAAGCCCAACGATTGATTGCAACTCGAGTAACGAAGGACAACCCATTGTATCCTACATAGGCCTAAGTAGGATAAGGCCATAAAAACAAAATTGTTGTATTGGCGTAACGGAGGTTTGGAAAATAGGGTAGGGCGGGCGGATTTTTAATTTTTTTAATTTAATTTTTCCTGGGGTATTAAATGCTTTTCCCCCTGTATATCACAGTATTTGACGTGTCAAATAAAGACAAGAAATGACATAACAACTTTAACCAGTCTGGTTTCCATCTTTTGCTCCTTTTAAGCTTTTAATCTGCATACAAATTTGCGATTTTTTTTTTTCCCGATTTTTATTTATTTATTAATTTTTTATATTTTTTTTTTGTTTAAAATGTTTACAGTCGGGGCATATTTTTGGGTCGGGCGGGTTACGCCAATACAACCATTTTTTTTGTCTGGCCTAAGATGCATGATTATCCCTGTGATGCAAACAGCCCGGGCTGCAATGCATCACCTGGGCTGTAATACATCATAAGTCCTACGATTGATAGTAAAATATCACATGGTTTGAGGGCGACAGTCGATTCTAGCGGCATAAAAAAACATGTTTACTAAAATGTAGTTTATTGGTTGGTTGGGAATATAGACGGTATGGTCATTTTTTTCAGGCGAAACAAATTGATGCGTTACCTTGACGACCTCCATTGCATCTCCGCTGGCATTCTTGATGGTGTGGAAGGACAACCCGTTATATCTGATGAGCAGAAACAAGGAATAAATGCATCACCACGGTAACAAGGCAAGATGATAATTTGATATTAATGGCAAAAAAAGAAAAAATGGAAAAGTCTTGAGGCTTTACAAATGCCCTCCGGTCAAAATATCTTTGTGTCGTTGAGAGAAATCCTCATTTTTTCCGCTTTTCTCGTTCAAAATTTATTTTATGTGCTATGGCCTAGTGATCTGAGATGGCTTTGTGCTTGATTAGCCTTTGTGTGCTTTACAGCCGGGGTTGTATACTCCCCAGGGAGTTGAGATTGTAAATTTCACAAAGCCCTACAATCGATTGTAACTCAAGTTACGAGGGATAACCCATCGTATCCTACATAGGACTGCAAGTGTAGCCATAAGTCCTACGATTAATAGAAAGTTGCGATGAGTTTGGTGAAATGGACCCCAGGGATAATAGTAATAGGTGCATAGAGACATCTTTGATTGTAAAATGTTCTATTTAAAAGCAGTTATTATTATCATTATTATTTTCAATCCATTCGACAATATTTCAGAGTCGCTGTACCTCTTGTATCTGAAGTCCACCGTGGTCTTCAGCAGATACTCGTTCAGATCCACTTTGAGGCTGGTATCCAGCAGAATGTCGGTGGTGTTCATGATCCATTCCGGGGGCTGGGAACCGGCCGCACCTTCGGGGCAGTCCAGGAACTTGTCGGTGCAGGAACAATCCGGGGCCTGGCGGTCAGCAATCAGAATGTCTCGGTGTTCGGCCTCGGTTAGGGCGGAGATGGGCCGGTCGAAGAACGGCTCCGTAAACTGGCAGGTGCTTGTAGTGCTAGGGTGGAATAAAGAGAGAGGATTGTGTCACTATTATGTCACTTATTATTGATATAAAACCGAGGATGGGACCTTAGGATGGCCGACGGCTATCACGCATGCGTAATCTTGCTGCCCATTGTACGTCATCAGTTTACGTGGGTAAATTGCGTTCGCGCATTGTATCAATATATTGGACAGGGTATCACCGATCCATGCATGTGTAGCGCCCTCAACAAGATAATTACATTAATTTGATCAAACCATCCAGAAATAGGTCGATTTTTATAAAAAACAAAACATATACTCTAGTTCGTTAAAATATGGAACTTCACATATACATTTTTTAATACACCAATAACACATTGGCAAACTGTCATCTGTTTTCAATATCTGTTTTAGGAGGTCTTTAATTCACTATAACAAATGACCACTGTAACGGACAACATCTGTGCAACCTGCAATGTTCGTTAAAGTGGCGTTTCACTGTACATAAACATAATTATTCCGTTACGTAATTGACTTACCTATTCTCAAAGTCCTTCATGCACGTTGTACCCAGACCAGGCTCGTTGAAGAGTGCGTTGGTCATCTTGTCCCCAACCGCTGTCTGAGAATCGCTATTGCTGTGTTTCGATCAAAATAAAACAGTGAAATCAGAATTATGCTAAATACATATAATGTTGTCCATCATTTCTTGAGTGATTCCCGATATACCAATTCTCAGGTTTGTAACATTGACTATGTTGAATAGATCTTAAAGGTAGTATCATACTTTGGTAGCATACTGAAACAGAAATCTTCACAGATTATACCTATAACTTATTATAGGGTATAAATATGGTGATGGTAGAAACATGCCGTTAACATTTTTCTGCCTGAAATGCTGTATTTATCCATAAAAGAGTAAAACTAATTGACCAAAAACAATTTTGATCGATCTTCGGAAGATCAAAAATCCTTTGGAAAGATTGAAAAATACCATGGGCATTTTTCACCGTTTTCGTATAAAGTGGGCACTGTATGGGACTGGAAATTTCACAGATGACTGTTTTACGGTATCTTTCTGGATATTTTGGCCAATGAATCTGCATTTCTTTGACAAAACTCAAAGTATGAAATAACCTTTAAAATGATCCATGGAATATAGAGGTATGTGAGCGGTTGCATGGCCAGTGGCAAATTTCATGGCGCTGCTAAGCACAAAAATGTCTTGCCCAATAAAACAATCCACCGTTACAAATTTCATTTGACATTCATGGTCAGTGAACAACAGCCAAAGACCCATCACAAGTGATACACAACACATGGACATTTGGTTGTTAACCCTGTTTTTATTGAGACAGAAATGTCATGCTTAGCAAATTTTTGTGCTAAGCAGCGTCGTGAAATTTGCCCCTGGTTTTACAATATCTGGGCCCAACCACTAATATTAAAAAGCTACTCTCCTCAATAGTATTTTGCAAAGTTTCGGTGCTTGGGTGTGGTAAAGACTCAAATGTGATGGAGAGCTCACCTGAAGAACACGTAGTCGCCTGGTCCGTATAGCGAGGGGGCAAAGTGCAAGGCTGAGTTGGTCTGGGCCGTCTCGAGACTGCTGAAGAGGATGGCTAGCAGAAGCCAGAGGGTGGGCACCAGGAGGGCCCAGATCATCCCGAGCCAGTCCCGCTTGGCGTAGTGGAAGCGCTTGGCGAGAATCGCCAGGAATTGGCGCAGGGCTGTAGAAGGCAGTTTGCAAAAGAAATGATAAGATTTTATTGCACAGGGTTTACAATGGCACAGCTAGGAAAGGGTTTCATACTGGAACAAGATTGGAAGGGGTACTTTGTCCACTGCAAGGCAGCAATGAATGCCTCCACCCTTATGGTGTGGAGAAACCAGTCCCTCGCATTGAAACAAGACTGACGGTCTCTTCACACTACAAATAGGACTGGAAGGGTTAGCTAGTCCACAGCGAGGCAGCAATGAATGCCTCCACCCCTATGGTGTGGAGAAACCAGTCCCTCAAACTGAAACAAGACTGATGGTCTCTTCACAGTATAAATAGGACTGGAAGGGGTACCTAGTCCACAGCAAGGCATCATCATCGCTGTTGTGTACACGTTTGATAAAGCGCCCTCTATGATCAGCATGAAACAGACCGGGCTACGCCATGTCAGATTTTAGGGGTTCGAGACTTGATTATTGTTGTCGAACATGAAAGCATAAACCCAATACAGTAGCCCCAACCATTTTTATAAATGCATCAGTCAAATCTACGATTGAACCGAATATCTGAAAAGTGAGCGCAACAGCGGACCTCCATTTTTGGGAACTTACATGATGGACTTGTCTTGTAGACGACCTTTGTCCTCTTCAAGGTGGCCTCTGGGACCATCTTGGTGATATCTTTGGCAGTGCGGGCACTCTCGTCATCTGGGCTGGAAACTTTCAGGAAAACCTTATAAGAAAAAAAATCAAGTACATATAGATGAAAACGGGGAAGAATAATATGGCACTCTGAAGGTTGCAGGTTTGAATCCTGCCGCGCTGTGGTCAATTTTCTTCCTTTTTTACCTTTCATCAATGACTTTAATAAATGAACCTGGGGTCGATTTCTTGAAGCCCTTCGATCGATCGTAACTCAAGATACGAAGGATAACCCATAATATCCTACAACTTCTGCGTCGGGTTGCAATACATCATAAGTCCTACGATTAAATAGTTACGATGAGTTTGGTGAAATCGATCGACCCCTGCAGCAGATTTCATGAAATGTTGCGTAAACTTATACAACATACAAATGTTGCACAAGTTTTGTAAAATGGCCATAACTTGTGCACCGAAGTCAGAAAATGTTGTGTCAGTTCACAACAAAATGTTGTGCATGCAATATTTTAAGTTGCAGGTCAGTTTCCTGTGTGGTTTATAAACACAGAATATGTGTATCTATGAACAATTTAACGAGCAGGTACTTGCAATACAATTGAACAAATTTTAAAAGCTCTTCTTCAGCTGTAACTTCAGGGCAAAGGTAAGGGGACAGATGTGCCAAGTTTATATAATCCAAGTGAATTGTGCATGGTTTGGGGTCCATCCTAAATGTCACCAGTCAAACCTCACCTCTTCCAGAGTAGCGTCGGATAACCCATAACTGGAGGCATGCATTTCTGGCAGTTTGGCATCCAGCTCCTGGAACAAGCCCTGGAACTTGGAGGTGTGCTCGAAGCTGGCAGGCAGGGTGTAGGAGACCTCTCTGGCTGTGTCCTCCTTGAGGATGGCAGAGGGAAGGTGGCTCTGAATCAGCGACGTCAACTTGGGGTGAAAAGAGGAGAAAGAAATGAAAATACTTCCCATATGCCATCTTCAAACTCCAAGCAAAATGACGTCGAAACTCCAAGGCACTCCAATTCTTCCCTCCCAAAGAAGGGATGGACGGCCTCTTATCCAAGAGAACCTTGAATAAATTGATCTACCATCCTGGAACTAGCTATGATCCAATAACTCAGGAATCAAGAGAACCTTTAATACCGGTTGGGCCTAGCCACTGAAAAGCCAGGACAGGCCTGGGGTGCATTCCACTCCAGCTAACTAGGCGCATGGCGCCCAATGTGCGCCACCGTTTTCAAACCGGAACGCGCTGTTCGCCAAACATGCACACAACGTTCACCTAACATAGCAAACGGTGTAGAGGAGGTGTTTGCTGAAGTTGGCTAACTACTTTGAATGAAAGATGGACGCAGTACGCAACACATGTTCGCGGTTTGTTGCATGTGCGTTCCACTACAAAATCCAAGCGTAACGCAAACGGCGCGCACATGTTCGTGGATGTTCGCACAAGCGGAACGCATCCCTGGGCTTTGCCTGGGGTCATGGGCTTCTACAATCCCTTACCTTGAACTATATCAACTTCAAGCTCATGCTGTGTCTGCAATCTCCGTTCACATAAACCAGATTGACAGACTGAGTCTACATTGATCATGGACAGTATCCGGAAGCTAGGCTTTAATGATAACAAGCAGCTCTATTTCATTACAGTTCAGGGCCAACCAATGGAGGCTTTAAGGCCTGAGCCTACAATGAGCGCCAGATGCGGCCGTAATGAGGCTAGATTCCCTGCGAGTGATCCTGCCAGGCAGATTCTCTCTATGAGAGAACCTACTGGTAGGACTCGGCCAGTAGGGCATCGACATGACATGTGGTTGCGTCAGATGGATCGTTTTTTTTTGCTGAGATGGGGATGAGTCGCATGGCTGCCTGGGGGATAGCCATCAGGAGACCGAAAGAAGCTGGAAATAAGGTTTGGTGAGGACAAGGCCAATTTTCCATTGCAAGGGGCACTTCCATTGGAAAATCATAATGTCTATGGAAACATTTGAAGGGGCACCAAGGCCAAGAACCAGGGCAACGAAGGCCATGGCTTCCGTGGCCTCAGTTTATTTCCAGGCTTGATGTGCCAATGCGCTGTCATGGAGAATGCTCCCAGCTGATTGATTGACCTGAGCCTGGCCATGGCTTTCACTGCCTGGCTCTCACAGTAAAAGATTATCTCCCTTATTCCCTTAATTATAAAGCCTGCTGCCAGTTTTTCCACCGAAAGTCTTCCGATTTTAAACCAAATAAAGGTCGAAGACACACCTTGTTGGTGTTGAAGTTCTCCTCCATGGATGAAACCCCGCTGGAGGAACCCCGAGAGCTTGTACTCGCCGCTTCTTCCGCCTCCTCAACATTCATCTTGTCCAGGTCGGTGTAGATGTTTTCCACGGCCCGGTTCTGATTCTGATCCTCGACTGGCAGCCCGGCAGACTTCTCCGGAGTGGAGTGGGTGCCACGGCCGGCAGACCTCTTGGCGACGGTCAGTGTGTAGCCGCTGCCGAAGCGGTTCTTGAGGAAGGCGGAGGAGCCGCAGCAGCGGAGCTGACCTTCATCCAGGATGGCGATGCGGTCCCCGAGGAGATCGGCCTCGTCCATGAAGTGGGTACACAGAAGAATTGTGCGACCTAAGATCAATTTTTAAACCTCAATGTTAATAATTATAAACCAATTTAGGACAGTACCTCTTTCACTTTTGATATCCACCAAGGCAGTATCGTCTTTCTTGAACCAGGTGGGATTCGAACCTAGGGATTCCTATCTACTGATCTATAACATTGCATGTACTCCCCACTGGTACTCTCTCACCCACCTGCCCTTAAAGAAAAAATGACGAATACTAAACAATTACATCAAGGGCCTTTTCAAAACCTCGGCTCCGTCTCTGGCTCAGGCTCCAGCCCCATTTTGTAAATCCATTCTAAAATAACAGGTATCAATAGAGGCTTGACCGCGGTTTGGAAGTAAATACTTGGGTTTGAAAGAAAACAAAAAAACAGAGCTTCAGCTTCAATGAAAAAACAAAACCTATATTTTCAGCATATGGATGACAAAGCCTGAGCCGCAGGTGGAGCCAGATCCACAGGCGGAGCCAAAGCTGGATCCAGAGCAGGAGCCAGAGCAGGAGCCAGAGCAAGAGCTGGAGCCGGATCAGAAGCCAGAGCCGAAGCCATGGTTTGGAAAAGGCCCTAAGATACAGTCGGTAGAGCGCCATTATGGTACTCTGAAGGTTGCAGGTTTGAATCCCGCTCCGGCCGACAAATGTCAAGAAAATAAACCCCTAATTACCTTGCTTGTTCTTGATGATGAGATCCCAGATGGACCGTCTGGCGTGGGGATCCACTCCGCTCGTGGGCTCGTCCAGGATGACGATGTTGGACCCCCCCAAGAAGGCGATCATGACCGAGAGCTTCCGCTTCATCCCGCCGGACAAATTGCAGACCTTCTCATTGGCGGAATTCTGCAGGCCGACGCTTCCGATGAGTCTGGACGGGGAAGGGTGGAGGAAGGGAAGACAAGAAACAAAGTCCTGAAAATGCTGCTACAAAATAAGTCTGATCTTCGTTCAGGCATCTGGTGCTAGGTTGGACCGATTTGGGGGAGAGGTGGGATGAGATGGCAGAGTAACAGCCATGGGGTAGAGGGAAGGGGGAGGGGGCATCACAAAAACAAAAACAAGGAATATATAGTAAATCATTGAAAAGTGAACAAAGAGAAATTGACTGGAGCGGGATTTGAACCTGCGACCCCCGGAATACCATACCCGTGCTCTACCAACTGAGCCATCCAGCCTATTATGTTTGCAGTGAAATTGTCAATTAACTTTGTTCATTTGGCAGTCGATCAGATAGCTAAGTTGGTAGAGTGCCTGTGTGGCATTCCGGAGGTCGCTGGTTTGAATCCCCTCCAGTCAATTTTCTGTGTACACTATTCAATGACTTAAAAATAATTCAGTCACTTTCCCCTGAGAATATACAATCATGGTACTTCCTGTGTTTGGGGGCCCAGGTGCCAATTTCATATAAAAGCTGCTTAAGCACAAAATTTGCTAATAAGCATGAAGTCTTCCTCGATCAAACAGGATTACCAACCAAATGTTCATGTGATGTTTTCTGCTTTTGACTTGTATTCGGCCATTGTTTGCTGAGCATAACATTCACAAGGAGTTTTGGCTGGCATACTGATTTTATTTACCAAGGTTTTTGGTGCTTAAGCAAATTTCGGTGCTTAAGCAGCTCTATGAAATTGGCGCCAGGTGCCCATCAGAGCAGAAGAGGGGAGCTCGGGCAACATCAAAAAAAGCTTCTGTCTGTCTGTCACGCTAAGGACTTGAATCCGTTCAAGAAATCAACGGAGAAAGAAAAGAGGACTCACTCTTGAGACTGCTGGTAGATGTCCTTGGAGGACATCCCCTTGAGACGTCCAAACAATTCCAGATGTTCGCGGACGGTCAACCTGGAGGAGACGAGAGACGTGAGAGGTGAGACACATGATAATAACCTAGATTTTAAAACAGAGTCGAATTTTGGATTTGTAGGTGGGCGGAATGGAGCTCGAGTCCGTGAGACATAGCATTAAGACACCATCGGTCTTCTTGGTATACACCGATCCAAAGGCGCGACCATGGAGGTAGGAAACACCCGCCATTACTGCAGTGTCCCCTCCTGCCTTTTGCCAGGCAACAAAAGAATTATATTCTATATATTGTAGTGTGAACGTCCCCTAATCATGGGACGTACACCCTGCAATTATAAAGTGTGATTGATAGTATAAAAGTTTCTCTCCCTAAGTCCAGTCTCTAACGGAGGGACTAGTTTTTCTAAAAAGGGCAGAAATAAGAATGCCCTTTTAAGAGATCAAGGAAAGTCTTACTGGTCGTAGAGGGCGTTGTGCTGGGGACAGACCCCTAGCTCTTTACGGATGCTGTGAAGCCTCTGCATGACGTCCTTCCCATAGATGAAGACCTTGCCTGAGTACGCCGGGAACAATCCCATGATGATGGAGCTGCAAACAAAAAAACAGCATCACCAACCAGAATGTCAAAGTAAGTCATCAATGTGGTCAATTACAGTAAAGCCAAGCCTGATTTAAAGGTACTATCATACTTTGGTAGCATACCGAAACAGAAATATTCACAGATTTAATACCTTTAACTTACAGGGTACAAAGATGGTGAAACATATTGTTAACATATCCGCCTGAAATGCTGTATTTATCCGGTAAAGAGTAAAACCAGTGCTTTTTAAGATCTTTTAAAGAAAAAACAACAGAAAAGACTTGAGAAATACCGTGGCCGTTTTTCACTGTTTCTCAAAAACTGGGCACCATATGGGACTGATATTTTCACAGATGGCTGTTACTGTATCTCTCTTGATATTTTTGCCATGAATCTGTATTTCTTTGACAAAAACCAAAGTATGATATTAGCTTTAATATAATTCTACCAACTTGACGGAAACAACTGCAACACCCGCTTCTGTAATGGATAAACTGGATGACCCCTAGCTAGCTTGGTGGCCTATATGACATCTGCACGAGGAGGTCGTGGGTTCGCATCCCACCTGAGCCAGTGCAAAATTTGTTTCATGTGCACTCAAAATTTCAGAAATCTGGAAATTGTCAGGGTTTTTTTTTTTTTTTTTTTTTGGGGGGGGGGGGGGTTACATACATTGTCGTGGTTTTGCCAGCTCCATTTTGGCCCAGGAAGGACGTGATCTGGTCCTCGTAGAAGTTGAGAGTGAGGTTGTCCACCGCCTTCTTACGGCCGTACTTCTTGGTCAGGCCAACGATGGAGATACCTAGTGGGTGGTTTGTGGGGTCCAAGTCCACATCGGGATCTGCAGCATAGTCAAGAGGAAAACATGTTTAATACTGGTGAGGTAATTTGAGGTCAGGTTGAGGGTAGCAGTTCCTCCCTTGTCTTTTTACCTCAGGGGCCAATTTCATGGAGCTGCTAAGCACCAAAATTTGCTTAGCATAAAAATGTATTGCCCAATAAAACAAGCCACCGATATTGGTTATTGAACAATAGCCAAAGAACAATCACAAGCGATACCCAACACATGGACATTTGGTTGTTAAACCTATGTTTATTTAGACATAAATGTCATGCTTAGCGAATCTTTGTACCAAGCAGCACCGTAAAATTGGCCCCTGGTGGCCCGGGTTCCACAAGTGGATTGGGTTTTTAGTCCCCGATTCTGTGGGTTTTGACCCACAATGTTACTCTGAGGTTTTACTCTGGGCGCAGAAGTCTTTAGAAATGTCATGGTCGACCTATTTAAACATTCTCAGTTAAACGGACAAAGTTACAGGGGAACGCCACTCTAATGAACACCGCTATACCAAACATTCGGCTGTACCATACATCATCCTTGACTCCCATTCTTGTGTACAATACAGAATATGGTTCTTTAAATCACTATAATGAACGACCACTATAACGGACTATGTCTGTGCATCCCGCCGTGTTCGTTATAGCGGCTTTCCACTACACTTGCATTTGCAAATGTTTTATCCTGAAGTAGGCAATAAATTTATCACCGATTGAGGAATTAAAATTGACCTACTTTTGTTGACGCTGGTGTGCAGTTCCCCGTTGCTGGAAGATGGCATCAGAGAGAAGCCACACCAGGTCCACGGTAGGAAGATGAAGTACCACGGTTTGGGCACACCATGACGTCCTAAACGAGAAAAAGCAAATACAGAAATATTACACCAGCTACGGCGTGTTGCAGAAACTTTGCTTTCTTCCGAGATTGGAAACATTGTTGTACAAAGTTGGGTTTCAAGTTTTGCATGGTGGAGAGACTAGAATGAGAATTTAGAGAATCTACTCTCATCCGTCCTTTTCAGGACCACAAACCTTCCTAAAAGAGTGTTATACCATAGAGCTACAAACTTTGTAGCTCTATGGTTATACATGATGTCTCCGCAAGTCTTACTCTTTCTGGTTGTACAAAGTTGTTGTACTCAGGGAGAGTCAGATGAGACCTATTGCTTGCATGATACGTGAGCGCCAGATGCGAGTGTAAGGTCATGAGGCTAGATTCCTTGAGAGAGATCCAGCCAGGCGGATTCTCTCTATGAGAGAACCTATTGGTGGGACTCGCCCAGTAGGGCGTCCACATGACAAGTGGTTGCATCTCTTTGAGACAACCTACTGGTAGGACTAGCCCGTTAGCTAGGGCATCCACATGACACATGGTTGCGTCTCTTTGAGAGAACCTACTGGTAGGACTCGCCAGTAGGGCACACGTGGTTGCATCTCTTTGAGAGAACCTACTAGTAGTATTCGTCGGTAGGGCGTCCACATGACACATGGTTGCGTCTCTTTGAGAGAACCTACTGGTAGGACTCGCCCGGTAGGGCGTCCACATGACACGTGGTTGCATCTCTTTGAGAGAACCTACTGGTAGAGCTCGCCCGGTAGGGCGTCCACATGACACGTGGTTGCATCTCTTTGAGAGAACCTACTGGTAGGACTCGCCCGGTAGGGCGTCCACATGACACACGTGGTTGCATCTCTTTGAGAGAACCTACTGGTAGGACTCGCCTGGGAGGGCGCCCACATGACACATGGTTGCATCTCTTTGAGAGAACCTACTGGTAGGACTCGCCTGGTAGCTAGGGCGTCCACATGACACATGGTTGCATCTCTTTGAGAGAACATACTGGTAGGACTCGCCCGGTAGGGCGTCCACATGACATGTGGCTGCATCTCTTTGAGAGAACCTACTAGTAGGATTCGCCCGGTAGCTAGGGCTTCCACATGACAAGTGGTTGTGTCTCTTTGAGAGAACCTACTGGCCATGGTAGGACTCGCCCAGTAGGGCATCCACATGACACGTGGTTGCATCTCTTTGAGAGAACATACTGGTAAGACTCGCCCGGTAGGGCATCCGCATGACACGTGGCTGCATCTCTTTGAGAGAACCTATACTGGTAGGACTCGTCCAGTAGGGCGTCCACATGACACGTGGTTGCATGTCTTTAAGAGAAACCAACTGGAAGGACTCGCCCAGTAGGGCGTTCACATGACACGTGGTTGCGTCTCTTTGAGAGAACCTAATGGTAGGACTCGCCCGTGAAGGCATTCACATGACACATGGTTGCGTCAGATGGATCGTTATTTTGCTGAGATGGGGATGGGTGGCGTGGCCGCCTTGGAGATCAGGAACTAGGCTGATGGAGTACTGCTTGGAGGTAGATGCGGCAACGTGCTGCCGCAGCGCATGCTCCCACTGATTGATTGATTGATTGTACAAAGTCAAAACCACAATGATGCACAAAGTGGTAAAATATGGCGTCAAAGTGAAAGGCGGGGCATTTTACCTGGGTATATGGCACTGATGTACCATCCGATGACAAAGTACAGTAGTCCGTCCCACAGCATGGCCATGCAGAGCCAGTTGAAGCTGAACGTCTCAAACTGATGAAATCCCTCGGCAAACGCATCCCACTGGACTCCGACCGTCTGAGCTTCCTTCAGGGCGATCTCGTTGCAGCCCAGGGTAAAGGCGCACGTTGAGGACAACGACTGTCGGTAAAAAGAACGGGCCCGCGAAAAAAATTACATCTATTGATGAGCACTGTTAACCCTCTCATTGCTAACTTTCTTCGAAAAAAAAAATCAAGTTGCATCCCAGGGTAAAATGCCAAAGATCCTGCAGCTGCGCAAGATAGCCTACTCTTTCACAATCATGACATGACAAAAACACTTTTTGGAGGTCTTGCAAATCCTATACGCTGCCTTTAAAATTTATTGAAATTGAGATAGAAAATTGACTCAACAGTTCGTAAACAGTGCAAACAGTCACCATGGGAAATCGTGGTTCATCAGATGCTGGGTTTTTCAAGGAAATAAAGATTTAGTGTCTTTTAAAAAGATTGTTTTTAGCATTCCGAAAGCGTGGTGTAACCATGTAGGATTCGGTGGGCCCAAGATTATTTCGGCCCTATTTCTGCTATAGATGCATGAACAAAGTGTAAAAAGGTACATGAAACAACATCTGTATTAAGGAAGTTTAAGACCTTCACTTCTGTTTAAGTACAACAAAAACACATCTTTGCAAATCCTATATGCTCCCTTTAAGTCAAAGGAGTTAAGTCATTTTTCCGGCCAGTAAATCCACAGAATCTTGGTAAACTTACAAAGAGGGCTGTCTGGTGGAAGGTGTCCAACTTGGTTTCCACAGAGAGGTAGGCTATGTAGGGTATGTAGGTCATGAGATAGATCAGGACTGCAGCCACCGATGCCACACTGGCCTTCTGAAACAAGGTACTGATCATGTAGCTATGGAAAGATCGAGAGTGACAAGACAATCAAATGTTCAGTAGGATTTGAAGCTTTGCATGGGGGAAGTAACACAAGAAAGGAAGGTCTGCGGAGACATCATGCACTATTCTAGAAGTATGGTTCTGAGAAGAACCGGTGAGAAGTTGTCTCGACGTTCCGGCCAGTGTACTCTAATACTTAGGGAAAAAGGATGATTAAATATTCAAAAGTCACGCTTATTCAATCATTGACCATTTACTGCCGTGGAGGGCGCTGTCCTTCTTCTCTGGGGATGTGACGTCATGACAGGTACTCATCCAGCTAGCTAGCTACAGCTCCTACAACTTATCCACTGTGATTACATATGTACAGTGTATGCGTGGCGGCCGTGTTATTGAAGAAAATGAATTTTTGAGTTTTAGGTGGCTGCACACAAACATCAGAGAAAAAGTGTCACTAACTTTCGCCGTGTGTGGTTTGTTTGTGGAGAAAGAATTAGAAAAGGTGTAATGTAGGTCCAAATGAACAGTACAGTATATATAGTACAATCATGTACACTACGCGTTGTGTGCTGTGGTCGGCTAGCTGAACAAGTACCTGTCATGATGTCACTGGTCGTAATTCATAATATGTAAATGAGAGGCATGCGAACCAGGTGTTTTGATGAGCTGTAGTCAGTAGGCCTTACTTTTTCGCGGTGTTTTTTTCACACACAGAGGAAACAGAGCATATTCTTTCTTCCCTGTCTTTATTGACATAATATCTTAAGCCTCAATTTTGGATTTCCCATCCTCGTTGGACTAGGGCTTTAATAAACAATATCAACTCTTATGATGGACGGAGGGACAATTCGGAGAAAACTTGTTACCACATCATGATGAGCGAGAAGGAGAAGCACAGCATAAAGACGAAGAGCAGGACGGCGTCGGTAGAAGGCAGGATGTTGCCCACCTTCAGGACGATGGTCATGATCAGGCACAGGAGGGCCATCAGGATCAGGTTGTTCAAGAACCAGCAGAAGAGGTTCACACCGCTGCGTAGACCCATGGCCTTCATCAGCTGCTCCGGCCGAGAAGAAAGAGAAGACGTAGAAATTTACCTTCAATTTCAATTTCAAGTTAATTTTCAAAATTTTCAATAACAGAAATTATTTCCAACTCTGTAATGTGACCTAACAATTAACTGGTATGTAAAGGTTAACGTAAATATGAGAACATGAACAAAGGCAGGTAGGTTTGCGGTGACACCATGTAATCTCTTCTGTGAGAGTGTGTGGTTCTGAGAAGAACCGTTGGTATTATCTCTAACTCTCCTGAGGAGTCACTCTCCTGAGGACGAACAGAGCACACTGTTTGAAACGTCGAGATAATACCAACGGTGCTTCTCAGACCCATACACTCTCACAGAAGAGATTACATGGTGTCACGGCAAACCTACCTTCTTTATAGTATAGTACTTCCACCATGCATAGCTTCAAACTGACTTACTTATAAACAAAGGCAAAAAGAACGAACTATGATAATTATAAGACAGAGTAGGGCATGGGTGTCGATCCCAGGGGGGATGGGGGGGATATATCCCCCCAATATTTGAGGTGGGGGGATGGCGTGTATTATCATCCCCCCCAATATTTCGAGGTTGAACATCATTCAAATTTATTGTATAGAAATATTACGTGATCCTTGATGTTTTTTGAGTCTTCGCAGTGAATTTATACTGTTAAATTCTTCTGAATATCGTTTTTAAATGCTCTAAAATGCGTTTGGAAGGAGGGTATCCCACCTCCCACAGCCTCCCCCCGCTCGGTCGCTTCACTCCCTCGCATAGGACAACAAATCACCAATCATCCCCCCAATCATGAACAGACATCAACACCAGTGGAGTAGGGAGCACTTTCAGAAGCCATGCTAATGGGTTCCTAGATTCATGGCCTGTTATCTTAACTCCTCTATTAATCAATAAAACCACAAAATGCTCGGGCGGTCTCCGACAGTTTAAAAAAAGCTGGGGCGGTTGTGGGCGCTTTAGGGCTAATGGGTTCCTAGATTCATTGCCTGTTACCTAACTCCTCTATCAATCAATAAAACCACAGAGTGCTCGGGCGGTCTGGGGCAGTTTAAAACAAGACGGGGCGGTTGTGGGCGCTTTAGGGCTAATGGGTTCCTAGATTCATTGCCTGTTACCTAACTCCTCTATCAATCAATAAAACCACAGAGAGCTTGGGCAGTGGGCAGTTTAAAACAAGACGGGGCGGTTGTGGGCGCTTTAGGGCTAATGGGTTCCTAGATTCATTGCCTGTTACCTAACTCCTCTATCAATCAATAAAACCACAGAGAGCTCGGGCGGTCTCGGGCAGTTTTAAAAAAGACGGGCGGTTGTGGGCACTTTAGGGTTCCAAGATCCATTGCCTGTTACCTTAACTCCTCTATTATTCAATAAAACCACAAAATGCTCGGGCGGTCTGGGGCAGTTTTAAAAAAGATGGGGCGGTTGTGGGCGCTTTAGGGCCAATAGATTATAGATTCATTGTCGATGAACTCCTCAATCGATCAATAAAATCGTGGAGTGCTTGGGACAGTTTGAGGAGGCAAGACATCCTTCCCTTCAAGGAATGAAAAGTGAGCGAACTTACCTCTTCGATGCCAAGCTCCTTTTCGTAGACAAGTTGGTACACCATCGTGGCGAGGGTACTCATGAAAACGAACGTCAGCATCAGGGGGAGAAGGTAGGTGAACCGTTCCACAAAACTGCAAAGACAAATCAAAATTGTTTGGATTGTGACGAGAAGAGTCATTCATCCCAAAACGTCCTACAACTGCCAAGATTCAGGTACCTATTAGACCCAGGCATGGAAACTTTAACATCAACAACAACAGTTTTTTTTTATAGAGCGATAGCGCATAACACATTGCGGAGTAAGTCTGAATGTGCTTACACTATTATTATACCTGGTCATTGGGCCCATTAACATTCCTTAAACAATCTCAGTTCCCTGGGGAGTATACAGCCCTGACTGCTGTAAAGCGCACTGAGGCTAATCAAGCACAAAGCCATCTCTACGCTCACAGGTACTAATTTTACACCTGGGTGAAGAGGAGCAAATGTGATCAAGCGTCTTGCCCATGGCTGGATTCCAACCCACAATCTGTAGATTGACCACAGGATCTTGAGCACGACATGCCAGACCACTCGGCCACAGCACCCCACATGGAGCTTAGAACTAAGTGAGACTTGCGGAGACACATGTATACTCTTCTCGGAAGGTGTGCGGTCCTGAAAAGGACCGGTGAGAGTAAATATCTCCAAGTTTTGCTCTGGCTGTCCTCAGGTGAGAGGACTACACCCCTGAGGATAGCCAAAGCACACTGGCCGAAACGTTGAGATATTTTCTCTCACTGGTCATTTTCAGGACCACACACCTTCTGAAAAGAGTATGGTGTCTCCGCAAGTCTCCCTTAATGTTCTAGTCCACCATGCAAAACTTCAAATCCAACTGACATGGAGCTTGCTGGCCTAGTTGGATTCTGGGCTACGTTACTCTCCGTGATTACCACGACACCTACGACTACTCATCAAATAACTCATCATCTCAGTTGAGTATTGAGATACTCACCTGTCCCCACACTACCTTAATAACTCAATTTCATTTGAGTATTGAGAAACTTGCCTGTACCTACCACATGACATAAGAATAGCATGAACTGTAACTGTATGCATAATGCATATTCCACAATACTGCATATGATCATTGCAATAACTACGACTACTCATCGAGTAACATATCACCTCATTTGAGTATTGAGGTACTCACCTATCTACCACGTGGCATGGGTATGGCATGAGCTGGATGTAGACTCCTTGTATCTCAACATTACTGTACACGATCATCACAATACCTACGACTACTCACTGAGTAACATGTCACCTCATTTGAGTATTAAGTTACTCAACTATCTATCGACCACGTGGCATGGGTATGGCATGAGCTGAATGTAGACTCCTTGTATCTCAATATTACTGCATATGATCATCACAATAGCTATGACTACTCACTGAGTAACACATCACCTCATTTGAGTATTAAGGTACTCACCTATCTATCGACCACGTGGCATGGGTATGGCATGAGCTGAATGTAGACTCCTTGTATCTCAACATTACGGCATATGATCATTACAATACCTACGACTACTCACTGAGTAACACGTCACCTCATTTGAGTATTAAGGTACTCACCTATCGACCACGTGGCATGGGTATGGCATGAGCTGGATGTAGACTCCTGGAGTTGCCACATTGCTGTCTGTCTGGGATTTGATGATGCCTTTCTCAATCATGTCCTGGAGGAAGATGAAGCCGCGGGAGTAGAGCTGGTCGATCAAGCGGTTGTTGGGACCTGCCGTCCAGTCACTAAACAAGGAATCGGGAGAGCATACGGTGCGACAAGAGTTAATTAATGGTCATGCAGTATATACTCCGGATCTTCTACCGGGATGTGATTAGCAACCAGGCATTAGAGCCATAGAGGATGAAATTAGGCAAAGACGTTGGAGGTGGTTGGGTCACACACTCAGAAAACCTAACCAAAATACCTAACCAAAAAAGGCAGCACTCGCATGGAACCCACAAGGGATAACGAAAAGGGGATGACCAAGAAACTCCTAGGGAAGGGACCTAGAAGCCGACACAAAGAGGTTGGGTTACTCTTGGAGGGAGCTGGAGAGAAAGGCACAGGACCAGCCTGGTTGGGGTAGACTTGTTGGCGGCCTATGTCCCAGAAGTGACGATAGGCGTAAGTAAGTAAGTAAGTATAGCGCCCTCTATGTTGTGGGTTGGGTCTACTGGTTCATACCTACCCCAGACGGCTACTACTATATGCAAATTCCCCTGCAGCTATTTGCTACTACTCTGAAAAGACTTGATCAACCATGGTGCATCCTGACCTCCCACAATGCATACCGCCATAGCCGCCATGATCGTCCTTCTTTTCTCAGCGCCGACTTTTCTCAGGGGCCTCTTTCGATTTTTGAGTTCCGTTTCTTCGCTACACCTTTAAGCTGTTTGGACTTGATCACTTCTTCTAACCTTTATCTTGATTATCCGTTAATACTAATAACATTTTATGACAGAATCCCTTTCTGTGCATTGGGGTAGGTTGAATGCAGTATAGACTTGTTAATACCAAATCATCAAACGATAAAAAACACAAATAAATTGCAAAACGTACTTGTCTTTGAGCTGTTTGGTCGATGGCGTATTTTCAATGTCCATGCGGATCTTGTACTGGACGTGAGGTGGAAGGACTTCGGCATCGCTAGGAATGTTGCTGAAGAAGACACCTATTGAATAAAAATTCAAAAATGGACGTCATGAGGAGGTCTGGTTGGTATAGCGGTTCTTTCCTTGCCTTTCACCTCAGCTAGTCCCTGGTTCGAGTCCAGCTTGGGTCACATTAAATAGATTGGGTTTTCAGTTCCTATACCTTACCTTAAACAGCTTCAAGGTAGAGTACCGGGTTGGTAACATACCCAAACAAAAATGCTCACAGATTTACCTAAAACTTTCAGGGTATGAAGATGGTGAAACATACTGATAAAATATTTCCGCCTGAAATGGTGTATTTATCCAGGATTTTTGATCTTGGCAAGATCAAAAATCCTTCTTTACGTTTTATGAGAAAAATTGAGTCAGATTTTTGCTATTTTCAAGGGACTCATCAGATGTCTGATTGAGCTCATATTTTCACAGGTTTATCATGTCATGTACATGTTGGATAAGACAAAGTGTGAGTGCTGTTCTATGACATACCAATCATGTATCATACCTTTAAGACTTGTGATGAGTTATTAAAACATCCGTGGTAGCCATCGTGGAATCTTTGGTACTACGTACCCCTTCACCACAATGAGGTTCTTTTGTTACGTACCTCCAAACAGTGTGTTACTCCCGCTGTACCGCCGTGATCGCGAATCCAAAGCGCTCTCCGTCGGAAGAGGCACGAACCGGTCCAGATCGATGCAGTCGGTCAGGTTGACCGCTAGCTCGGCCATCTGGTCAAACTCGCCCAGTGCGTCCGTGGAGTTGGTCCCCGAGAGGTCCATGTCCAGGAAAGCGGTGATGGTGTCCGGATCGAGGCCCAGCTTTTCCTGGATGATCTCCTTGGTGTAAGAGTTGCTCAGGAATTTCTGGGCACATGAAAAAAAAAGAAGTTTTTCAAGAAAATCCAAGTGGACGTCAGGGACCAATTTCATAGAGCTGCTTAGCACAACAATTCGCTGAGCATGACATTTCTGTCTTATTAATACAAACAGGATTAACAGCCAAATTTCTGTGTGTTATGTATCACTTGCAATTGTTCTTTGGCTGTTGTTCGCTGACCATGAATATCAAAAGGAATTTTCAATGATGGTTAGTTTTATTGGGCAAGGTATTTTTGTGCTAAGCAATTTTTTGCACTTAAGAAGCTCTATGAAATTGGCCCAAGGTGGGAGGTGTTGTTGCTTTGTGATCTGGCGTGTCGTACTCAATATCTTGTGGTCAATCTAAGTCTTTTTGTGGTCAATTTACAGATTGTAGGTTCCAGTCCAGTCATGGGTTGTGGTGCTTGCATCCTTGGGCAAGACGCTTTGTCACATATTACTTCTCTTCACCCAGGTGTAAATTGGTACCTGCGAGGGTAGAGATGGCTTTGTGGTTCGATTAGCTTTTATGCTCCTTACAGCAGCCAGGGCTGTTTACTCCCCGAGGAGTTGAGATAGTGTCAGGATTGCAGATGTAGCCCGATTATCAGGTATAATGATAATAATAGAGACATCTTTGATTATGATATATGCTTAAAGGTAATATCATACTTTGGTTTTTGTCAAAGAAATACTGATTCATGGGCAAAAAAATCAAGGACGATACAGTAAAAGTCATCTGTGAAAATGTCAGTCACATACGGTGCCTACTTTTTGAGAAAACAGTGAAAAACAGCCACAGTATTTCTTAAGTCTTTTCTCTTTTATTTTTGATAATTGAAAGATCAAAAATAATGTTGGTCATCGGTTTTACTCTTTTCTGGATAAATACAGCATTTCAGGCAGACAAAATTGAACAGCATGTTTCTACCACCACCATCTTTATACTCTGTAAGTTATAGGTAAATCTGTGAAAATGTCTGTTTCGGTATGCTACCAAAGTATGATACTACCCTTAAGACTTGTAAATAATAATGGAACCAAGATGTTATCGTCTCAACAGGGTCCACCTCATGGCTTTGCTTACCCTATAGAGGGTGTGCAGTCACGTGATCAGGACGCCATTTTGGACGGCAACGCTGTACACATGTATAATGCACTTACGTACAGTACGTGTATGTAACCCACGTGTTGGCGTAGCTTGCAAATCAACCGGACGTGTACGCAGACGCAGAAGTGCATGCATTATAATGATAATGATGCTGTCTGGTACGTACGCGTGCGAGCATACACGACGTGCGTGCGTACGCGTGCCGTCCAAAATGGCCGATAAGCTGTCAAGTGACGTCACGTGCACGCTCCCCATAAAGCGTAGAATCAGGAGAGGGCAAAGAGTTGAGGCTAGAGGCTTGCCTACACCTTAGTACTTACCTCCAACAGAATCAGTTGATCAGCGCCTATGAGCTTCTTTAGGTCTTTGGAGCCCGCCAGCCACGCCTTGCCCAGGTCTCTGATGGTGGAGATCTCCTTGAAGAAGAAGCTTGCCTGAAACAAAGAAACGACAATGGTAAACACCAAGATGGATTCCACACACATCAGAGCTTCATTATTATTAAAGGCAGCGTACAGGATTTGCAAGGCCTCCAAAAAAACATATTGAGTTTGAGACAGAAAATGGACTCAACTGTTCGTAAACAGTGCAAACAGTCACCATGGGAAATCTTGGTTCATCAGATGCTGGGTTTTTCAAGGAAATCAAGATTTAGTGTCTTTTTAAAAAAGATCATTCGTTTGAACGATTTTTCGAAAGCGTGGTGTAACCGTGAAGGATTCGGAGGGGGCAAGATTATTTCGGTCGTATTTCTGTTATCCAGATGAACAAAGCGTAAAAAGGTACATGAAACAATGTCTGTAAGGAAGTTTAAGACCTTCACTTCTGTTTTAAGTACCAAATTCAGCGAAAACGCACATCTTTGCAAATCCTATATGCTCCCTTTAAAAACATCTTCATATCTTGTTTTTTGTCAAAGAAATGCAGATTCATGGGAAAAAATATCAAGAAGGATACAGTAACAGTCATCTGTGAAATTCCCAGTCCCACACAGTGCCCACTTTTTGAGAGAACAGTGAAAAACGTCCACAGGATTTTTTTAAATCTATTCACAGGAGCTTTGATCCCACCCTGAGATCAAAACTTGTTTTGCTCTTAAGTTTTCTAAGAAGATTTCTGTTTTGGCATGCTGCCAATGTTTGAGAGCAACTTTAGGGGCCGTCCATAAAGTACGTATGCACGAAGGGGAGGAGGGGGGTTGTTCCCAATGTGTATGCCATGCGTACAGGGGGGGAGGGGGGTTCAGGCCAATGCGTACCGTACGCAAACAAAAAATTTGCATAGCATTATCTTGCGAAAAGGGAGGTAAAAAACGTGAAAAAAGCACCGGGATTGTTTTGATTTTTCCCTTTTTTTCTTATTCAACATGATAAAAAATAGTAAAATTCATCTGTGAATGTATAAAAACCTGTTAAACTTTTGTCATTCATGTCAGAATTTGAAAGTGACGTCCCAATAACGGTTCTGGCCCGGATTACGGTGACATTTTAATGATGCAAAAGGAAGGGACCACGAGAAGTGAAAAACCTAATGTGGAATGCGTATGCGTACAGGGGGGGAGGGGGGTTGGGACCAATGCGTACGCCATGCGTACAGAGGGGGGGGGGGGGGGGGTAAAAAAAGTCGGCATTTCGTGCGTACATACTTTATGGATGGCCCCTTAACAGGATCAGAAGTTTCTTCAAAACTTAATAGACCGATCCAGTAAGCCCCTCCCACTGCACACATGGGCAATGAACACGTGTTCCTCTCCAAAGCGTCAAAGCACGTTCCTGTTGCACAAACGTACGCGCGTGTACATTTGTCGGACTTCAGTGAACGCATGTCGGACATAAACCACGACTGTGATTGGTCAGAAACAAATTTTTAGGCAAAAGTTTGGGATTTCTTTCGGATGATACTTCGAGTTGTTTGAGTTTTAGATAAGCAAATTACATGTAGTATTGTCTCAAATTTTGAAACTTTACAAGTATTATGAATGTTCTTGGTTCTTTAAATATAATAGAAATTCTATAACCAAAATGATACCAGTTTGTACATTTTTTCGGATAATTCATCAAATATAAACCAAAATGGAAATTGAATGGAACAGGATTTGAACCTGCAACCTCTGGAATACTGTACTACCGCTCTACCAACTGAGCTATCCAGCCCTATGTTGGCGGTGTCCCAAATTGTTAAAAGCACTCCGCACTAATGACGTCACAAAATCCCCGGCTGTCAGACAAACATTGTCTAACACGGGTAGTGTACATGGACGCGCACACCCACACACGTGCGTGGTTGCAATGTTTGTCAGAGATCCGGTGCTATTTTTAGCGTAAGTGCGGAGCGCTATTGTCTTTGTTTGTGTGGATCGGTTTGCGGAAACACCAAGTAAGAATCGTTCGTACTATCGCACTTCTATTTCGTTCGCTCTTCTCATAAGGTCTCAACAATTCGACTAGCCTGCTCTAGTCCCCATCAGGAGATGTTCAAACAAAATTCAGCTGAAAAATATCACAATATTCAAAAGTATATTCATAATTCCTTTGTCTTGGACTAGTTCTTCCTACCTCTTTGACTATCTTAGCGGTGGCCATGTTGTCCGGAGCGTAGGGAATTTTACCCAGAAGGATTGGCTTGATGTAATGCCAGATCAGCTGGCCGTCTTTGACCGTTTGGATAGACTCATACAGGGAGGCACAGAACGGTGCTGAAATGAAATAAGAAACAATGTATTAAAGGTAATATCATACTTTGGTTTTTGCCAAAGAAATGCAGATTTATGGGCAGAAATATCAAGGAAGATACAGTAACAGTCATCTGTGAAATTCCCAGTCCCATACGTTGCCCAAATCGCAAAGTATAAGCAGGCTTTAACATGAAGTTGCGTCACGCTGGATGCTTAATGTCAAATGTGGGGTGCTGTGGCCTAGTGGTCTGACGTGTTGGCTCAAGATCTTGGGTTTGAATCCAGCCATGGGCTAGTGGTGCTTGCGTCCGCGGGCAAGACGCATTGTCACATATTGCTCCTCTTCACCAAGGAGTATCAAATGGGTACCTGCGAGGGTAGAGATGGCTTTGTGGTTTGATTAGCCTCTGTGCGCTTTACAGCAGCCAGGGTTGTATACTCCCCAGGGAGTTGAGATGGTTTCAGGAATGTTTATGGGGCCCGATGACCAGGGATAGTAATGGTAAGCGCCTTGAGCACCCTCTGGCATATGTTGCGCATTATAAATGTCTATATTATTATTATTTAAGACGTCTAGCACTTTCTTACTTGCTCCAGGGACTTTGTCCAGCGACTCAGCGCTACGCTTCCTCCGAGTATCAAGGCTCCTCCGCCTCCTGCTTGCGGAGGCGACAGAGTCGCTGGTCGGCAGGGAGATCGTCACTCCTTCCCCGCAGATGAAGTCCGACAGGGCACCGGTGGAGGGGGACGACTGAGCAGCCGTGTTGCCCATGATGGAATCCACAAGGTCGTCCACGTTGATGGCGTTCGGGCCGAGAGTCTCAAACTCGGCCGTGATGGTCTGGAGGGAGTCCTGGATAGGCTTCAGGTCCTCTCCGGCTTGGGCCAGGTCCTTCAGGGAGGTGTTGTTGCCCAGACTGTCCAACAGACTGTTGGTCAAGAGCTGCGAGACACGGCAGCAAAAAGAAAATGGTCTTAGTCTCTGTTTCTTTCAGGGGAAGGGGTCAGTCGTTGCATTCATCTGTTTGTCTATTCATCTGAGCCCAATTTCAAAGTTCTGCTTCCTGAACAGCGTTTTAATACATTTTCGATGAATTGTCTGTTTAATAGCTACATGCACTCTGAGTGATGCTCAATTTGAGCTTGTCCGAGTATATATCCAGATCCAGAACAATACAAATAAGACCCTCTGTTTATTTACGCCTGGGCCCAATAGACCTTATTCATGGTGCATCCATCCTGCAATCGAAGCAGTGCAATCAAACTGAGGCCTAGATACAAAATAGTCTGGTACACGTTTTCTTTTTAGAATTGGTGTTATCTTTTCCAATGGGTATACAAGAAAGGTGACAAAATGGATGCGCCATGAAAAAGGCCTATGGGCGTTTACAAAACGGAGGCTCAGGCTCAAGCTCAGGCTCCAGCTCTGACATCCATATGCTGAAAATATAGGTTGTGGTTTTTCACTGAAGCTGAAACTCTGTTTTCCTTTTCAAACCAGAGAATCTACTTCAGAACTGCAGCCAAAAGCCTCTATTTTGATACCAGTTATTTCAGAATGGATTCACGAAATGGAGCCAGAGTCTGAGACGGAGCCCTATGTAACGTCTCTGCTTCCAAGAAATTTTCCCTGTTTACGATCCTCATTCTTTGCTTACAAGGTTAGTGACAAATTTCTATGCTTGCCAAGTGTAGACCTTTCTTTTCCAACATCACAGATCGAGTTTTTGCCAACCAGCATGGCGGAAACTATGGCGAGCCATCAAAGCCAGGCATAAAAAATAACCACATATTTTACCCAATTTGTACACAACGTTTCATAAACGTTAAAAGATATTGCTGAATGTAATGGAAACAACACAAGCAATGATGGTATGTATTTTGTACAGGTATGGAAAGTTTGCAAAAATGTTGAAGTTGATCACGCCGTCTGTCTAGAAGACGAAATGATTTGCTACCTTTGGCCTCCCATGCCAACCACGGGCCTGTGTTTGTAAATAAAAGAAAGGTCTATAACGCGAGAAATCATTTAGATGAAAATTCCTCCTTACATAAAATAGAATCTGGGGGTGCCAACAGTACTCTTTTATACGGTATAAGCCTTTATGCCTTGTTATTCATACTTCAGTCTACCAACCTCTTGGATCAGAGTGCCCACATTAAGCTGCTGCATCACTCCGTCCAACACCATGGACAGCTGGTTGGTATCCAGGCTGCAGAGAGTCTGGATGACGTGGGTGACGTTAGTGCCCTCTGGGAACTTCACGACTGACGTCAGCTCATCCTGGTTGCACACGATGCCGTTGACGGTGCTGAAGTTGGCAGATGCTGCCTGTAATTGGTACAACCTCTGAAAGTCAGCAACGTCTCTTCACACCTCACATTATACCTCTCATTATAAAACTAATCATCAAATAACCACAAGGGAAACTAAAAGCCGTATCCTCTTTGAGTGATCCCCCATGTACCATACTCAGGTTGCAGCATTGCTGCGTGTATCGATGAAATGATCCCTGGGATATGGCGGTTTGTACTTGGTTTCATGGCTTCTGACTGCCAAACAAACAAAGATGATTGACTATTGGGGTCACCACCAAGAAATACGGCCGAAATAATCTTTCCCCCCACCCCTCCGAATTCTTTACGGCTTCACCACGTTTTTGAAATGCTAACAAATCGTTCGGGCGAACAATCTTTTTAAAATCTTCATTTCCTTGAAAAACCCAGCATCTGATGAACCAACATTTCCCATGGTAACTCTTTGCACTGTTTACTAACTGTTAGAGTCCATTTTCTGTATCAAACTCAATACTTTTTGTTGGAGGCCTTGCAAATCCTGTACGCTGCCTTTAAGGCTCTGTCACTAAATGCTGTTGAATATATACCCCTTCCAGACTCAAGGAGGCAAACATAGTTTAATAAAGGTACTATCATACTTTGGTATATAGAACAGGTGCAATCTGTTCATAATTTGATTTGTCATGGAATAAAAACAAACCTGTGAAATATTCAGCTCAATTGATCATTGCAAACAGTAGAAAACAGCGAAAAATCGTTGCAATTGTTACACAAAATCGTAAGGTATTTGATACTGTGAGGTTTTGATCTCGGAGATCAAAATTGTTTTCAGTATTTTGTTTGACTCATTTCTAGATAAATACAGTATTTCAGACGGAAATGTTTAACTGTATGTTTGTACCAGGTCCATCTTTATACCCTGTAAGTTATACATCAATCTGTTTAGATTTAAGTTTTTGTTTTTTACCAAAGTATGATACTACCTTAAAACCTCAATAAACCTCTGTCACTGTACACTGTTGAATACATACCACATCTAGACTCAAAGAGGCAGTCAAGAGCTCAGCGGCCGCTAGCTGTGAGAAACCCACCTCCTCCACCAGGAAAGTTTGGAAGTCATCAGGGTTCTTAAAGAGCTTCCTCAGTGACAGATCTACAACATCAAATAAAATTGTCTTACTAATACCAATATAAACACCAGGCAGAATAAAGATTAAGGTGGAAAGAAATAAAAAACAGTCAGACGCTGACTCGGTTTTATAAACCATAAAACTGTAAAACCGTAGGCCCTAAAACGAAACAAAAATAATAGGAGCCTAACGCAAATTCACAGACGCAGGAACGCTACAACTTGACTCCAAAGATCACCATTCAAATTACAAATTACAGAGAAAACACTCGCTACAATTGACGTATGCTCGCGATCGTTTGGAGATATGTGTGCCGTTGCGTGAGCTCCGTTGCCTGTATGTGCTGTGTAAGATTTATGCTATTGTACAAAGGTGTTTCGGCGCTTTACGACCGAAAAGGTGGCGTTTTCTTTCGCTTTTGTCTGCATATTTCTGAGTGCCTTTTGCAGTAATTACAAAGTTGTACAATTTTCAGCATGTTGTATAATAAAATTTGTTGCAGACAAATGTTATTGTCGTAAAATGCCGACCAAAATAAACCGACTGGAAAATAAAACAGAGTAAAACCGAAAAACCAGAAAACCACCCAAGCCTAATAAAGATAATGACAAATTTTATCGGATCCATTGTCAATTTCACCCCATAAGTACAAAAACAGACGGGGTCGAATTTAGTCCTCAGAAGATCTGTTCGCCTCACCTGGGAGCTGACTGACGAGATTTAACAGGCCGTCAAATTTATCCAGGGAATCAAAGAGTGCCAGGATTTTTTGGAAGGTGGGATCCTCGCCCAAGGCCGGTCGCAGAACATCAATCACCGGACGGAAGCTACGAAAAACAAGAATGCTTGGAGTTAGGAGGGAATGACGTTTCGATCCTTGCAGGATCTTTCTCAAAGACTAAATGACAAGAGGACAAGAGCATACAAGTAAAGATACACATAAATTAATGTGAGGATCAGAACAAAGGGGGACAGAGTGACTAGGGAAACAGGGAAAGCATGCGATAAGGCTGGGAAACCACAAAGAGAGGATAGAGGTGGGCAAGTGTGGTCTGAAGGGGACAAAGGTGGGGTGTAGGCAAGATCAAAGGTGGACAATAACAAAGGGGTGACAATGCACGCAGGTCGAGGGAAAAGGGATGAAAAGTGTAATTAATGGGAAAGAAGTTAATTAACTATGACAACACAGAGATAAATTCTCTAGTTTTGACTCATGGTTTAAATTTGGTGTACAAAGAAGTTTTTTAAATAATGAAATTATCAAGTAAACCACAATCCCAGAATGATATGTTTTTTTATTGTGATATAATCATCAAATAACCGTAAGGGAAACTGACTGAATCCAAAGTCATTGAAAAGTGAACGAAGAAAAATTGACTGGAGTGGGATTCGAACCAGCAACCTCCTAAATAATACCATACAGGCTTATGTTTTACGGCATTGATTATGTTGCGTGCATCATTAAATGATGATAATAATAATATTTATTACAACTTTATTATTATCCCTGGTCATCGAGCCATAATTAACATTCCTGAAACCATCTCAACTCCCTGGGGAGTATACAGCCCCGGCTGCCGTATTCAGTGCACAGAGGCTAATCAAACCACAAAGCCATCTCTACCCTCGCAGGTACCCATTTACACCTGGGTGAAGAGGAGCAATATGTGTCAAAGCGTCTTGCCCAAGGACACAAGCACCATTAACCCATGGCTGGATTCAAACCAGCAATCGTAGATTGACCACAAGGCTTTGAGTTCAACACGCCAGACCACTAGGCCTGAATCCAAAGTCATTGAAAAGTGAACGAAGAAAAATTGACTGGAGTGGGATTCGAACCAGCAACCTCCTAAATAATACCATACAGGCTTATGTTTTACGGCATTGATTATGTTGCGTGCATCATTAAATGATGATAATAATAATATTTATTACAACTTTATTATTATCCCTGGTCATCGAGCCATAATTAACATTCCTGAAACCATCTCAACTCCCTGGGGAGTATACAGCCCCGGCTGCCGTATTCAGTGCACAGAGGCTAATCAAACCATAAAGCCATCTCTACACTCACAGGTACCCATTTACACCTGGGTGAAGAGGAGCAATATGTGACAAAGCGTCTTGCCCGAGGACGCAAGCACCTCTTACCCATGGCTGGATTCGAACCCACAATCTGTAGATTGACCACAGGACTTTGAGTTCAACACGCCAGACCACTAGGCCACAGCACCCCACGTTAATGATCCTTGGGATATAGCGGTGTGTGCGTGGTTTCATGGCTTCTGACTGCCAAACGAACAAAGGTAATTGAATATTAAAGACACCACCAATTTAGGACTGGATAGCTCGGTTGGTAGAGCACTTGTACAGTATTCTGGTGGTTGCAGGTTGGAATCCTGAACATCTGTTTACCTTTTGGCGATTTTAATCAGCTCTGTGGCATTCATGGCTAGGCTGATGATGTCCGTGCTGTTAAGGAATCCGTCGCTGACCATAGGCCACTGATGTGTGGTGAAGTTTTCCACGAGGGCCGGGTCCAAGTTGTTCAGGCCTTCCAGAGCGGTCAGCAACTCGTTCAGGTACTCGGGGAATGCAACGGCCATCGGCGCTGTCATGGTGATCTAATTAAGATAAATAATCCACATCCGTTTAAAAATCAAGATATTTTTTTCTAAAATATGCAACAATAGGCACGTTCTCATACACCAAAAAGCCGACTATTTGGGTTGCACTCCAAATCGCGACCCAAATAGTCGAGCTTTTTGTTGTGATCCCACAGCCAAAAAAGCGTGACCCAAATCGTATTGGTACGAATTCTATCAAACAGCGCATACGCAGTGAAGCATGAAGTTGGCATTCATCCTGTGCTAAAGTCGCGGGCCCGCCTTGCATGATGGGATATAAAAAACCGGCATTTTTTGGTGCACCCTTCACACAGCATATAATCGCGACAAGACGCACTATTAGTGCGATTTGGAGTGCGCTCCAAATTGCACTAATAGTCACGATTATTTGTGTCCCCACACAAATAAGCGTGACTATTGAGGTCGCGCTACAAATCGCGACCCAAATAGTGTGTGAGAACGTGCCTAATGTGTATAAAGTATAATTGGACACATTGTAGCGACCACAACATATCTATATAATCTGTTGCTATGAAGCCCCTCCCCCTTCCACGCACCTGCCCCGCCCCCAATCCCCAAACCGGCAATTGCCACTAAACATTCTTGCAGTGTTGGAGTACTTGTACTCGTACTCATACTCAAGTTCAGAAAAATACTCGGCCCGTACTCGATTAAAAGTACTCGAAAATAAAATGTACTTGCCCCGTATTCGATTCCATGAACTCGAATGTTGTGAGTACTCGACCATTTAGCGCAAATTTCTTTTTCGTTACAATTTCACAGTTGATAATGTTGCCGATTTCCGATATCAATTGTACAATGGGAATACCGATGTATCATCGGAAGTTTAGTATCAAATGGAGTAAGCGGTAGAGTGTCATTTGCAAGGTTTAAAAAACATAAATTTTTTAGAAGAGTGGCACAACATCCAATTATGAACATCTTTGTGAAACAAACTGCAATTTTTTGCACTGTGCGTTGGTACTGTGCTCGGACGTGGACTCGGACTTTGGTACTTTGACTCGGCCCTGTACCCGACCTTGAATGTACTCGGACTTGACACTTAGGACTTGGACACGACATCAATGTACTCGGCCCAGTACTCAGACCTTGAAGTACTCGGAGTACTCTGTACTCGGATCTGAGGACTCTACTCCAACACTGATTTGTTGCTGAGTTTACTTACGGCGGAGATGAGTTCGGTGATGTTCAGTGAGCCGGAGAGGACGCCCAAGGCTTCTGAGCTGCCGTTGAAACCTCCGCACAGAGCGTTCTGGACCTCCAGTGCGACGCTGGAGTCGTTGAACACAAACAGCTGCGAGTACAACTTGCTGTTGCTGCAGAGTTGATCGGTGATCTCGCCTTGTAACTGCGACAGCTGAATTTAAGGGAAAAAAAATTAAATAAAATGCGACTGGATCCAACAAAACGAGTCATAAGTTCAATTTTCATCCTGGTTCATAACATGAACCAGGGTTCGAACCTGTAACCTCCATCATACTGCACCAGTGTTTAACCAGATATAAAGCTATCTAACCCCATGATGGCGGTGTCCCAAAATGTCAATTATTAAAGTTCAGTTGAAAGTCAAAATTAAGCCATTGTGACCAACACATGTGTCACTGGCCATAGCATTCACCAATTCCGGTTTTCACATAATTTTTCTTAAAGGTAATATCATACTTTGGTTTTTTGTTAAAGAAATACAGATTCATGGGCAAAAATATCAAGGAAGATACAGTAACAGTCATCTGTGAAAATTTCAGTCCCATAAGGTGCCCACTTTTTGAGAAAACGGTGAAAAAACGGCCAAAGTATTTATTAAGTCTTTTCTCTTTTAATTTTAATCTTTAAAAGATCAACAATAATTTTGGTCACTGGTTTTACTCATTTTTTGATAAATACAGCATTTCAGGCAGAAAAATTTTTACGGTATGTTTGTACCATCGCCATCTTTATACCCTGTAAGTTATAGGTAAATCTGTGAAGATTTCTGTTTCGGTGTGGTACCAAAGTATGATACTACCTTTAAGACACTAAAACAGAAAGATGTCTTTTGTGCTACTTAAACCAGAGCCTCCCTTTAACATACAGTAAAGCTGCTTGCCTCCAATTGCCTGTACAAAATGCCTACTGCATGCATATCTGTCAACATTTTAAGATGACATATCTTACTCGTGAATTGCAAAAGATCTTATTTTACATGCAAAAAGCTAAAATCTTACTTTCACTCAAAATATGAAACTTATAAAATGTACAAATGTACAAATAATTTTTTTTTTATATCAATCAGAAAATCTAATTTTGCTAATTTTTACGTCAAAAATCATACTGAATCTGATAAAAAATCTAACTGGTTGGTAGGTATGCTTGTGTGATCAAGTCCTACTTGTTTCCCCTATCTTACTACCCTCCCCAGGGAGCTGTGGAGTTATGTAAATTAAAATTACCAAAACGGCAAAACCATAGTTTTGCTTGTCAAACTGAAAACTTAAGTTCTTGTGCTTGTTATTGTCTGAGTGAGAGTTTATCTTGGCATTCCCTGAACCCCAACTGGCGGTTACCCCAAGTCTGAGCCGGGGAACCGTTACAATAACAAAGTATAAACTGTACTTACTACTGATGTATTGAGTTTGCCGTTAATGATAGCATCAATGACTTCAGGGGAGAATCCCTCTACATGTGATAGATACTGACGCAATTCAGACGTGTTGCTCCACAGGGAGCTTAGCTCCACATACATGGCGTCACCTGTGAGTGCACAAACAGAAAGCTGAAACTCAAATATGTGTCAGGTGTTCCACCAAATGCCAAGAAATAATGGAAAGAAAACAAAGGAAGAAAAAAACGAAGAAACAAACGGGCGAACGAACGAATGACCAATGAAACGAACGAAAGAACGAAGGGAAGAATGAAATAACAGACAAACAAACAAGCATTTCATTTTCAAAAGATAACTTTATTTTAACTTCAGTTCTTTCAGAAAATGATACATCAAACTAAAGAACAAACAATCAAACAGATGATTGATCGAATGATACAAAGAGCAAAAGAATACGCAAATGAACGAATGAAAGGACAAACAAAGAAATGAATGCACATACCAACGAACAAACGAACATACAAATGTAATTGAAAAGTGAACAAAGAAAAATTGACTGGAGCGGGATTCAATCCGGCGACCTCCTGAATACCGTACCGCTCTACCAAATGAGCCATCCAGCCGAACCAACGAACCAACGAACCAACGAACCAACGAACCAATGAACCAACGAATAAACGAATAAACGAACCAACGAACCAACAAACAAACAAACAAACACCGCAATAAACAATGAATGGACAAACGGACAAACGTATAAACGAACGAACAACATAATTACCCAGCTGAGACTTCAGGTAGCTTTCAAACAAACAAACAAGTGAACCAACGAAGCAACGAACCAATGAACAAACGAACAAACATAACGCCGCAATAAATAATGAACAGACAAACAGACAAACGTATAAATGAATGAACAACATAATTACCCAGCTGAGACTTCAGGTAGCTGTCAATCATGTCCAAATATGGCAGCAGCATGTCGTCAATTTGAGTGCTGTTGCCTTGGTTACCAATACCCAGCAGTGGACCAATCAGTGGTTGCACAAGATGATACAGCTCTGTCAAACTAAGTTATGGATATAAAAAAATGGGATCTTTAATAAATTGGGAAAGTTTGTGAATTAATTGGTTTAAAGGTAGTCTCATACTTTGGTAAGAGACCAAAACAGAAATGTTCACAGATTTACATATAACTTACAGGGTATGAAGATAGTGCCGGTAAAACATACCGTTAACATTGTTTCGCCTGACATGGTGTATTTATCCATAAATTTAATAGTAAAACAACGACCGAAAATCTTTTTGATCTTTTAAAAGATTAATAATAAAAGAGAAAACAGAAAAGAAATACTGTAGCTGTTTTTTCTGTTTTCTCAAAAAGTGGGCACCTTATGGAACTGAAATTTTCACAGATGACTGTTACTGTATCTGTCTTGGTATTTTTGTCCATGAATCTGTATTTCTTTGATAGTATGATACTACCTTTAAAGTGTGACACCGGATCTTAGCTATCAATAACTAAGTATCCTACCCAATAACTAAGTTATTGATAAAGGCAGCGTACAGGATTTTCGTCTGAACGATCATTTTTGCATTTCAAAAGCGTGGTGTAACCGTGAAGGTTTTGGAGGGGGCAAGATTATTTCGGCCATATTTCTGCTATCCAGATGAACAAAGCGTAAAAAGGTACATGAAACAACATCTGTAAGGAAGTTTAAGACCTTCACTTCTGTTTAAGTACCAAATTCAGCCAAAATGCACATCTTTGCAACTCCTATATGCTCCCTTTTAATTGATGCTATCGAGTTCCAACTGAAATGAAATTGAAACTGATGATGTTGCAAACATGATGGTACCGGTTGTGTGCTTTGTTTCAAAGAATTTCTATTGACAAATTTCAAAGTATAGCACGACTTTAAGCGCAACACGTCCGAACCCTAGCTGGTATCAGAATGACACCAGTGAAACAGTTGCAGAAACTAAAACCATTGTGAGACTTGCGGAGACACCGTGAATACTCCTTTCGGAAGGTGTGTGGTCCTGAGAAGGACCGGTGAGAGTAAATATCTCAACGTTTCGGCCAGTGTGCTCTGGCCATTCTCTTGCAGATACGTTGTAAGCCTACACTTATCAATATGTAGGTGGGATTTGAGAGGAACCAGAGAAATGGGTTCAAAAGGAACGTATCCTACCCAGGCGTGGTTCTACGGGGGAGCTAGGGGGGCTGTAGCCCCCCCCCCCCCCCAAAAAAATGCAATTGAAAAAAATAATCCTTGAAAATACTGGATTTTTTCAGTTATTAAGTGCATGTTTTTCGACCCCTAATAAGACATAGCAGAAGCGAGTGTAAGAGAACCCCAAATATTGGGTCTTCTACCTCTCCCCCCTAAAAACAAAAATAATGGCTCTTCTAGCCCCCACAATTTGGGCTCTAGTACCACGCCTGATCCTACCTTTGCATGTCTTCAGCCGAGGTACTCCTCATCAACTCTGGCAATATGGCAATCACATCAAAGTATACAGGGGCTTCAAACGTGTTGATGAACGTGGCGTACTCCGAGGGGACGGTCATCAGCTTCTCCATAAAATATTGACTCTGTTTTACCATTGATGGACAGTCAAAGGCCTCACTTTCCATAGGGCCACCACTGAACAGTGTACTGATCTGCAAATGAAAGTATGGAGGATGTTTATTGGCCAGGGCGAAAGACTTGAAGAATAATCGGCACCAGACTTTGAAAAGCCGGGCCAGACCAGGGCCTTCAGGCCTGAAATCCTCCTTCTGTCAGTCCCAAACTTCAATACACTAGAGCTGCTTGAGACCTGGGGTCAATTTCATAGAGATGCTTAGCACACAAAATTGCTAAGCACAAAAAAAGCTTCTGCCCAATAAAACAAACCACCGTTGAAAATTCGATTTGATGTTCATGGTCAGCGAACAACAGCCAAAGAACAATTGCAAGTGAGCCCGAGCCCGAGCCCGAGCCCGAGCCCGAGCCCGAGCCCGAGCTTGAGCTTGAGCTTGAGCCTGAAGCCCGAGCCTCCATTTCGAAAAGGCCCTTAGATGGACAATGGGTACAACGTTCATGTATGAGGGTTAAATTTAAAAGAAATCAAATTGTACCTTGGGCAAGATTTCACTTAATCCCACAATCCTCTGCACTTCCTGTATGGCCTGCGTGTTGGCGAGTTTCTCTACTCCACAGAGCAGTGCACTGACGTCGGTGAGATTCACGTCAGAGGGGATTCCTACAACAAGACCCAGAACTGTCGGGTCGCACACGATGCCCTGGGAGAAGCTTCCTTGTATCATACGGGGGACCAGGTCCATGGCCTGCCAAGGAAGAAAAAATGCAAGGAAACACAGAATTATGAGGAATGTCAGATCATCAGGGAAAAGCCGGAAAGGTTGGTAAGGAAACGTTGAATTATGAGGAATGTCATCAGGGAAAAGCTGGGAAGATTGGTGGGGAAACGTTAAATTATGAGGAATATCATCAGGGAAAAGCCGGGAAGGTTGGTAAGGAAACGTTGAATTACGAGGAATATCATCAGGGAAAAGCCAGGAAGGTTGGTATAAAGGAAATGTTGAATTATGAGGAATATCATCAGGGAAAAGCCAGGAAGGTTGGTAAGGAAACGAATACAAGGAATCAGTGTTGTATGACTCGAGGCCGGCCTCGGCCTCGAGGCCGAAAATTTGCTGCCTCGGCCTCGGCCTTGGCCTCGTGGGTCCATGACTCGGCCTTGGCCTCGGCCTCGAAGAATTTTGAATGATGACTCGGTCCGAGGCCGGGAAGATTTTTTATTTCAAACTGGAATGTTTTTCCCAACATTTTAGGGGGACAATTAAAAAATTTTCCATTAAATAAACACGTATACAGAAAGAAAGTTAGTGTGTAATTCATCAAATGTAATGAATTGAGAGCATGGTGAACTGTGCTAGTGTGGTTATAAACTGCATTGGAAAGTTTGGGTATCGCGTCTAGACTAGCAAACAGTCTCTTGCGGAGTGAAATGATATGCTCATATGTGACTCGGCCTTGGCCTCGGCCTCGGAGAGCCATGACTCGGACTCGGCCTTGGCCTCGGCTACTTGTGAGAAACTCTGCCTCGGCCTCGGCCTTGGCCTCGGAGACCCATGACTTGGACTCGGCCTTGGCCTCGGAGGTTGTGGACTCGGATACAACACTGCAAGGAATATTATCAGGGAAAAGCCAGGAAGGTTGGTAAGGAAACGTTGAATTACGAGGAATATCATCAGGGAAAAGCCAGGAAGGTTGGTAAGGAAATGTTGAATTACGAGGAATATCATCAGGGAAAAGCCAGGAAGGTTGGTAAGGAAACATTGAATTATGAGGAATATCATCAGGGAAAAGCCAGGAAGGTTGGTAAGGAAATGTTGAATTATGAGGAATGTCATCAGGGAAAAGCTGGGAAGATTGGTGAGGAAACGTTGAATTATGAGGAATATCATCAGGGAAAAGCCGGGAAGGTTGGTAAGGAAACGTTGAATTACGAGGAATATCATCAGGGAAAAGCCAGGAAGGTTGGTGAGGAAACGTTGAATTACGAGGAATATCATCAGGGAAAAGCCAGTAAGGTTGGTAAGGAAACGTTGAATTACGAGGAATATCATCAGGGAAAAGCCAGGAAGGTTGGTGAGGAAACGTTGAATTACGAGGAATATCATCAGGGAAAAGCCAGGAAGGTTGGTAAGGAAACGTTGAATTACGAGGAATATCATCAGGGAAAAGCCAGGAAGGTTGGTAAGGAAACGTTGAATTACGAGGAATATCATCAGGGAAAAGCCAGGAAGGTAGGTAAGGAAACGTTGAATTACGAGGAATATCATCAGGGAAAAGCCAGGAAGGTTGGTAAGGAAACGGTGAATTACGAGGAATGTCATCAGGGAAAAGCCAGGAAGGTTGGTGAGGAAACGGTGAATTACAAGGAATATCATCAGGGAAGAGCCAGGAATGTTGGTAAGGAAACGCTGAATTATGAGGAATGTCATCAGGGAAAAGCTAGAAAGGTTGGTGAGGAAACGTTGAATTACGAGAAATGTCATCAGGGAAACTCGGCCAGGAAGGTTGGTAAGGAAACGGTGAATTACGAGGAATATCATCAGGGAAAAGCCAGGAAGGTTGGTGAGGAAACGCTGAATTACAAGGAATATCATCAGGGAAAAGCCAGGAAGGTTGGTGAGGAAACGTTGAATTACGAGGAATATCATCAGGGAAAAGCCAGGAAGGTTGGTGAGGAAACGTTGAATTACGAGGAATATCATCAGGGAAAAGCCAGGAAGGTTGGTGAGGAAACGTTGAATTACGAGGAATATCATCAGGGAAAAGCCAGAAAAGGTTGGTGAGGAAACGTTGAATTACAAGGAATATCATCAGGGAAAAGCCAGGAAGGTTGGTGAGGAAACGTTGAATTATGAGGAATGTCATCAGGGAAAAGCTAGAAAGGTTGGTGAGGAAACGTTGAATTAGGAGGAATATCATCAGGGAAAAGCCAGGAAGGTTGGTGGGGAAATGTTGAATTACGAGGAATATCATCAAGGAAAAGCCTGGGTTGGTGGGTGTTTGCTAGCCTTGAACAAGATGATAACTATTCATTTGGCCATATACGGAGTACTTGTCAGAAAACAAGTGTTGGTTTCAGTCAGTGTTGTGATCAGGGGCAAAATCCATTTAGTTGCTTAAGCACAAAATTTGCTTAAGCATGAAAAGTCTTCCTTGATCAAACAGGATTACCAACCAAATTTTCATGTGATGTTGCCTCTGATCTGTATTCGGCCATTGTTTGCTGAGCATAACATTCACAAGGAGTTTAAGCTGGCATAATGATTTTATTTACCAAGGTTTTTGGTTCTTAAGCAAATTTTAAGCGGCTCTATGAAATTGGGCCCAGGTTTTATCGCTCTGCTTACCATAAGCATAGAATCAGAGCTTATGGAAGCAGAAAATTCTGTGCATAATACAAGATCCTTTTTCATGGTTAAGCAAGGGATTTTCAGGGTATACATTTACCCCCTTGATTTGCATTTCACATCCGGCATTTTCGAGCAGACCGCAATCTGTGAGTTCTGAACACACGTACAGCTGCTTCTATCTCATGTAACCGTCCCATGAAATGAGAACATGTGGAGCCAGAGGGTCTAGGCCCTCTAAACGACAGCTCATGAGGGGTGGATATCAAGAGATCAAGGGAGAAATTTGAAGGAAGCGTGTCCCTTACCCACGCCAGCTTTTCACCATCCAGAAGAACCGCTATCCCCGCTTCCATAAGGCTTTGCTGTACTTCCAGGGTTACGTTTATCAGCTCCACAATCATAGACATGTTGTTCAGGATCGTCTGAAGCTCCTGTTGGTGACCTGCCCAGAGACAAAAACCCGGAATAAATTGTTTACCGCAAATTTCATTCTTTTTAATATATTGCTGTGTTTTCCTACAATTTGGAGGAATGGTGCACCGAGCCTAAAACTGCTGTGCAATTAACCCTTGTTCTTTTGGAACTCAGAAGAAGTTCTTTGTTCAAACTTCATCAGATTAGATTTTCAATACCTTCAACAGAAGGTTTTTTTCTTTCTTTTTTTGCCTTTGAGTTTTTGCGCCCTCTAAAAAGTGGCGCCCGGGGCACGTGCCCCTGTTGCCCAACCCTAGTTACGCCACTGCTCAGAAGTCTTCTTACAACAAGATCATGTTCAAATGATGTCAATTTTGAGAGAGAGACTTTCAAAGTTGACATGATTGACAAAAATTTGAGCCCACATTGATAATGGAGAGTATCCAGAAGCCAGGCTTGATTGGTTTCAAGAAGCTTTATTGTATAGTAGTCCAGGGCTGACCGAAGGAGGATTTCCAGGTCTGAAGGCCTTGGCCTTCTTCTTTCGTTTGCTTGTGAGCTTCCTCTCCTCACAACTGCAACTTGGTTGAGGACAGTCATGTCCTTGTGTTGTCATCCAGGACAGCGATGCCATGTTCGCTGTTGGGTGGCCGGTATTGAGGGCAGGACTCAGAGGTGGCGGCGAAGCGGCCAATGCCAGTTCGAAGGCGGTTAAGTGTTGTCCACTGTCTGCGTGGAAGGTCTGCGCCCAACAGATCACCTGGTTCAGCAGCGAATCTGTGCAGCCTGGATTTAACTGCTGCATGCTTTGGAGGCGCTAACTTTGTAAGGGCAGAAAATTCGCGAGCCATGCAAGTCTGAAGATTTGGTAAAAGTAGCTTCCTGTATTAAGATAGGGGATGGACTTGGATTTGTAGAAATCAAGTTTGACTTACTCGGAAGAGTGAAAATGAGATTGTCCATGATCTGCATGGCCAGTTTGGATGATGTAAGTGCTGGAGCGATCATACTCTGCCATGCTGTGGTGTTCAAGAGCTCTGGAGACAAGGACTGACATAAGCTGGTGTAGTCCATGCTGGAGGTAACAAATGACATGAATGTCAAATAACCACAAGGGTATTAAAAACTGATTGGATTCATTTTATAAAATGCTTGGAGGTGGGAGGGCCTGACATGTTTTGATAAAGATCCTGCTAGCATCGAAACGCATCGCAAACGTTGGCCCTCCCAACTCAAAGCATTTTCTAAATTTCCGGTCATTTTGTTTTGGCTGATTAGCAGTTTGCAGCATTAATTACTTGGTTTCATTTTAAGTCAGTGAACAAATTGACTGGAGCGGGTTTGAACCAGTGACCCCCCCCCCCCCCAGAATACCGTGCCTGCGCTTCTAACAACTGAGCTATCCAGCCCTATGTTGGCAATGTCCCTAATAGTCATTTATCTTTGTTCGTACGTTTTGCCAGTCAGGACCCATGTAACCACTCACATACTGCTATATTCCAAGGATCATTTAAAATACGTGCCGGCAGCATTAGCAATGCTGCAACCTGAGAAACGGTATATGGGGGATCACTCAAAGAGGACACAGTTTTTTTTAATCTATATAATCATCAAATAACCACACGGGAAACTGACTGGATTAACTTTAAGTCACATTTGAAAAGTGAAATGAAATATTAAAGGTAGGTTTGCAGTGACACCGTGTAATCACCGTGTGAACAAAGAAAAATTGACTGGAGCGGGATTCAAACCTGTGACAACAAGCCTGGCCAGGCTTTTCAGTGGCTGGGCCCGTCTGGCCTGACCAGTAATTAAGTTTCTCTCCCCCCTCAACTCAACTGGGTACCAGTCGTTAAGCCTTACGTTAGGTTTGCAAGTGCTGGCGGCAGGGTCTCCATCGGAGCTGACATAGCCAGCCAGCGCATGAAGAAATCGCCCAAGAAATCCTGCCCGTGGGGCAGCGGGGCGGTCAGGCTGCTGACCAGCTGCTGAAGGGTCAAGATCGTCTCCTGCCAGTTCATGTTTGGCACGCCCATGGCGGTATAGTTGCCCGACAAAAGCTTTTGAATCTGGGGGTAGAAATTGAGACAAAATTAACACAAAATGCCTTTTCACACAACGCTAAAAACTCTCAACCATTGAGAAATGTTTTTACGTCAAAAATCTTACTGAATCTGATAAAATCTTACTGGTTGGCAGTTACGTATTCAAATGAAATAAAAACCAACATCCCCCCCATGTACCTGCTCCTGGATCAAGCCAATGTTGAATACTGCCATGAGGTCGTGTAGGAAGGTTTCATTGGTCATGGCCAGACTACAGAGGGCGCTCTGTATTCCCGGTGCGTCGGCGCCCGGTGGCAGGGTGATGTACTGGTTGAACTGGGAGGTGTCGCACAGGATGGTGGTCAGGTTACTGGGCTGGGTTAGGGCACTGATCTGTTGAGAGAACACAGTATGGACCAACATATTTATCCACAAAACGGAGGCTCAGGCTCCAATCTCAGGCTCTGGCTCAATTTCATGAATCCATTCTACAATAACAGGTACACCAAAATAGAGGCTTTTGGCTGCAGTTAGGAAGTAGATTCTCTGGTTTGAAAAGGAAAACAGAGCTTCAGCTTCAATGAAAAACCACAACCTATATTTTCAACACATGGATGTCAGAGTTTGAGCTTGAGCCTGCGTTTCGTAAATGCCTTTGACTGACAATTAACTTTATAGAGAGGTTCCATTAAATTTTCATGGATTCCATTGGATTCCCAAAGGTTTCCATGGTTTCCCATGGGTTCTGCTTCATTCCTATGGGTTCCATTTCATTGCCATGGGTTCCACTAGTTTTCCACTGGTTCAATTGGACTCCCAAAGGTTTCCATGGTTTCCCATGGGTTCCACTGCATTCCTATGGGTTCCATTTCATTGCCATGGGTTCCACTAGTTTTCAACGGGTTCAATTGAACTCCCAAATGTTTGCATGGTTTCTTATGGGTTCCACTGCATTCCTATGGGTTCCATTTCAAATGTTTACATGGTTTCCCATGGGTTCCACTGCATTCCTATGGGTTCCATTTCATTGCCATGGGTTCCACTAGTTTTCCACTGGTTCATTTGGACTCCCAAAGGCTTACATGGTTTCCCATGGGTTCCACTGCATTCCTATGGGTTCCATTTCATTGCCATGGGTTCAACTAGTTTTCCATGGGTTCAAATGGACTCCCAAAGCTTGCCATGGTTTCCCATGGGTTCCACTGCATTCCCATGGGTTCCATTTCATTGCCATGGGTTCCACTAGTTTTCAACGGGTTCAATTGAACTCCCAAATGTTTACATGGTTTCCCATGGGTTCCACTGCATTTATATGGGTTTCATTTAATTGCCATGGGTTCCACTAGTTTTCCACTGGTTCAATTGGACTCCCAAAGGTTTCCATGGTTTTCCATGGGTTCTGTTGGATTCCCTAAGCTTTCCATGGTTTCTCATGGGTTCTGCTTCATTCCTACGGGTTCCATTAAATAATTCCCTTGGTTGCTCAGTTTGATTGTCAGGCCGGAAGGATCCATTGTACAGTACATGTTCAGGAAGCCATTCCTTTGCCAAAGACAGACATCTCTATATCAGATCCGAAACCTGGCGGAAATTACTTACGAGTGCAGGACTGATGGAGGCGCTCATCAGGGCCTGTACATGTTCAGGGGCCAGGAACTGACTGAAGAAGTCCGGAGTGGCTTTGAGGAATATGCCTTCAATGGTCTGGTTGGATCCTGCGACATCAACAAGAGAATCAAGCAAAAATGAGAACTGTCGCTATTAAAACTTCTACCATATTGCTTTTTTGGAGGCTGAGGCTGAGGCTGAGGCTGAGGCTGAGGCTGAGGCTGAGGCTGAGGCTGAGGCTGAGGCTGAGGCTCAGGCTGAGGCTGAGGCTGAGGCTGAGGCTCAGGCTCTGTCATCCATATGCTGAAAATATAGCTGTTTTCATTGAAGCTGAAGCTCTGTTTTTCTTTTTCAAACCAGAGAATCTACTTTTGAACCGCAGCCAAAAGCCTCTATTTTGATACCAGTTATTTCAGAATGGATTCACGAAATGGAGCCGGAGCCTGAGCCTCCGTTTCGTAAACCCCCTTAATTACATTGTGACGTGTTGACAAACTGGAACTTTCAAATCTGCATCACACTGATGTAATCGCTCAATCTTTGCATTTTGCAACCAAATACTATAAAAGGTGGTAGCTAAGCACCAGTTTGTTATTCTGGAGGTAGCAGGTTCGAGTCCCACTCCCGTCAATTTTCTTTTGTTAATAATTTCCTTTCAATAACTTAGTTTTAGTAATAATCATGTCAGTTTCTCTTGCGGTTTATTTGATGAATTCAAAATAATAAGAACTTCCTCGGAATATTATTCACATGCAACATGTACAATGTAGCGGTTTTTCCGGTGAAGACATTGATAATAAACAGCCATTAATAAGGGCTAGGCAGCTAGCCTGTTCCTATGTTGAAACACTCCCAGGAATTGGAGATGACAGTTTGAAGTAAAACGTTAAAGGTAATATCATACTTTGGTTCTTGTCAAAGAAATGCAGATTGATGGGCAAAAATATCAAGGAAGATGTAGTAACACTCAACTGTGAAATTGTCAGTCCCATACGGTGCCCACTTTCTGAGAAAACAGTGAAAATGCCCACAGTATTGTTAAAATCTTGTCACCGTTATGTTTTATCGATCTTTAAAAGATCAACATTGTTTTTGCATGGTCAGTTGGTTTACACTTTTCTGGATAAATGCAGCATTTCAGGCAGAAAAATTATAACCATCTACCATCACCATCTTTATACCCTGTAAGTTATAGGTAAATCTGTGAAGATTTCTGTTTCGGTATGCTTCCAAAGTATGATAGTACCTTTAATTTTAATACCACATCGGCACTTTGAGTATTAACGGTTCTTGCGTCCAGGAGGAATCACATTCAGAAATACAGTCATGTCATATTTACCTGTCAAGAATTCTTTCTGTTGATCCAATAACCTGGCGATATCCGTTGCCGTGGTGACGTACTCCTGGATGAGGGGCCATGGTCCATCTCGTCCCATCAGAACGTCAAGCTGCTCCAGGAGCTCAACGGAACTGAAATGAAATAACCGGTCACATAGAGGTCATCTGGCCTAGCTTTGTGTGCAGGGAGCTTGGCGTAAACAATGCAGGCACGCATTGGTTGAATAGCACCACACAAAAGATCGCATTCAAGGCGCACTCTAATCCGTTCATGCCCAGATGTTCGGAACTCAGAGATTGCCGTCGACTTGAAAATGCAGATCTTTTCAAATGCAAATTATGAAGGTGAATGTACCACAATGAGCGGATTTTTGTGGACAATAAAGATTCCCAGAACCTTTTGTTCCAGACAGTAACCCCATTCAATGCATTTCAATGGAAATAACAAAGCAATCATGAATATTCTCAGGCCATGACGTGGGGCTGCTATGGATGCTCCCCGATGCTTCACCCAAAAATTTATTCAGTGATGAAAACCACCACAAGTTTCCAAATTTGAATTTGAATTTTGACAATCACTCACAAGGGAGGTTTCGCATGCGAATGGATACATATGCATATGTTTAGCTTTCCGTAAACGTCAACAGCTGATCCGTGTGATTTGAGTAAAATTTAGGGGGTTTACAAACAGATCAAGGCTACGGCACCATTTGGTGAATCCATTTTAAAATAACGGGTATCAAAATAGAGGCTTTTGGCTGCGGTTCCGAAGTAGATTCTCTGGTTTGAAAAGGAAAACGGAGCTTCAGCTTCAATGAAAAAATCACAACCTATATTTTCAGCACATGGATGACAGAGCTGGAGTCTGAGCCTGAGCCTCTGTTTTGTAAAACCCCTAAGACATTCTCTGACAATGTGACTCAAGTCAGGCTGAGCCATTTGTTCATTGAGTCTTAAAGTCTTCGCTCACAGTGGCTAGGTTGAGTTACTGAGGCCCAATCAACTTAAGTCACATCACGGACTCGAGATATAACAGCAGTCCTCGCCCAAGAAATACAAATTGACCCCACCCCTGAAATCTGAAATAACTGCCCTCCGAAATGGATTTAAAGGTAATATAACACTTTGGTTTTTGTCCAAGAAGTGCAGATTCATGTGCAAAAGAATCAAGGAAGATACAGTCACAGTCATCTGTGAAAATTTCAGTCCCATACGGTGCCCACTTTTTGAGAAAACAGTGAAAAACGGCCACAGTATTTCTTAAGTCTTTTATCTTTTATTTTTTATCTTTTCAAAGATCAAAAAGATTTGTGGTCGTTGTTTTACTCATTTCTGGATAAATACACCATTTCAGGCGGAAACATTTTAACAGTATGTTTCTAAAACAACCATCTTCAAACCCTGTAAGCTATACATAAATCTGTGAACATTTCTGTTTTGGTCTCTTACCAAAGTATGATACTAACTTTAAAGTCTTCGCTCACAGTGGCTAGGTTGAGTTACTGAGGCCCAATCAACTCAAGTCGCATCACAGACTCAAATATAACAGCCCGTCGTGTCGCCCCCGAAATACAAATTGACCCCAGCTCTGAAATAATTGCTCACCAAAATGACTTTAACTCTCCCCTTTCCCCGTCCCGTGGAACTTACAACTTGAAACTGAAATGCGACAATCCCTCCTGGAGTTCCTGGAGAAGTACAGCGGCTTCCGCCATGTTGCCATTGTTGCCGGCACCGGGCAATCCCAGAATGCCTTGCAGGACGCTCCCGATGGATTCCACTTTGCTGATGACCGAGTCCCAGCCGAACGACAAGGTTTCATTATAAGTTTTCGGGAGGATGTTCCGCAATTGAAAGATCTGCAGTTTGGGAGAGTGGAGGAGAGGTATCATGCAAATTTAAACAACGATTGAAAATGGTTCGGGAAAGATTCTGGGAGGTTTCTCTGCGGAGGAACTTAAAGGTACAATACATGATTGGTAAAGGTCACAGGGACAGCACTCATACTTTGTCTAATCAAACATGTACATGAAATAATACACATGTGAAAATTTGAGCTCAATCGGACATCTGAGTCACAAGAAAATAGCGAAAACCCGACTCGATTTTTCTTATAAAACATGAAGAATAGTTTACTTTATGTTTGTTCCAAAAATCGTTCGGACAAACGATCTTTGGAAAATACACCAAATCTTGATTTGCTTGAAAAACCCAGCATCTGATGAACCAAGATTTCCCATGGTGACTGTTTGCACTGTTTACGAACTGTTGAGTCCATTTTCTGTCTTAAACTCAATAATTTTTTTTTAAGGCCTTGCAAATCCTACATGCTACCTTTAGGCTTGGGGATTCTCAGTCTTGGAAAAGGATTCAGGAGTAAACGTTGAGGAAACATCCAGAGTTTTAGCATCTTAGGTGGTTGAATGGCATACTTGTCACCTTCTGGCAACTCCTACATCCTGGGGACAATTTCACGAAGCCCTACGATTGATTGTAACTCAAGTTACTAAGGATAACCCATTGAAGGTGGCCCATATATCCTACCTAGGGCTGCAACGCATCATAAGTCCTTTGATTTGATTGATAGTAAGTTACAAAGAGTTTGATGAAATTGACCCAAGGTCCGTCCCCAGCTGTCTTGATTTTTATCAGGACGAGAGAGTGAGGCTGATCCTGGGCAAGTCTCCTTCACGTTTAAAGGTAATATCATACTTTGGTTTTTATTAAGGAAATACAGATTCATGGGCAAAAATATCAAGACAGAAACAGTAACAGTCATCTGTGAAAATCTTGTGAAAATCTGTGAAAATACGGTGCCCACTTTTTGAGAAAACGGTGAAAAACAGCCACAGTATTTCTTAAGTCTTTTCTCTTTTATTTTTGATCTTTTAAAAGATCAAAAAGATTTTTGGTCGTTGCTTAACTAATTTCTGGATAAATACACCATTTCAGGCGGAACAATTTTAACGGTATGTTTCTACCACCACCACCATCTTCATATCCTGTAAGTTATACGTAAATCTGTGAATATTTCTGTTTTGGTTTCTTACCAAAGTATATGATACTACCTTTAATCCAAGTTACCACAGTGCTGTGATCACATGACCACGATTCGTCCACGAAACAAAAGGTGACACTAAAAGGGATTTTGACCAAGAGGGACATTACGTGTGCCAAATACTAAAAACCTTACCAATCGGTGAAGATGTAACATGTCCAATCCAGTGATGTTGTTCAGTGTCTCAAAGTAGAGATCTCGATCCAAATCGCAGAGCTGTAGGCGTTGGATGGTTGCGTTGAGTCCAAGGGGATAATATTGGGTATAATACTGAGGATCACACAGGTACATATCCCATGTGCCGGACAGATGAAAGTAGCTCTATGTATTGATGTAAACAAAAAATAATAACATCATCATCAAATTACCACAGGGGAAACTGACTGAATTTTAAAGTCATTGAAAAGTGAACATTAGAAAAATTGACTGGAGCGGGATTCGAACCGGCGACCTCCTGAATACCGTACAGGCGCTCTACCAACTGAGCCATCCAGCCCTACGTTGGTGGTGACCCCAATAGTCAACGGTAGAGATCGCAATGTTTCGTATGCAAACTGCAATACTTCATCAGGCGATGGCAGTAGTCACAGTGAAAAACAGTGAAAAACAGCCAACAGTATTTCTTAAGTCTTTTCTCTTTTATTTTTGATCTTTTAAAAGATCAAAAAGATTTCCGGTCATTGTTTTACTAATTTCTGGATAAATACACCATTTTAGATGGAAACATTTTACAGTATGCTTCTACCACCACCATCTTCATACCCTGTAAGTTATACGTAAATCTGTGAACATTTCTGTTTTGGTGTCTTAAGTATGATACTACCTTTAATACAAGTATTTAACTGCTGCAAACTGCTCATCAGCCAAAATGACCTGAAATTTATACCCGACTGAACCAAACTTTATAGACAAAGGTTTTAAACTACAAGGATAAAAAAAAAAAAAAAAAACATTTCCAACAGTAACATTCTTTCTAGTTTTCAAGAAAAAATATTTGGGCGAGACAATATCTCTAACCTCACAGGTACCTCACTCCTGGGTGTAGAGGCGCAATAGCCAGGCAAGGCTAGATATACATTTGTGGTAAATACACATTTTTCAGGATTTTGGGAAAAAAATCCTGAGTTTATCGGAGAGAAAAGATTCTCTATTCTCGCGCAGCACTTACAAGTGATTGCGGACTGTAGCCGCCGATAGTCAGGGCTTTTACAAACTCCGACGAGGCCATTTGGAGAGCGGCTTCGATGACCCTGTCCAGAACCGTCTGATTGTATAAGAACCCAGGTATGGCTACACCTGCCGAGAACACACAAACACACCAGTCATACACAATGGGCCGTATGCATAAAAAGTAGCAATTGCTTTTTCTAGCCTTTTACTTGAATCCGTATGCATAAAAATAAACCATTGCTTGCAAGCTAAAGCTTTAGCTAGCAAGCACAAGCATTTGCTTGCGGGCAGCAAGCAACTGCTTAAAGATGAGCAATTGCTCAACAAAACGTATGCATAAAACGAACCTTTTGCTTGCTCTTATGAGCAATTGCTTACGTTTTTCAAAGCTCCGTCATACCAGCTTGAGCTCTTGCTTAACCATGATGTTTGCGTTTACTCATCCTGTTCATGATCGTAAGAGAAACCCCGAAGTTGCACAGGAGTAGAATAAATCGAGAAGAAATATAGCTCCAGCGACCTATCGGAATTATTCCGTTTGTGTTTTGTTTTCGCTCTTGTCTTCATTTATTTTCCATCCATCCTTTTGCCAATACTGGTCATGATCGTGGTCTTTTCCTACTGCAGAGCACGTATGAGTGTATGCATTCTGTACTGATCACCTCCCCACCCACGTTACATATAACGTAACCCGCCTTTGCTCTCCCATGAATGGTTTTTGCGCCGTCCTGGCATCCTTATTGTTGAAACCTCAAGCAATTGCTCACTGAAAGCCAGCAAAAGGTTTAAGCAGAAGCAAAAGTTTATGCATACGGATTTAAGCAATTGCTTGAGTTTAATCTTTTGCCTGACAAGCAATTGCTTGTGCTTGAAGCCATTGCTTGCAAGCAATTGCTACTTTTTATGCATACGGCCCAATGTATTGTAGGCATCCGTAATGTAACGTTTGGCTTACCCATGGAGCTATTTAAACAGAAGGAGTAAGAACGAAGCGAGATCAAAAGGGGCATAGGTTAAAGGCATTGCATACGTTTGGCAATAAAAACTTACTTGGTGAGAAGTACAGCTGCTTTGGATAGTATAATGCATATTGAGAAACGTTCAATTTGAAGTACCGCGGTTATGGAAAAATATGTCACTTTTTATCTCCAAAAATTATTAATCTGAGAAGCGTTATGGCCGTAACGCTTCTCAGCTATTGACTTACTGTTATCTGGCATGAAATAACCGCCCTAGTTTGTCGCCAAAATCTCACAAACGCTACCACCTTTTGAATTGAAACTTTCACAGGTTAGTTTTATGGTATATATATACAATTATATTGGCTTGAAACAAACAATAGGCTCAAATTACCAAACGTATGCAATCCCTTTAAGGTGACCATATTTTGTTGAGATGATCCGTGGACAGTGATCCGTGTCCTGGGGGAGGGGTATAATTTTGAAAATATTTTGAATCCAGATGGTGCCTACATGCAAAATGGTGGCATCTATGGACATCTTGTCCAGTTGACATGAGTGGGTTACATATACTTACATGTCTAACAGGCGGTTGTCTTCGCATACTTCTCTGAAGAATGGATCTTCTTCAGTACAGCATTTGTGTTCATTTTTTGTATTTTTAAGACAATTAGAATTTTCGGGGGCATTTCGTCTAATCGGGGACATTTCGGGGACAATGTTTCATCGGGGATGGCACTGTCAAATCGGGGACTGTCCCCGGAAATCAGGGACGTCTGGTCACCTTAGCATAAGTTGCCACCGCGAGTACTTTCATAACCACAGAAACGATTAACTAAACAATTGTACAAATCAAGATAAGGAAAACCCTTTCCTTTCTAAATTATGTGCTGCTCGTGGGCTTCAAGTTGTGGGTATTGCGCATGCGTGTCCGTTCAAAATGCCCGCCTCTGCAACTGAAGCAGTATAACATTCGCCGTATTTCCATCTTTGGCTCCACTCGGCACGGCATGAGACTTCCACACCATTACAACTACATCCTCGCGGTTTATTTCAGCTTTGTTTTTTAACCGTAGACACCACTAGGATTATGGAATTGTGATGAACATTTTATGGTTTATATTTTGTGGTAGATTGTTGTGGTTGTCTTGACAGTGTGAACCATTTATTTACTCCAGTAAAGAGCAGCGAAACACGAGGCTGTGGTTTATCAGCGACACAGCTGTGGCAATCATTGCGTTCAAACCATAGAGCTACATTAAAATTACTAGAGCGCTAGCTCCACATACAAAGTGATGCCTGCTGGGCGCATCCATGTTTGTGCACAAACCTATGGAAAACACAAAATTTTGTACGTTCATTTGCATATCTGCGTTGTGTTCTATACAGTTGCGTTATCCAGGCGCGGTTCTAGAGTCAACATTTTTGGGGGGCTAGAAGAGCCATTATTTTTTTGGGGGGCTAGAAGACCCAATATTTTTGGTTCTTCCAACACTCGCTTCTGCTATGTCTTATTAGGGGTCGAAAAACATGCACATTATAGCCCACACAACGCGTTTTTTATGTAATTGGCGCTTAATAAAAAATCCAGTATTTTCAAGAATTTTTTTTTTCACTTGCATTTTTTTGGGGGGCTAGACAAAATTTTGGAGGGCTACAGCCCCCTTAGAACCGCGCCTGGCGTTATCGAGGCCCAATACGCCTGAAATCCGACGCACCTCCGGTAAATGAGCGTTTCATTTTGCGCTGTGCGCGCACACGCTCTGCACTTCAGTCACGTAATGATTGCACGCGTCATAAAGACGCGCTGCTGGTACCGTTCGCGAATACTTGAGCGTTGCATAAGAGTACACTCTTCGAAAGGCATTAATTCCAGTCAAAGTGTTCTTGTTCCACAGACACGCACACAAATTCAAAATGATTGCGCCGAGGACGGCTTCAAAACGTCTACGCACGGAGAACGCGGAGCTAGCGCTCTAGTTATTTGAATATAGCTCTATGGTTCAAACAAAGAGCTATCGATAATAAAACAAAAACTGAAAAAATTCACACATTTGATGATGCAGAGGGTGTCAGTTCGTGGTGTCGGCAAGGAAATAGAGGGCCATATAACCCCTATTGCACGGTACTATTTACCTCCTGGGTGTAGACCTGCCAAGACTCCATCCAGCACTAGGTTACCAGCCTCCAGATAAGGTTCCACCTCGTACCATACCATCCAGCCCGCCGCCTGTCGGAATTCAGCTTCAATGAGTTCCAATGTGCTCTGGACGGTTATGCTAATCAAGAAAGGAAGAAATAAAGAAAGAAGCACCTTATTTGTTACACTTTTGGATAAAAAAAAGCTGACGGGTCTAGAAAGATCTTATGATAGCTAGGGCAAGATAGCTCAGATGGTAGAGCACTGGTGGGGTGCTGTGGCCTAGTGGTCTGACGTGTCGAACCCAAAGTCTTGTGGTCATTGTGGGTTCGAATCCAGCCATGGGTTAATGGTGCTTGCGTCCTTTGGCTAGACGCTTTGTCACATATTGCTCCTCTTCACCCAGGTGTAAATGGGTAAATCGTGAAATGTGAGGCACGCTTCTTTCCGAGTTTTTGAGGCCTAGATTTTGTTAAAAATAGGTTCAAACAAACATTGTAGAGTCCATACTTGTCTATGAATCTGTCGTAAGCTTGGAAGGCCTGCAGCATCCCAACTACAACTCCATCATCTTCAAAGTATGGATGAATGATCCTCAGAGCGTCCAGTATCCTAGGAAAAAAATGGGGAGAAGGTTTATCTCTATTAAAAGAAACTTGCTCAAATTCCTGAAGGTGTGAGGTCTTGAGTGCATATTAAATCATCCAAAAAGTGGGAAAAACAAGAGCAATCTACATACATCAATAGTAATTTAATCAACTTACCACCAGGTTTGGACACTTCTCTTTATTGCATCCTACTACAATGGAATGCCGCTATAACGAATACCATTCATCTACACAGGCCGGTGTCCCAGAAAAAATGCACTGTGTCGGGAAACATTATGTTAAAATTAAACTGTTTATCACTTCAAGATTCAGCTATATGATACAACCATGTCTTGGCTATTACCACGTAGAATTTAAGCAAAATCGGGCTGAAATTGGCGAAAATATGACCAATGAGTACACCTTAAAAACAAATTTGCAAGGATAACGCGCATGGTGGTCAATACACACATAATGTGTATACACGGGTTTACACTTCGAAAAAAGCGCATGCGTGATAGTGCCTCGTTTTGAAGTCGCGATCAAAACCGCCGAAGTGTAAACCCGTGTATTGTCTTCGACAAAGGACGGGGTTACACTTCGAAAAGTGCGCATGCGTAGAAGTGCCTCGTTTTGAAGTTGCGATCAAAATCTAAGATGGCCGCCATGGTGTAAACCCGTGTATTGAAAGAAAGATGAAAATCGGGTTTGAGGTTGGGTAATTCAGTCTTAGTTTTTTACCTCAATTTCAGTCCAATTTTGCTCAAATTCTACATGGTGATAGCCAAGTCATGGCTGTATCACATATCTGAATCTTGAAGTGGTAAACAGTTTAATTTTCATATAATAGTTCTCGACACAAAAGTGTTGCGTTTTTGGGGGGAAACCCTGTACAGAACATCAACCTTCACTCCCAAATAGTGTGTACAATACCTGACATAGTTATTTAATTGCTATAATGAATTACCAGTATAACAAACAATTTCTGTGTATCCAACTGTGTTGATTATAAACGGTGAATGAGCAATTTACTAATGTTAAAAGGACATATAGTTGACTTTGGGTACGGCTGAGAGCAATAATGTCCTCTAAGTCCATTCGGAATTAAAAAACAGGACTTTATACACAGCCTTATTATCGTAATTTTTAATCCTGAACTTTGCCTGTACAAATGCGCGGTATTTTTGAACGCTTGAGGGCGCTTCAAATAACTTCCGGGGGTCATTTGACAATGCGTTGTTGTTGTGTACCGCTGTGTCAGAATACAACTCGTACATGTCGTAGTGAAAATATACACTTCTATCGTATCCCAAAAGACAAAAGTGTCCTTAAATGACCTCTGCTCAATTGACAATTAACCGGACCGTACCCCCCGAAGTAAATAAAGTTGTACCTAACAGCGCCCTCATGCGTTCAAAAATACGGCGCATTGCCTCAAGCGGCAATACCCTTAAGGGCACAATTTAATTTTACAAGCAATTTGGAATAAATGTTGCACTTCAGTGGTAACCACCACGGCTATGCTGTCTCTCTATCTCTCTCAATCAATCAACTTCTGCTTCTTCTTGCTTGTGCTTATCTTGATCATTCCATTCTATGAACGGAAATCTGCATCACTCTGCCAGGCTCTAGACCTTGGTGTGAGACTTCAACGAGCCATCCATCAGCCTTCTGTGTGATGGGAGGTAACTCTCAATTATACTATTCATTATTCACAAACTTACGACCAATGGCAACTATACAGATCTTTGAAACCACAACTGAAAATTAATTACTGCATGGTCACAAATGTATGTCGCTCGTGACAATGGCAATGATTAAACTGGTAGTAGTCAAATTTTCAACTTACGCCATGATGTTGTGCTTGCCCAATGCCCTGAGGAGACTATCCAGGTCCCCTGTCATGTTATGCATGCTTTCCCCCATCATGAAGTCTGGGTACCGCATCAGCTCGGTCAGCAGGGCTTCTATGTCCGCTGCATACTGCTGGAGGTATTCCTGATCAAAGGGTTTGACTGTTCCTTGCGGGCCAAAGATCATCTCCAGCTGGACATTAAAACAATAATTTAAAAAATCAACCGATACGACTAGACTCTAACTATTATGAATATTATGACCATAAATTGTTTATAAGGTACTACAAGAACAACAATGCCAGCAATAACAACAACAGTGGCCACAACATTAACAGTGGCCACAACAACAACAAGGACAACAGCATCAGCAGCAACAGCAACAGCAACAACACCAACACCAACAACACCAACAACAGCAGCAGCAACAACAACAACAGCAACAGCAACAGCAGCAACAGCAGCAACAACAACAACAGCAACAACAACAAACAACAACAACAACAACAAACAACAAACAAACACAACAACAAACAACAAACAAACAACAAACAAACAACAAACAAACAACAACAACGACAAACAACAAACATCAAACACAAACAACCACAACAAACAACAACAGCAACAAACAACAACAACAGCGACAACAGCAACAACAAACAAAAACAACAAAAACAACAACAAACAACAAACAACGCACAACAATAAACCACAACAGCAAACAACAAACTGGCTAAGGACTGGTTACCTGGGGCTGCAGTTTCAGGAAGTCGATTTGGTAGAAAAGGTTGATTTTATCAAAGAACTCTGTCTGATTCAAGGAGCACATGGCCAGATGGACGGCGGTGGAATTAACGGCCGGTGGAAGGGTGTACAAGGTTGTGAAGCGAGTTTCGTTGCAGAAGATGTACTCCCAATAACCTGGCTTGTTGCGGTACAATGCAAGCTGGACAGTCAAATTTAAAAAAACAAAAGGACAAAATATTTCAAAGACTATTAGACACATATAAAGATACCATGCTCAGGATGAGAAAGGCCTGATGTTTCGATCCTTTGAGAAAGATCCTACTAGGAATTTGGCATGTAATTAGGCCCTTCCTTTATACTCTGAGCATTTGACATATTACAGGTCGATTTGGAAGATGAGCAGTTTACAGCAATAAATACATTTTCATGCTGCCCCCATAGGTCTTTTAAGTTAAAACGGCCCAGAAAACATCTACCGGTATTCCGTAAAATCATTTCGTAATTTTTTGTTTGTACATCTATTTTGTACATCTATTTTGTACATCCGTTTTGTACATCTATTTCATAGATCCATTTCGTACATCTATTTTGTAAATCTATTTCATACATCTATTAGGACATCTGTTTCGGACATCTATTTCACAGATACATTTCGTACATCTATTTCACAAATCAATTTCGTACATCTATTTTGTACATCTATTTTGTATATCCATTTTCCTACATCTATTTTGTATATCTATTTTTCGTACATCTTTTTGATCCAAGAATCAAAATAAGAGGCTTTTGTCTATGGTTCAGAAGTAGATACTCATTATTTTGAACAAGAACGACAAAACATGATCTATTATTTCAGTATATGTGCGTTTACGAAATGAAGGCTTTGTCTTAGGCTCAGGCTCCAGCTCTGACATCCATACGCTGAAAATATAGGTTGAGGTTTTTCACTGAAGCTGAAGCTCTGTTTTTTTCCTTTTCGAACCACAGAATCTACTTCAGAACAGCAGCCAAAAGCCTCTATTTTGATACCAGTTATTTCAGAATGGATTCACGAAATGGAGCCGGAGCCTGAGACGAAGCCTCAGCCTCCATTTCGTAAACGCCGTATGAATGACAGAAACAAAGCCCAGGCCAATTGAATTTCATGAGACAAGAATAGCCAAATAGCATACACTGTAAATGTCGAAAACATTCGCCAGGGACAGCAAAAGTTCATCCGTGTCGAGGCTGAAACTGTCCATGAGGATAGCCACAGGTACTGAGTAGTTGAGGTAGACGCTGAGTAAAGCTTCTGCAATACCAAAATGAACAGAAGATTTTGATCCAATGCAATATACATGAAACTGAGACAGCCACGTATCTATCAATGCCGGGTCATACATTTTTTAAAACCGTAAAATCTTACTTCCATTTTGGAATTTGCTAACCTAATCACAGAAGCTAAAATGTCAAAAACTGCACTGCACCTGCAAGATATGTACAATACAGCAATTTTTTTCATTATCTCTGTCTGCGCCATAGAGCTATATTAAAATTACTAGAGCGCTAGCTCTGCGTTCTCCGCGCGTAGACGTTTTGAAGCCGCCTGGGCGCTGTCATTTTGAATTTATGTACATGTCTGTGGAACAAGAACACTTTGACTGGAATGCCTTTCGAAGTGTGTACTCTACATACAACGCGCAATTATGCGCGAACGGTACCGGAAGCGCGTCTTGATGACGCTTGCAATCATTGCGTGACTGACGTGCAGAGTGTGTGCGCGCACGGCCCTAAATGAAACGCGCATTTACCGAAGGTGCGTCGGATTTCGGGCGTATTTTGCTTCGATAACGCACCTGTATAGAACACAACGCAGGTATGCAAATGAACGTACAAAAAACGTAAAAAAGTTTGGGCTTTCCATAGGTTTGTGCACAAACATGGATGCGCCCAGCAGGCATCACTTTTTACACGGAGCTATCGCTCTAGTAATTTTAATATAGCTCTATGGTCTGCGCATATCCACATCGAAACCAAGGCTCTCTCTGTGCTGAACTTCGGCCATACCGCCATGCCACTCGACACAGAACGGCCTGCATGGGTTTAATACACAAACATCACACTCTCAGCACAGGAACGAGTTGACCTGCTTGGCTCTTATCTAGCAGACTGTGAATGTGAGTTGTGTGTACACACATCTGCGTGTTTGAGAAGCGGACACAGACAGCCTCGTTTTTGAACGTGGAAGTGCTCAGAATGATTCTAAATGCGTCGTATTGGGATCAAACTATGACACAAATACCATGTGTGCCTATAAACTGATCCGACGGTGCAACCATGGAGGTAGGAAACAACTGCCATTACTGCAGTGTTCCCACCTGTATTTTGTCCGGCAACAAAAGAATTTACGTCCACCGCACTCGATACAGCAGGGTGTACATCCCCTAATCATGGGGTGTACACCCTGCAATTATAGAGTGCAGCGGAGCATAAATTCTTTTGTTGCCGGACAAAAGGCGGGCAGGGACACTGCAGAAATGGCGGACAGAATATCGTGTCGTCGGATTGGTCTATATGGGAGCAGCTATAGCCAGCAAATTCCCATTGACTTGGGTGATGCTAAGAGCCATAGCCAAGTAGGAATTTTGGATAAAATGACGGTTCTGAGCTCTGAGCTCTATGACTGTTACTTATGTACATCGACCTATCCCTCATCAGGGTTAATACTGCACTTAGCAATAAGGGTAGCCCTAGCCGTATCCATCCTACAAGTGGCTTCCTACCTTGTCGGTTCATCTCTCGAACAGTGCCTTCCAGGACAAGCCTGAAGATCTCCAGATAGGGGGCGGAACCCGCCACGCCGGCGACCTGCTGCAAAGCTTGCAGGAGCTGGGCAGAGCTGCAAAGGGCATCAGGATGGAAAGGAAGCAGTTAGATTCAAGACTAAGGGGACAAAAATATCCCAAGTCATGGTAAGGTGACCAGACGTCCCCGATTTCCGGGGACAGTCCCCGATTTGACAGTGCCATCCCTGATGGAAAATTGTCCCCGAAAATGTCCCCGATTCGACGAAATGCCCCCGAAAATTCTAATTGTCCTAAATAAAAAGATCCATTCTTCGGAGAAATATGCGAAGACAATTGCCTAAGACATGTAAGTATGTAACCCACTCATGTCAACTGGACAAGATGTCCATAGATGCTAGCTACCATTTTGCATGTAGGCTCCATCTGGATTAAACAATTTTTCAAAAGTATACCCCTCCCCCAGGACACGGATCACTGTCCCCGGATCATCTCAACAAAATATGGTCACCTTAAGTGATGGGCAACCAGTTCCAGGCAATCTCCAAGAAGAAAAAGCATTCATCTTGTCACCCTTCCCTTGACCACACTTGCCCACCTCTATCCTCTCTTTGTGGTTTCCCAGCCTTATTGCATGCTTTCCCTTTTTCCCTGGTCACTCTGTCCCCCTTTGTTCTGATCCTCTCATCCATTTATGCATATCTAATTGCATGTTCTTGTCCTCTTGTCATTCAGCGTTTGAGAAAGACCCTGCTAGGATCAAAATGCCAGGCCCTATATTATTAAACTCCTAAATTGATGTTCATGGTTTTAAGTATGAGTTTGTACACGTTCATATTGTATTCAATTTTAAATGCTGGTATCAAAAGCACCATGGGCCAATTTTTCATGGAGCTGCTAAGCACACAAAAATTGCTTAGCACAAAAATGTCTTGCCCAATAAAACACACCACCCATAAAAAATTCATTTGATATTCATGGTCAGTGAGCAACAGCCAAAGAACAATCACAAGCGATTCACACAATTAACACATGGAAATTTGGTTTTCAACCCTGTTTTTATCAAGTTTTCGAGTGGTCCCGAGAGCAAAACTCTCGCCATAGCCATGAGTCTCGTGAGAAAGTAGAGTGGTTTCCCGAGAGTTGCATGAACAAAGAGACGATCACCGCGACTAACAACGACTTGCCAGCAAGTCTATATGCTGCTCGGAAGATTACGGGAATGCAAAAAATATAATAACTCACCTATTAGCTTGATCCATGGTCACCATCTGTTGATAAGTCATAGACCAACCGTTCAACACCTCGTGCAATCTGGTGATCGTGTCGTTACTCCACGCCGAGTCCACCATAAACTTCGGTGGTGACAAGACCAGCTGTTCGATGGCCTGGGACACCCGGTCCCTGTTGGTGATCCAGGAGGTCCAGTTGAAGGGTCCGAGGCTGGAGTCGTTGTGCATTATCCTTTCCAGGTCTATTTGGATCTTGCTGAGGTTGTAGTACTGGGACAGCTCCTGGTCTAGGAGGGTGACGTCGATGGCGCAAATGGCCTGCTGGATCGCCGTCAGGTTTGACTGGCTGCTGAACGTGGGCACCTCGAAGAATGCCGCGAACTGATCGGTTGAGCAGAGCGTGGCGAAGGGGTCGGGCGTCGTCCAGAATACTGACCACTTCAAAATTCAAATTAAAAACCATGGTAAAAGAAAGAAGGTAGGTTTGCGGTGACACCATGTAATCTCTTCTGTGAGTGTGTGGTTCTGAGAAGAACCGGTGGTATTATTTCGACGTTTTGAACAGTGTGCTCTGTTCGTCCTCAGGAGAATTTCTTTTAGTACTTCCACCATGCACAGCTTCAAGTCTTATTTAAAAGCTATGGTGTTTGTATGAGAGTAGCAAACACTGGGTGGAAAGTTGTGTATTCCGTCATAACGATTCGATCAAATTTTCTAGAGAGGACTTGAAGACACGAGTAGTTGTTGCTTTGACTCTGCCCGGAGACAGGAACCCATGACAGCAGTGCATTCTACAACTCTGTGACCAGGGGGCCAATTTCATAAAGCTGCTTAAACACCAAAATATGCTTAGGCACCAAAATATGCTTAAGCACCAAAATAGGCTTCAGCACCAAAAACCAGGGTAAATAAAATCAGTATACTAGCCAAATTAAAACTTCTTGTGTGAATGCTATGCTCAGCAAACAATAGCCAAATACAAGTCAAAAGCAGTAAACATCACATGAAAATATGGTTGGTAATCCTGTTTGATCAAGGAAGACTTTTCGTGGTTAAGCAAAATTTGTGCTAAAGCAGCTCTATGAAATAGGGCTCCGTGCTCGTGACGTCACATTCAGAAGTTCGGACAAACAGGTCGCACCTTGCCCCATTACCTTACATGTTAACGTTGTGATGTTTGTCCGAACATCCGGGTAACTTTAGCTGTTGATAACAAAGGGCGTATTCTACAAATAGCTCAAGCGCGGAGCCCTATTGGCCCCAGTGTGGTAGTGGGTAGATGTAGGTGCATTCCAAGATCTGAAAGAGTCTTGAAGATTGTCGTCAGACCTGACCCATCCTCTTCACAAAAGTCTCTGAACGTTTGCATCGATGGATTCCCTGGGATGACGACTCCTCGAGCCAAGACTCTCACATCAAGAATGTAAAGAAAAACTCAATGAGAATGATATGAAAGCATCATCACACTTACATCCGGTTGGTGTACGCTGAGGGACAGGAAGCCGTCTACTATGTCTGGCGACACCTCCAACAGGGCCAAAAGGCTTCTCACGTTCTCGGCATCAGTGAAGAGACCCTCCAAGCTTGGCAGTGTCCAGTTTTGTCCTGCGCACCAAGAAGCATGAATAAGATTTCTTATTAACCCCTTCAGCCGGGTTTATTTTCAGCCCTGCTTCATCCGACCTCATTATCAGCCACCGGTCAAATAGAGGTCAGCTGGCCTGGCTTTGTGTGCAGGGAGCTCGGCATAAACAATGCAGGCACGCATTAGTTGAATAGCCCCGCACTAAAGATCGTATTCAAGGCGGAGCCTAATCTGTTCACGCCCAGATGTTCGGAACTCAGAGATTGCGGTCAACTAAAAAATGCAGATCTTTTCAAATGCAAATCAAGGGGGTGAATGTGCCACAATGAGCGGATTCTTGTGAACATTAAAGGTACCCAGAACCACTTGTTCCAGACAATACCCCCATTCGATGCATTTCAATGGAAATAACAAAGCAATCATGAATATTCTGAGACCATGGATGCTGCCCTCCAAGCATCGACTTCAGGTCAATTTTGTTGATGAGCAGTTTGCAGCTTTTTTATTTCTTGTATGGGTTTTCTCTAGTTATATCTGCAATCGAAAGTCTCCCCACCTGTTGTTGGTTGGGTCTTCTAGTTCACATCTATCAACCGTGGTGCACCCTGACCTCCCAAAATGCGTACCGTCATAGCCACCATGATCGTCCTTCTTTTCTCAGCACCGCTAGTGAGACGTGTCCCTTGTGGCCATAAACAAATCAGTACAGAGCACGGACAACATTTCTGATTTAAATTCTGACTCACCCATGAGCATCGAAATCTGATCAATGAAGAACGTATTGATGTAATCATCCACTCTTAATTGCGTAATGAGGACGTTGTAATAGTCGGCAGTCATCATGAGACCACTGTCCAACATTGGTAGCAGGTAATTCAGCCCTGCCAATGACCTAAGGAAAAAAATAGAGCGGATGTTGGCACTTTGAGAAGGAGGTGGTTACAGGTTCGAATCCCACCAGGGTAAAGGTTTGGAGTTTGTCTGCTTGTTTGTCTGTTTTGTCAGGTGGTTGCTAACCTCAGTGAGACATGGCACTGCCACCACCTTCTACATTTGTCAGCTTGTTTGTCTGTTCTAGATCTGTCAGCTGGTCGCTCACCTCAGTGAGACATGGCACTGCCACCACCCTCTACATTTGTCTGCTTGTTTGTCTGTTCTGTCAGGTGGCTGCTCACCTCAGTGAGACATGGCATTGCCACCACCTTCTACATCTGTCTGCTTGTTTGTCTGTTCTGTCAGGTGGCTGCTCACCTCAGTGAGACATGGCATTGCCACCACCTTCTACATCTGTCTGCTTGTTTGTCTGTTCTGTCAGGTGGCTGCTCACCTCAGTGAGACATGGCTTTGCCACCACCTTCTACATCTGTCTGCTTGTTTGTCTGTTCTGTCTGGTGGTTGCTCACCTCAGTGAGACATGGTATTGCCACCACATTCTACATCTGTCTGCTTGTTTGTCTGTTCTGTCAGGTGGTCGCTCACCTCAGTGAGACATATATGGCATTGGAACCAGCTTCTACATTTGTCTGCTTGTTTGTCTGTTCTGTCAGGAGGTTGCTCATCTCAGTGAGACATGGCACTGCCACTACCTTCTACATTTGTAGAAGGTGGTGTTCTGTCAGGCTGTAACTTCTACTTCAGAATTTCGGTTCGGATGCAAAATCTTCTTACATTTCTGTTCCCATAGGATAGAGCGTCTGCAGAATGGCGTCGGTTTGGAGGAGTTTCTCGTGGAACCACTGGGCATCGTAGACAGCAAGCTGAGGTGGATTCTGGCTTAGCTGGGACAGTGTCTCCACCAGGGACATGACCGTCTCGTAGGCACTGGTCCAATTCAGCGGAGGACCCTGTTGGGCCTAGGATCAAGATGTTGTCATGAATGTATGTGAATATTCAATTTATGATTCTGGAATGGGCCCGTAGAGTTGATAAGTTCAACCTCTGAACATATCAGGAGGACATCATTCTGATATTGTTTGTGGCTTGACACCGATGGTAATATAAAGGCATCACACTTGAGTACAAAAGATATTCATGCTCAAATGGTAAAGTACACTACATTATGACACTCAAACTCAAAATGCAAATTAGGTAATGACATCAGCACCTTTTTACAAAAATGTCTTTGGCGGCGGCTCAAAATCGGCAAATTTGTGGTTCTTTTTCCGGGATAGGAAATCCTTCAATTTGTTTTCCTATCAGGTATTACATATAAGTAAAGTATAGGATAACTATTCAAATAGTCATTCATGAGGAAAAATCAATGTTTCTCTATTCGTTTTACTAGGTCTTTAACAGCTCCATGAAATTGGCCCATGTATATGCTTGAAGTGTATGTCCTTTTATAGTGAAGCATAAATGCAAAGCTGAGAACCTTACAGAGTACAATGATGTTGCTAGGAGCTGAATCCAATGTTTGGTTGAAACACAACATCTGGGCCCAATTTCATGGAATTTTTGTGCTTATGGGCACTACTACACGTTAATTCTATTTCATGGAATCCGTAAGCAAGACCTTTCAGTTAGCGAAGAATTTCTAGGGTAACTGTGATCATTTTCTGCTAATGCGCTGTCGTATGCATTCTGCACAAATTTCTTGCTTACCCTTACCAAAAAAGGAAACTCTTCCGTGAAATACGCTAACCGTAACCAACAAAAGTCTGCTACAATAAGCGAAGAATTTTTGCTGACGGAATACAGATTCCATGAAATTTGGTCCTGATATGTGTGGACACGATAAGAAGAAGAACAGTGGAGTGATTTTCATTTTTACCTGCATTATGACACCGACTTCCTGAGACCACTCATTTGGCAGCTGAAGGTAATCAAACGAGCACAGGACTGAGTGGACATAGGTCAAATTCACGGCGGGCTGGAAGTAGAAGAACTCCGTGAGACTTGTCCCGTTCACGCAGACTGCCGTGAAAAACTCGTTGGGCCCACTCAGCATGGCCAGCTGGAGAAAACCAAATGAATTTGAGTATAAGTATTGAGTATTATTTAAAAATAGAACAAAGAAAAATTTATTGGAGGAGGATTCGAACCACAGCCTCCTGAACAACGTACCGGTGCTCTTACCAACTGAGTTATCCAGCCCTATATTAAGTATTAAAACGGAATCAATCATGGTCTGTCTATAGAGGGTGCCCTTCACACACGATACAACTCGTGATCGAATGGAAGCTAACGAAACGAGTCAAACTAAAAAGTGTGCATAGGAGGGTGTGAACTCCCACCAAGAGGTTGCATTTGCGAGAGCTCATGTCCAAAGTTCGAATCCTGCCCAGGTCAACTGAGACTCAAGAATAGCGCTCCGCACTTACGCTAAAAATAGCACCGGATCTCAGACAAACATTGCAACCATGCACGTGTGTGCGTGTGCGCGTCCATGTACACTACGCGTGTGAGACAATGTTTGTCTGACAGCCGGGGATTCTGTGACATCATTAGTGCGGAGCGCTATTGTAAAACTGGTTGGACCATGCCAATGAAGAGCTAGGCCAGTCTTGGTCTTTTACCTGGGCTCTTGGACTTCCATACTGCCTAGCCTTGAATTATCAACTTCAAGCCCCTGCTCTGTCCCAGATCAGTGTCAGAGATGCCAAGTTAGGAGATCAGCTGGGCGTGAGATTTTTTATTTTCCCGAGTGATCACACGCAATGCGAGGGAGCCAAGCGACGTGGAAGGGGGCGTTCCCTCCCACGGTAGCCGGTAGGAGGCTTAATCGTTGCTGGGTGTGTGAGCGTGAGAGAGGGCCCTGAGGCTTGACTGTACGTCATGCCGGAGGCGTGAGGTAGGTCTGCATGGTTGGAACTTAATAATGGAGTCCACATTGATCATAAAGAATCATGGCCTTGAACAACGAACACTACACTTCAATCCCTTGCTTTGTCCTTGATCATTGTTGGCACTCAACTGGAATGACAGATCATGGACAGTATCTACTAGGTGCTGAACAACTGACTCAAATTTGGGCTGGACTCTGGGTCAGCTCTTTGGGCCAACTTGCATTTATTAAAAGGTTTCGGAGGACGTAGAGGTAAACTCCTCTAATCTAGGTCCAAGATTTCAACGGTCATATGACTGCATTTACCTTGGCATAGTTGGCGTTGGAGTGAGTCAAGATTCCAACGATGTCTGGGAATTCGCTCATCAGCATCTCCAGCAACTCGGCCGAGGCCGGAGGTAACACGTCAAAGAAGGTCATATTCTTGCCTGTGTATTTTGGAGGAATGGTCAATGGAAATAATGGTCAAATCACACTGGGGATTTTAAGAGGTCTAGGGATGGACTGACAACAAACAGGACAATCAGGCTAGTCAGTAGTTATAAAAGAAGCTAACAAAAAATAGTACAATCATCAAATAACCACAAGGGAAACTGACTGAATTTAAAGTCATTGTAAAGTGAACAAAGAAAAATTGACTGGAGCGGGATTCGAACCGGCGACCTCCTGAATACCGTACAGGGCTCCACCAACTGAGCCATGCAGCCCTATGTTGGTGGTGATCGACCCCAATGGTCAATTATCTTTGTCCGTTTGGCAGTCAGAAGCCATGAAACAACGCACACATCGTGACCAAATATCACAATGATGAAAATACATTCTTGAATTCGGAGGTATTTCAATTAATTTCAGTTCATTACATTTTTCTTCAAGTACATTCGTGGTTTTTTCTGACTTGTTCTTCCAAGACAGTGTCAAATAGAGCGACCTTGTTTAGACAAAGATCAGGGAAGATTGTACTTTAGTACCTGGGAGTGGTTTCAGCTTCATGTCGATGTATTCGATGGCAGAGATGACTTGACTGATGGAACCCTGGATGTCCTTCCACCACGACTCGTTGCCAAACATGGCCTGGAGATCTTGCAGGCTGGCCAATGATCTAAGAAGGCAGAGAACAAATTCATCACTTGCCAAAGTCACAGTGAAATCATCAAGGGGATTATCGGTAGGGTTAAAGCATAGGAAACGGGGCAAAGATATGGGCATCAGGGCAAAAGTATCGGCATTATGGCTTATTAGCTACCATGGGCACTGAGGCAAAAGTACAGGCATCAGGGCAAAAACATGGCCATCGGGCCAAAAGTATGGGCATTTGGGGCAAAAGTATGAGCATCGAGGCAAAAGTATGGGCATCGAGTATAGTCTATGTGATAGACACACTCGCCATAAAGCGAGCAAGCGTCTATCACAATGCATGCAGATTTCCTGATTAATTATGCAAGCCAACCCAGCACTGACCGCTCTAAGTTTTGACCAATCAGGGGGCATCTACTATTGTACCGTTTGGCAAGTGCGTCTATCACGTAGATAGCCGTGCTGCCACAGAAAATGTTATCAAAACAGCATAAGATTCGCATGCATGTATCAGACGTTCCTATGTAGTGACACGGAGTAGAATGGGAGATACTCAAACTAGCAAAAGTATGGCCATCAGGGCGAAAGTATGGGCATCGGGGCAAATGTATGGGCATCAGGGCAAATGTATGGGCATCAGGGCAAATGTACGGGCATCAGGGCAAATTTATGGGCATTTTAGCAAAAGTACGGGCATCAGGGCAAAGTATGGGTATAAGGGCAAAACCAATTGTTTATTTTCTGTCTAGCCTCTCAATATAAAAATAATTTGCAGAGTTGCAGAATCTTCCTCTGACTTACGATGAAATCCCTTGGGTGTTCTGCATGGCGACTTGGTTGTTGCCCCATTGCGTCAGAATGGCCGCCACCTCGTCAAAGGTGTCCTTGAACCAGGTCTCGTTGACGTTGATGCTGAGTGGGTCCTGGATGAAGGCCATGCTCTTCATGTACACGGCCATGAACCTCTCCGTGAGCGACGTCAGGTTGTCCGAGGAGCTTGTGTTTGCGAATTTCAGGTACTGGAAACAATGCAAAGGTAGAATCGATACTTGAAAGAAACTACATACATTTGGTCCCTGTTTGTTTCAGGCAAGCGATCAGTGATCGTACAGATCCACGTCACATGCAGGATACGCTATTAAAATGGGATCCAGAGCAGCAGGATCACTGATCGCATACCTGAAACAAAGAGGCACTTTTAATAGCTACAGGAAATTGACTGAGCTTAGTACTTAGTAAGCAAGAAATCCTTAGTTAAGCAAAATACACAAACGACAACTGAGAATTCCTTGCTTATCCACGAAATAGATCTCCTAAGCACAGAATGTCCTACTTCTGTAAGCGCCAATTCAAATGCTTAATACAGTAAGCAAATTGCCATGAAATTGGGCCTACACTGATCCCTATTCCACCTTTGCATCATACTACAATTACCTCAGCCATGAATGTATCGAACGGGAACACCTCCTTCATCTCCAGTACGACTTGCATCAAGTCCACCGAACAGATAGCGCCCTCTAGAGCTGCGAGGTCCACGCTTGAATTGGCGGGCACAGTCAAATACAGGCTGAAGTTGCCGGCTGCACACAGGGTGGCCAATGGGTTGCCGAAAGTAAGAAACTCCGCAAGCTGCGATAAAAACGTACACAAACGCAACATTTAATCTGTGACAAAAACAAACAAACATTTTGTATCACTTTGTATGAGTGATTTCTTGTGTTTCGCTTGATTCCCTGTATAGGATGTACAAAGTGGAGCTTAAATTTCATATTTTGGTTTTTGTCAAAGAAATGGAGATTCATGTGCAAAAATATCAAGAAAGATACTGTATAAAAGGTAGTATCATACTTTGGTATTAGAAACCAAAACAGAAATGTTCACAGATTTACGTATAACTTACAGGGTATGAAGATGGTGGTGGTAGAAACTTACCGTTAACATTTTTCCGCCTGAAGTGGTGTATTTATCCAGAAATTAGTAAAACAACGACCGAAAATCTTTTTGATCTACACAGTAAGCATTACAAAGTAAAAGAACGACTATTAATACCTTATCCTGGCGAACCACAAGGCTCAGCATAGAGTCAAATAGCTCAGGAGTGAAGTTGCCAATCACGTCAAAAAGTTTCTCCGTCTCTGTGATGTTGGCCAGTAAGTTACGGATCTCAGGAAGAACCAAGTGTTTGCCTACACCAAAGAGAAATAGTAATAATAATGATGATACAAACACAGTACTTGTACAGTGCCAGTATCTGTTATGCCATTCAAAGGCAACATGACATATTCTTCAATCTTGGATTAAAAGTGAGTTTCGCACGAGGGTAATACGGCATTAAAGCTTGGCTAATTCCAGATATAAAAGTAAGGAAAGTGTTCAATGTGTCACATGTAGCTTGGGCTCTAAGGGTAGGGGAGGGCACTACACCAGCTTCAGGCCTGGGAATTTGGTTCTAAAAGGGGCAAGGCCACTTTTCCATTGCAAGGGGCATTTCCATTGGAAAATCATAATGTCTATGGAAATATTTAAAGGGGCACCAAGGCCAAGAACCAGGGCAACGAAGGCCATGGCCTGCATGGCCTCCATTAAATTCCAGGCTTGCAGCATAAGGAGAGCATATCACAGGGTATCTTCAGATGAGGGGCTAGCTTAGGCGCTATTTACTCTGTTAGCTTTTGGGTACATCAGTACACAAACTGGGAAGCATATCGCAAGGTACAAAGGATAAGCCCTGCAAGTAGCTTCGGGCATCAGGGTGGGGGCGATTAAGTATAAACTAGGGGAGCATTATTATATGTACAAGGCATGAAGAATACGCCAGGGAAACAACTTTGGGCATTAGGATGGGAATGCAGTAGGGGGGCTGGGGGGAGGGGAGGGGGCATCTCTCATAAAAATCATGGAATCAGTCTTATTGACAGCTTTGCTTTAGGTGTTAGGGTTAAGGGTACTAATGCTGGCTTAGATACAAGATACATAGGTATTTTAAACCCATTGTCATCTTTGGGCATTAGGGTGGTGAGAGCGATCGATGACAACCTAGGTGGAGACACATCACAAGAAACATGAGAGGAGCTCTGTCACCAACTTTGAACATTAGGGGGAAAAGGGGCAGACCGTAACATTTTGAGGGCATATCATATTAAGGACAAAACACATATAAATAGATTGATGCTTATGCTTTTTTTGCTAAGTGGGAAACCTGCATGGATACCTTGGAGAACAAGTATCTTGTCAGAGAAGTATTCGCTGAAGTACGCCATAGATCTGATCTCCCTTACGACATCGCTGTACCAGGCTTCGTTCATCAATGCCGTGTCTAGCACACTGCCACAGGAAAACAGAAATAATCATAACTATTCAGAGGTACATTCAGGTGCCTTTCCAAAATAATATAAACTCCTCAAAAAAAGTTCTGTCACTCAAGTTTGATGGATGATATCTTTTTTTATGTGAATGGGTTTGCGGAAAAACCATGTAATTATCGTACGTACTTTCGCACTTCTATATCGTTCGCACATCTATATCGTTCGCACTTCTCGCAATTAGGTCTCAATGATTCGACTAGTCTGCTCTAGTCCTCATCAGGAGACCAATCTGTTTTGTTACTGATCTATGAACGGTGAAATTGGTATCATTGGAAAGCGTGATTATTCCTCTTTACAATGACGTGTCATTTGTTATGCTAATGCAATCGTGGTATGTACAGTCCTGATAAATATGCAGCAATGTCTAAAATGAAATGCTGCAAAATTTGTTGTTTTCAGCAGTGAATTTCAAATCTTTTCGAGGATGAACTGAGTATTTGATGAATGGTGTTGATGCGTTGATGCGTGAAAGCACCGTCCAAACGTGGTGTATTCTCATTTGCATTTTGCAACATTTTACTTCTGAATTTGCCCTTTATTCAGGAGAAATGTGCATTCAATGATTACATAATCACAACAGATGGTACATCATTGTAAAGAGGAATAATGAAGCTTTCCAATGAGGGGCCTTCCAAAAAGTATGTACGCACGAAATGAAGACTTTTTTTGACCCCCCCCCCCCTCTCTCTCCCCCTCTGTACGCATGACGTACGCAGTGGTCCCAACCCCAACCCCCCCCCTCCCACCCCTGTACGCATACGCATTCCACATTAGTTTTTTCACTTCTCGTGGTACCTCGCTTTAGCATAATTAAATGTCACAGTAATCCGGGCCGGTACCGTTATTGGGACGTCACTTCCAAATTCTGAAATGAATGATGACTAAAGTGTTTGAGGTTTTTATACATTTACAGATGTATTTTACTATTTTTTATTATGTTGAATAAGAAAAAAGAAAAGAAAAAAAAAACACAATCCCGGTGTTTTTTCTCGTTTTTCCCCTCTCTTTTCGCGCGATGTGACTATGCAAATGTTTTGTTTGCGTCAATACGCATTGGCCTGAACCCCCCTCCCAACTGTACGCATGGCGTACGCATCGGTAACATTCCCCTTCCCCCCTTCGTGCGTACGTACTTTATGGATGGCCCCTGATACAAGTTTCACCGTTCATTGATCAGTAACAAAAAAAAGATATCATCCCTCAAACGTGAGTTGCAGAACTTGTTTTGATGAGTTTATGTCAAAAGATACAATGGGTAGAATGTGTACAATGGATGGTAGAGGGTGGTTTATAGTAAAAACATAATGACACAGCTGTGCATCTTACTTTGGCATGTTCAGATACATTGACTCCGTGGACCACACACTCTCCCAGGTTGAGCCATTCAGTGGGGCAAAAGCACCAAAGGGGTTGTAATTCAACGGCACGTAGGCGTTCAGTTTGAACTGGCCGAGTGCTGGCAGGTGCTCTATGAGGGTCTCAATATCCTGTACGAAGGACGTGGCATTGAAAGGGCGCCCTCTAAAGGCATCGATCTGGGGAAATCAAGGCAAAATTATAATAATAATAATAATTTGGGAGGCTAATCATAATACTTGCAGCTGGGGTGTTGAATTGCGAAGGATGCGACTTCAACGTGATCGATGTCACGTGCAAAGAGTCTAGCTACCCCCCAACCAAAAGATGAGCAAGAACGAGACCCAAGACCATCAACATTAAGGCCTTTCTCCAAGCTCGGCTCAGGCTCCAGATCCTGCTTTAGGATTAAAATAATGGGTATCAAAATAGAGGCTTTTGGCTGTGGTTTGCAAGTAGATTGTCTGGTTTGAAAAAGAAAACAGAGCTTCAGCTTCAATGAAAAACCACAACCTATTATTTTCAGCATATTATGGATGACAAAGGCAAAGCTGGAGCCTGAGCCTGAGCAGAGCTTTGAGAAAGGAATTTGATTGTTTCCATGTGTCTCCAAATCATTGATTAGATCATTGCCGTCCGTGCGACGTTTCAAGACTCTTTTCAAAAGAGCGCTCCTCTCGCAATATGTTACATAGCCTGTCTCCCTCCTTAAGATACTCTCTTCCTTTGTTTCTTAACTTATTCAATTTAATAATAATAATAATAAACCACTTTTATATAGCGCAAATTACAATTAAACATGTCTCTAAGCGCTTGTAAGAAAGAGAAGAAATAAATAAACAAACATGGAACTCTAGAAGATTCACATAAACACAGTCAAAAAAATCAGAATAAACCAAACAATCAATTTTATAATAGATGTGTTTTAAGGAGCGCCTTAAACTGTTCAACAGTACCAGCTAGCTTGATGTTCTCTGGAATAGTGTTCCAGAGTTGTGCTGCTGCTGCAATTCTATTCATTATCATTGATTATCTTGTCATCATTCTCTTTGTCTATGTTTGATTGTCTTGTCTAGTATCTTGTTTGTCTATGTCTCCTTGTTATTGTTGTTTATTCTAAATTGTTTTGTCTTTTGTATACTTATCGTATAATTGTTTGTGTAGGCTGTTCTCTACAAGCCTTGGCTGATATGAACAGCCCCATACTTTCTCCCTGTTCAACTTTACACTTCTTAAAGTATAATTTATATGTATATTCAGTTTGTGTCCTTATACTTATTATTCTTATCACCGGTACTTACATTTGTCTTACGTCATCAAACCTTACTTGTATTGCTAATCTTGAAAGTATGAAAATAAATATTATTATTGAATTGAATTGAATTGAAATCTATAAGTTGGCCATTGGAAATTTTCCTTAAACCAAAGAAGAAGAGTTTCCACTCACCTGGCTGAGAAACAGGTCGAAGGTATCCGTACTGTTGTAGAGATCGAGCATGACTTGCAGGAAGATGTCACCACACAGGACGTCCCGGAGGTGAGTGACGTTGAAGGAGTTCGGGAACATGAAGAGCGCCCTCAGGGAACTTTCGCTGCACACTGCCGCTCGCCAGTCTTGACCCACAACGAGACGACTCAACTGCAATGTCAGATTTTCAGGCACAAGATCTTTTACAAATCAACTTTCTGAATGGAATCGGTATTAAATCTTTTCAGAATCGAACAATTAAGTTATAGTGCTATTGAAAAGTGAACAAAGACAAATTTACTGGAGCTGGATTCGAACCAGCCACCCTCGGAATACCAAACCGGATGCAGTCAGTACATTTCCATTGTGGTTATCTGACGATTATAGGAATGAAAGAGTATATGGAACTGACCAACACCAAACAGAACCAAACTGAACCAAGTCCATCGACTTAAACAGGCACGTAGCCAGTATAGTCAGTCAAGGGGGCAAAATGTCAGGATCTTCTGGGGCCAATTTCATAAAACTAAGCACCAAAATTTGCTTAGCACAAAAATGTCTCGCCCAATAAAACAAACCACCATTGAAAATTCCATTTGATATTCATGGTCAGCGAACAACAGCCAAAAGAACAATAACAAGTGATACACAACACGTGGACATTTGGTTGTTAACCCTGTTTTTATTAAGACAGAAATGTCATGCTTAGCAAATGTTTGTGCTTAACAGTTTTATGAAATTGGCCCCCGGATGTATGTCCCCTAATCATGGGATGTACACCCTGCAGTTATTGAGTGCAGCGTAAATTCTTTTGTTGCCGGGCCCATAAAGTGTGGGTGAACGGCACGCCGAGTCAAGTTGCTTTTTTATTTTTCCTGGTAGGGCATAGTGATAGGGTTACCAACACCATGACCACCGAATGAATCATGTTCTTTTTATACTGTTCTTTTGCTCCACTTTTTAAATCTTTTATTGCAACTTGCTTCAAGCATTATGTTTTGGGCCACTTTTCATCTTTAGTGATGTTTTCATCAGGTCCCAGAATCAAAGTTAAAAAAAGAAAAGAAAAGGCAGACTGGGACACCACAGTAATGGCAGACAGTATATCGTGCCGTCGGATCGGTCTATAGCTCATTTTCATATACTATTTATTTCTTGTTTACCCTGGGTTTACCTGCTCAGTGAAACACACACTGTTTTCCAGAGGTTCCCAGCAATTACAATATGAATTATGAAGGATGGTGCTACACGTGACTGAGAAGCAGGCTTTCATGGGCGCCCTTTGGCAGCCAGCCACATCAACCCATATATGATCACGAAGCACAGCTTACGATCGAAGGCGTTTGGTTTTTGTGGAGGGAGGAAAACCGGAGAACCCGGAGAAAAACCCTCGGAGCATAGGAGAGAACCAAACGCACAACTCTCTACTCACATATGACCCAAGCGGGGATCGAACCCAGGCCACATTGGTGAGAGGCGAGTGCCTAGCGCACTTTGCCACCTATGCCCCTACATACAAGTGTGAGGTGAAATGGAATGAAATACATTTGGTAGGAATGTTTCATACCTGTAATGGGTTGATGGGAGAGGACAGGACTGTATCCACAGTCTCCGGACCCAGGGACTGTTTCACAATGTCAATGACATGACGGATGGATGACTGGTTGGTGAAGGGTATCAGCATCCTCAGAGTAAGCTTCAGCTCTGAACAACAACAAAATGATAAAAAGATTTGAGGCTTTGCATGGAGACCATTGGGCCCTTTTCCAAACCTTGGCTCCGGCTCCGGCTCAGGCTCCGGCTCCATTTCTTGAGTCAATTTCAAAATAACGGGTATCAAAATAGAGACTTTTGGCTGTGGTTCGGAAGTAGATTCTCTGGTTTGAAAGGGAAAACGGAGCTTCAGCTTCAATGAAAACCCACAACCTTTATTTTCAGCATATGGATGACGGAGCCAGAGCTGGAGCTGAGGTTTGGAAAAGGGCCATGGCATGTGGATCGGTTTGCGGAAACACCATGTAATAATCGTTCGTACTTCCGCACTTCTATATCGTCCGAACTTCTCGCAATTTAGGTCTCAACGTTTCGACTAGTCTGCTCTAGTCCTCATCAGGAGACAATTAAAATGAGGGATGTGAGGTCCTTATATGTGATTGCTTGGATCCTGTTCCGTGGAGGAGCTTTGTGATTGGTGCTCACTGGGGTGTGAGAGGATCCGATGTGCGGAAGGGCTTTTCTGATTGGTGCTCATTGGTATGATGTTCCATTTGTGCCGTCAACGCGTCGCATTTTTTTTTGCTGTCGCATTTGTTTTTTTGCGTCGCTTTTTTTTTTTTGCCGATGAGCAGTTTCCAGCAGTTTATTACTTGTATCAATTTGTATTGTATTACATGTATTATAAATGCGACCCCAGAAAAAACATACAAATGCGACGCGTTGACGGCACAAATGGAACACCATAGCAATGTGAATGTAGCAAGTCCCGGAATGACGTCATCGTGTTTACAAACTCACACTTCGCGCTTTTCGGATTTCGGGCAAAGTGGGGGGAGAATGAAAACTCCTGTAAAGAGTGTTTTCAGTGGAATACTTGTCAAAAATTAACTGAACTGTGTATTGCCGAGTCCATATCCTACCAGAAAAAACAAAAACTCAAAATACCATTCCGACCTTTTGAGTTGGGCTTAAAGTTTATTTTGTGACATCACGTGAGGTTTTCAATTTTTTTTTTCTTACCTGGGATGGCCTCGCAGATGTAGCCTTGTAGGCTGTTGCAGTCGGTATAATACCATAAGCTGTCGCCCCTAAAGTTGACCCTCAGGCAAACGTTGCCCCATCCGGGGTCTGCTTGGCCGGGGGCCAAGTTTGTGTAGGTCAAGGTCGAATAGAAGTGTGTCCACACGTCCGTGTCAGGCCTGTTGTGTAAAAAACATGCTTGTTTGTTCTTTAAAAGGTATAATACATGATTGGTAAACGCACAGAACAACCAGGGTTCTAGCCAGACCAATTTTAGTGGTGGGCTCTAGAAATGAAGTTGAGCCCTAGTTCGCTACATGTACAGATATACGGTAGGCCTACGCTAAAAATTGGAAATTATATCGTCTTGTAAACATTGAGAATCAGTGCTTCACATTTCAAAACACAGAAAAGAGTGAACTTTTATTCAGGAATGTGATCAAAATTCACGATATTGGCAACGCTTTTATTCACTCTGTGGAAATTCATGCTGGGCGGCAGAGTTTACTTCAGACCTACGTTCCGGGCGCAAATTTCCAGTGCCGGGCTGGCCAGCCCAGCGCCGCCCACCGTGGCTAGAACCCTGAGAACAACACTCACACTTTGTTTGATCAAACATGTACATGAAATCATAAGCTGTGAAAATTTGACCTCAATCCATCGGACACCTGAGTCACAAGAAAATAGCGAAAACCTGACTCAATTTTAAATATAAACGTAAAGAATGGTTTTGATCTTACCCCGAGATCAAAACTGTTTTCGGTCATTGTGTTACCAATTTCTGAATATATACACCATTTCAGGCGGAAATTTTTTTACGGTATGTTCAGACCAGCATCATCTTCATACCCTGAAGGTTATATGTTAATCTGTGAACATTTCTGTTTGGGTATGTTACCAATCCTGTACTGTACCTTTAAACACTCATTTCCATGTTGCTAAAGACAATAAACAGTGAATTTAAACAAAGAAAATGCTACAGATGCTACATGGTCAGGGGTGGATCCAGGTTTTTTAAAAATGGGGAGGGTAGAAATAACATAGGCCCCCTACATGTCTAGTGAAAACAAAAAATAAAAAATCAAAGGTTTTAGTCCACCTACCCGAAACTCTGAAGGAACGTTTGTTCTTCTTGGGATTGCACATCGAGCAGTTCGGTTTGCTGGTCCAAACATTTGCGTTCTGCCTGCTGTAACGCAGCGGTCCCATTCATGACTTTGTAGCACGAACGGTCGAAATAGTTCCAGCCTTCTTGACAAGAGTTCTCTGAATAAATAAATTAAGCAAAATAATAAGCAAAATAAAGGTTTGCAGCATTGCTTTATATATTGTAGGTATTTTCAATGTATGGTTCTTGAGATTGTTTGTGGTTTGGTGGCTTCTCATTAGTGACCAAACAAAGGTGATGCCATCAAACACCAACCATCAACCATCAACCTTCTACTATCAACCATTAACCATCAACCATCAACCTTCTACTATCAACCATTAACCATCAACCATCAACCTTCTACTATCAACCATTAACCATCAACCATCAACCTTCTACTATCAACCATTAACCATCAACCATCAACCTTCTACTATCAACCATTAACCAACAACCATCAACCTTCTACTATCAACCATTAACCATCAACCATCAACCTTCTTCTATCAACCATTAACCATCAACCATCAACCTTCTACTATCAACCATCAACCTTCCACTATCAACCATTAACCATCAACCATCCACAACTAACTAACCACAACTGTGGGGTGCTGTGGCCTAGTGGTCTGGTGTGTTGAACTCAAAGTAATGTGGTCAATCTACAGATTGTGGGTTCGAATTTAGAAATAGGCTAGTGGTACTTGTGTCCTTGGGCAAGACACTTTGTCACATATTACTCCTCGTCACCCAGGTGTTAATGGGTACCTGTGAGGGTGTACAGATGGCTTTGTGGTTTGATTAGCCTCTATGCGATGAATACGGTATACTGTATACTCCCCAGGGAGTTGAGATGGTTTCAGGAATGTAAATTATGGCACAATGACCAGGGATAGTAATTGATTTGCGCCATGAGCATCATGCTTAGCGGATACCGGCACATTATAAGTGTCCACTATTATTATTAACCATCCAGCATTAACATAATTTACCAAAACTATCATATTACCTTTAGCCCATTCAATGTACTGATTCGCAAAGGCGATATAGGCCTGTATTTCCTGTAGATCAACCATTGTTCCATCAGCTACATAACCAAGGGCCGCAACCAATTCAGGATTGTTCAACAAGCTGCTAACAATAGCCATCTCACTGATGAAAAAAAAACATTGAAAGAAGTGTACAACTAAAAATCATGAATTGAATCAGACTGGATTGAATTGAAAAACATATTGATTAAATCATTTAACAGAAAATTACATAAATGTTTAGAATTTTAATCCTTATGCTTTCTTTTTTCAAATGCCTGGGATCAAATTGTCACACCATCTTAACTCTGTAGGTTAAAGAACTTACATGAATCAATTGCATTCAACCTGAGCGATGAACGTATAAATACATGTAACTTTTTGTGAAAAATCTCAGTTATTATCAAGTTGACTTGGTACTATGTAGGATATTTGCATATGTGACACCATGTATTAGATTCTGTTGAGATGGAGGGTGGATCCGAGAAGAGCTGGTTACTCAAAGTTTGTCAGGAGACGACGCCTAGCACCAGGAGACGACACCCATCACCAGGAGTCGACGCCCGTTGGCAAGAGTCGACGCCCATTGCCAGGAGATGATGCCCATCACCAGGAGTCGACACCCATCACCAGGAGTCGACACCCATTATCAGGAGACACACTCCCCAAAACATTGAGTTGCCGGTTCTTCTCAGGCGGCACACTAATAGGCCAGATCCGAAATGGGCTTCAAGAGCTACGGCAAGGTCTATCATCTTGGTGTCTCTGCATATTACCAATGGAACAAAGACCTAGACCTAGCTCTAGACAATAGATTCGGATGCAGGCTCACTCTCAAAAGAGTCTAATTACACGGTGTCACTGCAAACGTCCTACTTTATAATGCAAATCTAACTTACTTGGTAGCATCCATCGGGACGGTGCTGCCGTAACTCATGATTACAGACTGAAAGAGAGCCTCTGCTATGGTTGCAAGGGAAGACATGTTGTAGCGGGCGTCGAATGAGGCCAGGATGGAGGGAAGGCTTCCAAAGTTATTGATCAGGACTTCTACGTTCTTCATGAAGTCTGTTGAACTCACCGCCATGCCAGGCATCGTTCCATTTGGGTAAATAATCCAGCCGGCCTTTTTGTTTTTCAGGATAGAAAAAGATTGAAGTTTCCAAATTTAATAGAGGGCCCAAATTCATTGAGTAATATTGCTAAATTCCAGGGCTCTGCTTACGAAAGCAGGAAATTGAATGCCTCTAAGATCCTTTTTGACGGATTAGGGACAAATTTGGAGTTGTGTTACTCCGCTAACATAAAAATGTTATCATCAAATAACTACAAGGGAAACTGACTGAATATTTTAAGTCATTGAAAAGTGAACAAAGAAAAAAAACGTACAGGCGCTCTACCAACTGAGCTATCCAGCCCTACATTGGTGGTGACCCCAATAGTCAATTATCTTTGTTCGTTTGGCAGTCAGAAGCCATGAAACCACGCACACACCACCGTGCTACAGGGATCGGTTCGAATCCCGCTTCAGTAAATTTTTCTTTGTTCACTTTTCAATGAACATAAAAATTTGGCGCTTACCCCATAAGCAAAGAATGAGGATTATAATCGCAGAATTCTGTGATAATCGGAGAAGTGAATTTTAGCCCTGAACTCTGAATGAATTGCAATATTCGCACTTTCTTAATGTCTTGTTATTAAAAAATAAACGACCTGCTTACCAGTGCACTGATCTCATCTATAAGGAGTGAGGTCTGCAGTTCTTGGGCGAGAAGGTGAAAGTTCACCAGACAGAGGTACTCATCCAGAGCTGTGGTGTTGATGGAGTGTCCGTCCCCGAGCAGCGAACGCCGTTTAGTGTCGTTACAGAACAATTGTCTGATGTCAGACGAGGCGATCAATTCGTACTGTCAAAGAACAAAATTTCCCATACAAAATGTAAGCCGATGTTGAGGATTACTTTATCGTGAATGATTGGCAAGGTTATGACTTTGAGGGAGAAAAGTGTGGCTGCTTTTAAATGCTCTCTTGGAAGGAGGGGATGAATCAAGGAGGGAAGGAGGGGAGGAAGCAAGGAAGAGAGCAAGGAAGTATAAGATGCAAGGAAGCAAGGAGGTGAGGAAGGAAGGCCGGACGGGAGAAGCAAGGAAGGAACCAAAAGGGGAGGAGGGGAGGAAGGGAGGAGGGAAGTGTAGGAAGCAAGGAAGGAAGCAAGGATGTATAAGATGCAAGGAAGCAAGGAAGCAAGGAGGGGAGGAAGGAAGGACGGACGGAAGAAGCAAGGAAGGAACCAAAAGGGGAGGAGGGGAGGAAGGGAGGAGGGGAGTGTAGGAAGCAAGGAAGGAAGCAAGGAAGTATAAGATGCAAGGAAGCAAGGAGGTGAGGAAGGAAGGCCGGACGGAAGAAGCAAGGAAGGAACCAAAAGGGGAGGAGGGGAGGAAGGGAGGAGGGAAGTGAAGGAAGCAAGGAAGGAAGCAAGGATGTATAAGATGCAAGGAAGCAAGGAAGCAAGGAGGGGAGGAAGGAAGGCCGGACGGAAGAAGCAAGGAAGGAACCAAAAGGGGAGGAGGGGAGGAAGGCAGGAGGGAAGTGTAGGAATCAAGGAAGGAAGCAAGGAAGTATAAGATGCAAGGAAGCAAGGAAGCAAGGAGGGGAGGAAGGAAGGACGGACGGAAGAAGCAAGGAAGGAACCAAAAGGGGAGGAGGGGAGGGGGGGAGGGGGGAAGTGAAGGAAGCAAGGAAGAAAGGAAGTATAAGATGCAAGGAAGCAAGGAAGCAAGGAAGCAAGGAGGGGAGGAAGGAAGGACGGACGGAAGAAGCAAGGAAGGAACCAAAAGGGGAGGAGGGGAGGAAGGGAGGAGGGAAGTGTAGAAAGCAAGGAAGGAAGCAAGGAAGTATAAGATGCAAGGAAGCAAGGAAGCAAGGAGAGGAGGAAGGAAGGACGGATGGGAGAAGCAAGGAAGGAACCAAAAGGGGAGGAGGGTGGAAGGGAGGAGGGAAGTATAGGAAGCAAGGAAGGAAGCAAGGAAGTATAAGATGCAAGGAAGCAATGAGAGGAGGAAGGAAGGACGGACGGAAGAAGCAAGGAAGGAACCAAAAGGGGAGGAGGGGAGGAAGGGAGGAGGGATGTGTAGTGGCCCGGCATCGCCCGGGGGCCGGACTGCTACAGAAGCAAGGATGAAGGCAAAGATGGAAGCAAGGAAGGAAGTGAAGATGGAAGAAAAGAGGGGAGGAAGAAGGGAAGCAAGGAAGGAAGCAGGGGAGGAAGTGAAGAAGGAAGCAAGGGGGGCAGGAATTGAGGAGGGAGGAAGCAAGGAGGGTAGGAGGAGGAGATGCAAGGAAGCAAGGAAAGAAGAAGGAAAACAGGACGAATGAATTTCACTCATTGGTGCAAATCATATTTTATGGCTCTCTTGTGATCGGGACAGTATCAAAATTGGTCATTCCGTCCTCAATAAGCTTACCTTTGCCGGGTCTTCCCACGACTGGTGGATGACATCTAGGATTGCTGGACCTTGATCTATCAGCCCCATCAGGCCTCGCAGGAAGCGCTCTGTCTCCGGCATCGAACCGTCGAAAACTCTCCCAGCTCCAAGCTCTGCAGAAACATAATTCAATGTAGCAAAATGTACTATCAGTATATTCATAGGACTCTGCTGAATAGGACCAATGGTTTAGATCAGTGATTCACCCTGAACCATATAACAAAAGCAAACGGTAACTTTTAATTATTTCTGTGAGAACCTCTGCTGTTTTGATTTGCTTTACTAAACCAAGGTTTTCATTGTAAAAACAATAACCTTGAGAGATAAATGTTTGTGTGTTCTGGAAAAAAATACCATTGGGGCACATGAAAGCACCATTCAGTAACAGATTGCAACTACCAACATATGGGGGAAACCAGTGTTGTAGTACTCGTACTTGTACTCTCGAGTCCACCAAAGAACTTGGCCCGCACTCGATTAAAAGTACTCGAAAACGAAATGTACTTGGCCCGTACTCGATCCGATGTACTTGACTTTTGGACGTACTCGACGTTAAGTACTCGGTACTCGATCCCAGTACTCGACAATTTCCGATAAAAAAATTGAATAAATTCACCTTTTCGTCAATGACATTGCTCAACCTCGAACATATTGTAAGCGCGGTAGCATGATATCCATTATTATAACGTGTGGAAGGCTTTCCATGCCCTGGGTATGGTGTGCGTGCGTGCCGTGCACGTGCAAGGACACGGAGATACATGTAGTGGAGTTACCTGTTAGCGCGGCACGAATTGGGATGTCGGGCCCAATGCCCAATGGTTGGGTCAAAATGATAAGCTATATGTACATGTACAGTCCATGGTACATTCTTGGTACATAATTGTGTTAACTCCATACACTTCGTTTTTGTCAAAGAAGTACAGATTTATGGGCAAAACTATCAAGGAAAATACAGCAAATATCCAGTCTCTTACAGTGCCCACTTTTCTTTTTAAAAAACGTATGAGTTTTGATCTCACCCTGAGATCCAAAGTGTTTTTGGCTTGTGATTTATTATTTTGTTCTTTCCTTTTTAAAAACATCATTTTAGGCAGAAAAGGTTTTACCATTATATTTCTGCCATCACCATCTTTATACCCTGTAACTTTGATAAAAAAACACAATACAATGTATTTTGACTATTTTGTTAAGTCCAGAGAGAATAAAGGGCAGTTGTTTTTGTTTCTTTTAAATTTACCTGCTGACTTTGTTGTGTAATGAAGAGATTTATTAAACATGACTGTCATTAACTGCATTTGTTAGTACTGTGCATTCGTTCTGTGCATGTACTCGGCCCTGAACTCAAACTTTGGTACTCGACCTTGAATGTACTCGGACTCGATACTTAGGACTTGGACTCGGCCCAGTACTCGACCTCGAATGTACCCGGACTCGATACTTTGGTACTCGGACTCGGCCCTGTACTCGACCTTGAATGTACTCGGACTCGATACTTAGGACTCGGACTCAGTACTCGGATCCTGAAGTACTCGGAGTACTCTGTACTCGGATCTGAGGACTCCACTACAACACTGGGGGAAACAAACATCTTCAGCTTGGAAAACAAAAGTCCAAGATTATGACATCATTGGTCATTCAAGGCAGGAAACAATGTAAAGATCATGGAATTTGTGCATTATATTTGAATAGATAATAGTGGAAGTTATGAAAATTATACACAGTATTCATGATTGAAAAGATATACCACATGATGACAATTAGTTAAACACCTTCCAGACTGCCTGAGCAAAAAATCAGGCAAATTTCAGGTTCAGATTTTGTGTGCATTTTACCTTTTTCGCCCAAAGTGGTCTACAGTTTAAGGTATAGAACATCATTGCTCTGTTTATTAAATAAAGAAATTTTTTTAATATTCCAATCATCTTGTTTTCAAAATGTCATCAGAATCGGTGTTCACATTTTCAAGAAAACAACAAATAATGGTTTCTATTTGGTTATGGGAATTTGTTTTCGACTGCAGAATTTGAAGGCAGACACTGTTCTTTTTATTAGTATGATGCAGTTTTCTCGATGGTGACAGCATTTTTGGAGTATTCTACCACCACAGGAAGACTGGTGTTTGTATAAACTTTATAAACAGTAAGATTTCACACAGAAACGAAGTCATCTTATTTTTGTTTTTAGTCATTTCCAATTCTGTACATGAGCATAGGTTACCTTGTATGATGATGAAAAGCTGATTGGCCGCCCTGACGAGGGTATCTTGAAGGTTCTGGACGGCAGCGTTATACTGAAGGGACGAGGTATCCAACCCGTACATGGTAAACCTATGAACAGCAACAGAATTTTACATTTTTGTTTCAATTCGCATTCTCAGCCATGCTGTTATTTATATATTCTTGAGTTTTGTTCTTGTGGTGTGCCCCGCCCTCAGATGGCAATGTGGCCCTTCCCACACTCATGCTCCATGCTAGTGACAGGACCATCTCTAACAATTTTATTGTGTTGCTTGGCTTATTATTAAGCCGAGGACCAGTCGCAATCCATGTACATTACAAGGGATTTCAGTTGGTAACCACTGTTTAATATACGCTTATCCTGTGTAATGCATGGGGATTCTTAGTTAACAATACAAGAAGTATGTTGGGGAACAACCTGTGGAAATTCTGTGCCTGCGCATCAAAGCTACAGTACAGGATTGGTAACATACACAAACAGAAATGTTCAAAGATTAACGTATAACTTTCAGGATATGAAGATGGCGGTGGTAGAAAAATACGGTTAAAATATTTCCACCTGAAATGGCACATTCAGCCAGAAATTAGTTAAACAAAGACCAAAAACAGTTTTGATCTCGGGGTAAGATCAAAACCATTCTTTGTGCTTTCAGTCGGGTTTTCGCTATTTTCTCGTGACTCAGATGTCCGATTGACCTCAAATTTTCACAGGTTTATTATTTGATGCACATATTGGATCAGACAAAGTGTGAGTGCTGTTCTGTGACCTTTACCAATCACGTATTATACCTTTAAGTAATTTTCTTGCAGTGAGGTTCAGAATTTTTAACTGTGGTGTTATATGTAGCGAGTGGCAGAGAAAATGAAGTTGCGCCCACACGTATGACCATTATCATGCACGTTTGGACCGATCAAATGACGAGGGAAATTCCGTTAGAACTTACAATACTTCCATCCACTGCGTCTGGGCTTCGTTCAGGTGGTCGCCGAGTCCGATGAACATCTCCAGCCACTCCGACTCGGTGCCCGTCACCACCATGCCCGAGTCTTCCCACAATGCACTCGGCCAAAATGGCCGCCGCTGGGCGTCCATCTGCAGGGCCGTGTAGAGCTCGTTCTTCCGCACGACCTCCGAGAGGTTGGCGTAGCTGGCAAACTCTGGCGGGATGTACGAAGCGTTGGGATTTTGGAGGAAAGCTTGGAGATTGCCAATCTGCGAGTAATGTTTCAAAGAAAAGAAAATGTTTCTACCAAACTTGTGTTCCGATTAAAGTATATAACTCTGGCCGTCATCAAAGTTTCCTCGTTTTGCCATTTCCCGTTTTTCTAATAATTACATTTGAATAAATAATTACATTTATTACGCGCCTTTTCTTCAAGTTACAAACGTGGGCTATAATGTAATCAGATTGCCGGTATTCATCGGCGCCGATCGGCTGCCAGCAATGCCGGCAATCCATTATGATTACGGAGCCTGAGATCTAAAGTGCTTGGTTTTATGGAGGGAGGAAAACCGGAGAACCCGGAGAAAAACCCTCGTAGCATAGAAGAGAACCAACGCACAACTCTACTCACATATGACCCAAGCCGGGATCGAACCCGAGCCACATTGGTGAGAGGCGAGTGCCTAAAGCACTTGCCACCTATGCCCCCATATCCTGTTATCGTCTCTTCTTTGCACAAATGACTTCACCAACAAGGAGCAGTTATACCTACCGCTGCTTCAACCTGTCCAGCATTCCAATAAGCCATCTGTTCATTCAGTATCCTCCACAGGTCCAGGCTGCACAGGGCCTGTCTGGATGCCGTGTCAGTCGGAGGCAGAATAACAAAGTCCTCCCTGCACAAGACGCTCGATTGCTCGGCGTGACTCATGTTCAGAAACATCTAGAAGCACAAAAAGGTGATGGGTCAGATTACAAAAAAGGTTGTTCATCATGGAAAATGGTAAGAATCTGAAGTATTTTTGATGGCTCATGATGTTGGTTGAAAGGTAGCGACATTTCGGCTGCAGACTGCTAGTCTTCATCAAGCTGAAGAAGACACTTGCACAGTCTCAATTTATGTCCGTGCTTGGTGTGTCTTGGTGGATTTTAGATATTCCCAATAAAATATGATGATGCCATCTCCCAATACATCCTAATTATGAAACTAACCACAAGGGGAAACAGCCTGGATTCCTTCATGCTATCGAAAGGTATATTCTGGAGGTCGCAGGTTTGAAAAATCCCGCTCGGGTAAATTGTCTTTGTTTACCTTTCAACGCTAAAACATTTTGGGGCGGATTCTGTGTTTTGAATTGCACTTTCTATGACGGAAACAGTCTGACAATTAAAGGTAATATCATACTTTGGTTTTTGCCAAAGAAATGCAGATTCATGGGCAAACAGTCAGCTGCAAAATTTTCAGTCCCATGCGGGTGCCAATTTTTGAGGAAACAGTAAAAAAAAAAAAAACACCCACAGTATATCAAAAATCTTTTCACAGTTACTTTCGATCTTTAAAAGATCAAAATTGTTTTTTGGTCATTGGTTTAACCCTTTTCTGGATAAATACAGCATTTCAGGCAGAAAAAAATTTAACAATATGTTTCTACCATCACCATCTTCATACCCTGTAAGTTATAGGTAAATCTGTGAATGATTTCTGTTTCGGTTTGCCACCAAAGTATGATACTACCTTTAAACAAGGAACTTATTAGTTCGGAAACTCTTACCATGAACTTTGTTGGGTTTGTGAAAGCTTTGACGACTGCCGCCGTGATGTTGGGGCCGAGTTTCAGGAGGGTTGAGGTGATGTTATTGAAAGGCTGATCCTGCAATCGACTGATCAGAATATGGTCTGTATTCGGAAATGGAAACAACAACAAAAAAGACATTACAAGCAAACTGTTTCAAATTTCAGTGTTACAATTAGTGCTGGGATTTTTATACGGTTATAGGTTAACCTCCCCGGATTTAATCATCCAGTTACAAATTTCCACAAACCGTTAACCGAAACTGGAAAAAAAAGGGACGAACCATTGGCTCATGCACGACAACCCAAAAAGTGTATATATAACTGTAGAATTTCAGTCAATCATTTTGTCCATTTTGCCAAGTTGAAACACGCTTTTCACATACTGGATCTAAAAGAAACATTGTATGTACTTGATCTAAAGAATAACATTGTAAAAAGAATTCTGAAAGAGACGTTCACATTGAAGAAGACGTATATAACATAAATCGCACACATTGCACGTGAATACATAGGTTAACCGTTAACCCGATTTTTGTCTGGAGTCTTGGGCTTATATAATCCCCAGCCTTGAACTATCAACTTCAAGCCCCTGCTGTGTCCTGGATCATAGTTGGCATAAACCTGATTGAAAGATTGAGTCCACATTGATCATGGACAGTATCCAGAAGCCAGGCATTATTATTGATTTCAAGCAGCTCTATTGCAGTGAAGTTCAGGCAGGCGCGGTTCTACGGGGAGGCTAGGGGGCTGTAGGCACCCCCAAATTTTTTGTCTAGCCCCCCCAAAAAAATGCAAGTGAAATCTTTTTTTTTTAAATACTGGATTTTGTCAGTTATTAAGCTGCAATTACATAGAAACGCGTTGTGTGGGCTATATGTGCATGTTTTTCGACCCCTAATAATATAAGACATAGCAGAAACGAGTGTTAGAGGAACCCAAAATATTGGATCTTCTAGCCCCCCAAAAAATAATGGCTCTTCTAGCCCCCCAAAAAAATATTGGCTCTAGAACCGCGCCTGAGTTCAGGGCTGACAAGAGGATGATTTCAGGCCTGAAGGCACGTGCCCGGCCAGGCTTCTCAATGGCTGGGCCCGACTAAAAGTTTCTATTTCTATAAAAAAGTGAAAATTATTTGTGTGTTTTTATACCCTGTGTTGCCTTGCATAGGACGCTCTGCAAGGGCTGACTGCAGTTGGCGTAATACCATAAACCGTCGGTGCCAAAGTTGGCCTGAGTGCAGCTCCAGTACTGCGGCAGTGTCTGATTGGCCCAGTTCTGATACATCATCTCTCCATAACCATAAGGTGACTCAGCGATCCACGTTAATTTGTCTTCTCTATAGCATAAATACAAACAAACAAACAAAGAAAATGACTTCTGTTTAGGTAAAAGGTACAGTACAGGATTGGCGACATACCCAAACAGAAATGTTCACAGATTTACGTACAACTTTCAGGATGTAAAGATGGTGCTGGTAGAAACATACGGTTAAAATATTTCCGCCTGAAATTGTGTTTTTATCCAGATATTAGTAAACCAACGACCGAAAACAGTTTTGCTCTCAGGGTAAGATCAAAACCATTCTTTATGTTTATCAAGAAAAATAGATTCGGGTATTCGCTATTTTCTCGTGACTCAGATGTCCGATTGAGCTCAAATTTTCACAGGTGTGTTATTTTATGTACATGTTGGATGAGACGAAGTGTGAGTGCTGTGCTGTGAACTTAACCAATCATGTAATAATAGACCTTTCTTTTGCAATGTCACAGCCCAAGTTTTTGCCAACCAGCATGGCGGAAACTATGGCGAGCCGTCAAAGCCAGGCATAAAAAATAACCACAATTTAAACACAACGTTTCATAAACATATGAAAGATATTGCTGAATGGAAACAACACAAGCAATGACGGTATGTATTTGGTATGCTATGGAAAGTTTGGAAAAATGTTGAATGTGGTCACGCCGTCAGTCAAGAAAATGAAATGATTTGCAACATTTGGACGCCCATACCATGGAGGAAGGAAAATTGCCAACCAGCATGTCAGTGTTTGTAAATAAAAGAAAGGTCTATACCTCTTAGTTGATATTTTGATATCAGTATTCACAAGTTATCTCATATCATGGAAAGTATTCACCAGTTGATATCAAAAGGACGTGAAGAGGAATAGTTGATCTGGAAACCCACCCAATGCTTTGTAGGTATAGCTGTTCCTCCTTGCTGTCAACCGTTGTTACATAACTCCTCAGATGAGCGATGTAGCACTGGGAGTAAGCCTCAAAGGCATCATTGACCCCATCCACATAACGATAGCAGTAAATGTCATTGCTATGCCAACCGTCCTTACACGTACCACCTGTGTACAGAATTCATATACCGTGAGCATGTATATATCATTCGTATAATTGACACAAAACAGCCTTTAATTTATCAATTTTTGGTCCAAATTACAGATACCACACTTGTTTCAAGCAGACACGTGCCCGTAATCATCATAGCTGGTTACATAACACCTGTTGTGGTGTGCTTGTTTATATTCAGCACACAGATAAATCCATGCGCTTTATTTTATTACTGGAAGCCCGTATGGGATCAAGGCACAGTGCATGACCTCTTAAAACCAAAAATAAAATCGATCTGTTTTAACTGCAAACAGTAAAGTGCTGTATGGACGCAACAGAATTTTAACTTACGACTTACCCCCTGCAGTTGCCGGGCGGTTTAACTCAATTGGTTTTAAATGAAAGGCTGTCTGAACGTACCCCGAGTCTGAGTCTGAGTCTGAGTCTGAGCCTGAGCCTAAGGGCGTTTACGGGGCTTGAGGCTAGGCTTGGCATTTGTTTTTCTACTGTCATTATTTGACCTAAATGAAATGAAGGGCTTGAGATACATGACGAAGCTGGAGCCTTTCCCCAGCTTCATCATGTGGTCCAAATCCTTTCGTTTCATTTTGTGGGCTTCAAATGGCGGTAGCGAAATAAGTCCCAAGCCTAGCCTCAAGCCTAGTTTCGTAAAGGCCCTAAGCCTCTGTTTCAAAAAGACTCTATGCTGAATGGGCATTCTCAACTTGTAGCTTACCAGTCAAGAGCTTGGTGACGGCCAGGTTAACGTCCAGGACCAGGTTCTGATAGATGAGCTGCTGCTGGATGGCCGGCCAAGCATCAGTCTGAGCCAGATAACTCTCCAGGAGAGTAACTACAGGACTGTACAATACAAAAAAAAACCACAACAATAGGATGAGCAACAGAAGCTATAGTTTAAAGGTACAATACATGATTGGTAAAGGTCACAGAGCAGCACTCACACCAGGGGTCGATTTCACCAAATCCATCGTAACTTACTATCAATCGTAGGACTTATGATGCATTGCAGCCCCACGTAGAAGTGGAAGGATACGATGGGTTATCCTTCGTATCTCGAGTTACGATCGATCGTAGGGCTTCGTGAAATAGACCCCAGGCCTTGATTTTTTAAGGAGAGTGACAGTGATCACTCTCCTTTGCTCTCCTTAATATTTTCCAAAGAGAGGGAAAAAAAGAGCTCTTGAACAATTTAAGGAGAGCTGCCTTTTTTTCAAAACATCACGTCAACTTTTCCTGCTGATATTTACCCTTTACGGGAAAACTTTTTCAACAGGACTTGAGCAAAATGTTGGCATGTTCTCTTTTTCTGACACCAGACACATACAAAAACTTAGCAAGAGCAAACTGCTCTCTATATTCACGAGTATGAGTAGGCCCTATGTTGATTTTAGGAGTTGGATTTGCAGCTCAAACTTGATTTTTGTTATTGAGAGAAAACCACTCTCCTAAATTCTCTACGTTGATTTAAGGAGAGCGATTTGCAGCTCTCCTCATTTTTATTCAAATGAAGGCCCATCACACTTTGTCCAATCTAACATGTACATGAAATAATAAACCTGTGAAAATTTGACCTCAATCGGACATCTGAGTCACAAGAAAATAGCCCAACCCCAAAACCCCAACTTAATTATTTCCTTATTAAACATAAATAACGGTTTTGATCTAATAACCCCGAGATCAAAACTGTTTTCGGTTTTAGTTTGACTAATTTATGGATAAATACACCATTTCATGCGGAAATATTTTAACGGTATGTTTCTACAAGCACCATCTTCATACCGTAAAAGTTATACGTAAATCTGTGAAAATTTCTGTTTGGGCATGTTATCAATCCTGTATTGTACCTTCAAGTGCTACCCTATTTTTAAAGGTAATATCATACTTTGGTTTTTGTCAAAGAAATACAGATTCATGGCCAAAAATATCAAGGAAGATACAGTACCAGTCATCTGTGAAAATTTAAGTCCCATACATACGGTGCCCACTTTTTTAGCAAATAGTGCAAAATGGCCACAGTATTTCTTCATTATTTTCTCTTCTTTTTGATCTTTTAAAGATCAAAAATAATTGTGGTCACTGGTTTTACTCTTGTCTGGATAAATACAGCATTTCAGGCAAAACAGAATTAACAGTATGTTTCCACCATCACCATCTTTATACCCTGTAAGTTATAGGTAAATCTGTGAAGATTTCTGTTGTGGTATGCTACCAAACTATGATATTACCTTTAAATATATAGAGAGACAAAACTTACGCAAATTCTTCCATAGCTTTGGTCAATGTCATGTTGCCATCATGGAGCCCACTAAGAATATGGCCCCAGTCGCCGAGATTCATCATCCTGCTTTGGAACGTGTCCAACAGGCTGGGAAGCTTCTGGAGGAAGCTTGGAAGATCCTGGACAGAGTCGGTCAAGTTGACGATATCCTTGATGAGAAGGCTCAAGTCGTGCACTGGGCCCATTGGATTTGGTCCTGATCCTCCAAGCTGTTAACAAAAAGGCGGTCGAGATAAAGGTTTTAATGTTCAAGCATTTGTTTTTAAAGGAAACAAAAGCGCAGCATCAGAAAAAAAAAAACTTGATAAAAATTTTCTCTGAGCTAGAATATTCTCTAGGCTATTAAATTGAAGGGTTCTCTGGGTGACACAGTTCTCAAGCTACGGTTCTGTGAGCTGCAAGGTTTTCCAAGCTACACAGTTCTCAAGTTGGAAGGTTCTCTGGGCTAAACGGTTGCTGAAGATACAAGGTTCTTCAATCGATAACTAACTACAAGGTTCTTTGAGCTACAACGTTCTCTAAGCTATTATTGGTTACTCCAGCAATAAAATTGATCAAGTGACACAATTGTCAAGTTACAGGGTTCTGTGAGCTACAGTGTTCTCCAAGCTATTATTGGTTACTCCAGCAATAAAATTTATCAAGTGACATAATTGTCAAGTTACAGGGTTTTGTGAGCTAGAACATTCTCCAAGCTATAAGGGTTTTTACAGCTTCAAGGTTCTTTAAGCTATTAGGGTTATTCAAACTACAAGGTTCTTCACGCTACCCAGTTCTCAAGATACATGATTTTTATAAGCCACAAGGTCCTCCAACCTAAAGGATTTGTTAGAACCACAAGGTTCTCCAAGCTATAAGTTCATCCCAGCTACAACCTAGAAACTCTGCCCAGATTTCCTGCGAATTTCAGCTTGACAAAACAAAGCCCACCAGGATAATAGCTATTTCAACGTTACCTGAGACATTGCGGCCGTCAGATTCATCTGACTGAGCAGGGTTCGGAGAAGACCGGCGCTTGTATTCGTGGAACAGAGCACCGAGTGCAGGACTTCCTCCAGGACCTGCGTGTTGAAGTCATCTCCAAGGACGACAAAGAGATCTGAGATGTTGGACTGACAGAGAGAGCTGAGAGCAAGATCTGGCTGTGTCATCATCAGATGCTCAACAAGCTCTGGAATCTGAAACGAAGAAGATTCACTCCAGTTCATATCAGGGTCCAATTTTACAACCCTGCTTAGCACAAAAATTTGCTAACCATGAAAAATCTGTCTTGATCAAAACAGAATTAACAGCCAAATGTTCATGTGTTGTGAATAAGGTCTATACAGACCCAAGTCCTTCAAACTTCAAAGCCAAGAGAGAGATTCTGGGGCCAATTTCACAGCCCTGCTTAGCACAAAAATCAGCTCAGCATGACATTTCTCTCTTAATAAAAACCGGATTAACAACCAAATTTCCATGTGATGTGTATCACTTGCAATAGTTCTTTGGCAGTTGTTCTCTGACCATGAATATCAAATGGAATTTTCAGTGGTGGTTTGTTTTATTGGGCAAAGTCATTTTTGTGCTAAGCAATTTTTTGTGCTAAGCAGCTCTATGGAATTGACCCCTGGAGGGCTTTCTTGATGGGGGATACGACCTCCCCAACTTTACCTTTCTCACGTTGATGACGGCCGACTGGAGCTGGCTCACCATCTGGGCAGACAGGTTGAAGTGGTCCTCCAAGACCTTCTTGAGAAGGGTCTCATTCGGGAAGAGACTTCCAACTGCTGCGCCCAATTGTCCTAAAAACAAAACAAAATGATTCTGCTTACTGATTCTTTCCAGCTCTGGGACGATTTATACATTAACAAATCAGGGGAAGATCTCATGAAGCATTAAGATTGACTGAAGTGTGGATTAATCCTAATTGCTAAGCAAAGTGTGATGCCACAATACAAATCACTATGGAGATGCCGATCGGGACTCATCTTGGTGTTTGATGGAATCCAGCACTGGGTTCTTTGCAGATTCTGTGATTACAAAAGAGACACACTCTAATACCTTGGCCGCCGTTGATCATTTCCAAAATGGAGGTCCGCCTGTCCGCTGTTGATAAGAGGAAGTCGCGTACCACCGTCCCAAGAGAGGGGCTGCTACCCAGATCCAGCTCGGCAAGGATCTGTCCAAGCTCCGCGTTCAAAATCTGTAGCACATCCACAATCCTAGGAATATGAAAAAAAGAAATGCATATTTATCACATTATTATTATCAATTTCATTTCAAGTTGTCAGACTCGATAAGTCCCTGGCCTGATCTCAGTCATGAGAGTACCATCAAACAGACGAAACAGAACTCACGAATGGTTGGCCGGCAGGCCCGGCATGCTGCTGCTCTGGAAGTTCAGGACTCGTTCAAACATCAGGGCCCACTCCTTTGAATCTCCACTGACGATGTCAGCGTATTTCTCCATAATTGGCTGCAGGCTGAACGGCCTTGAGAATACCTCCGTCCACAGCTCTGTGACCATTGAGTTCTTTCGAATGACGGTAGTGAAATTAGCGAGGTGGACATACTCCTCTGGGATCATGGTCGGATCGGTGTGCAAGAAGTCAAGGTACTCTCTAAACTGTTCATCGGAGGGGAAACAACACACACAAACAAGAAAAAACGAAAACAAATTTATCTAAATTGCATATTAGTGAGACGCTTTAGCGCATGTGTGTTCCCCCGGGGGAGGGAGGGATGTGGAGGATATTTTTTTTAATAGTCTTCGCAGTGTTTAATTCTTCAGAATATCATTTTTAAATGCTCTAAAATGCGAATTTTAAGGTGTTCGGGTTCAAGCCGAACACCTATTGTTATTGTTCGAGTTTTTTTTTTTTTCCATTTTTTTTCCTCCCAAACTTGTCCGCAGGACTTCTTGGTGACTGTTACAAGATATTGACATGAAACTTGGTGGGAACTTCGGTCATGATGTCAAGTTGTATTTAGAAGATTGACGTCATGATGACGTCATCGGGTGTCAAATTACACGCGTTTTTAGGAAAAACTTTGGTGCTCTATAACTTGAGAACCACATGACCTACGATTTTGATATTGACATATGTTACTCACCACATGAATTAGAACAATTAATATATTCAATATTGTGTACAAATGACCTTCACTTCCGGTGTTACCGGAAGTTGAAGTTTGACTCAAAATAACTCAAAATCGGAAAGGTTTTGGGCACATACAATTGCTTGGCAAAAAGATAGAATAGGTCTTAGGCTTTCAGAAAATATAAACGATGACGTCATACGGGCTGTATAGCGCCCTCTACGGTGGATTAAAGATATACAGTGATTACGTAATCCAAAAGTAAACAATGGATTTCCGCCAAATTTGATGAGTTTGAAGCATGAATGCACCTTGACAAATGTGTGAAGTTTGAAATCTGTGACGTCATTCAACCGGAAGTTATGCGTTTTTAAAGGAAACATGATGTAATTATTCAAATACTGTTTATTCAGTAATTACATGACGTACATCAGTGCAAATTGCAAATTGTTTACATTGTACGCATGCGATGATTTCTGCAAATTTTCAGTTGTTTGTGATTAACTAAACGGAAGTTATCGTCCGGGCAATTTAACATTATTTAAAGGTGACACCATTTTCTATACGCTATCAGTCAGTGTACATGTACGAATACACTGTGCAATCAGCATGATCAGTACTTGCTCAGTCACACAGTTTAAGTGTATTTCAATAATTATGCCATACACGCGTTCCATCAAACATTCTCATAACAGTTCCAGTACGAAATGAGACCCCGAACACCTAGTGGTTGTTCCCACAACCACAAAGTCTAGTTGTCTCTGTTTTTATTAAAATGTCCCTGGTTTGGGAGGGGCCAAGACGGTACAAACCTTTGCCTCCAGTTCAGGAATCTGCCAGTATTCCATCTGATCCTCCAAGATCCGTGTCACATTGACGCTGCAGAGTCTCTGCCTGACCTCGGCTACGTCGATGGACGACGGCAATTTGGAGAGGTCAATGTTGCACAGTGGCGTGTCTCCATTGAGAGGCATTTGGAAGAGCGACTGTCAAGACATGGGGGAAAAAAAGGAAACCAAATCGTAAAAATGAATCCTTTGTCAACTGCATAAAATTGTAGCATGTTTCAATAGCTTGTGCTGACTCCTCAATTAAGCATTACAGGCAGAGTGCTAGGGTCATAGATATAATAAAAAAAACTAGATGTCACATTGCCTGCTCGTGGACGCGTCTTTAGGCGCCATTTTTAAAAGGTATTTTTCGAATCCGTTTTTATGGAATGCCGTAGCTATCTTCTTTAGATTGTTTGCTTCGGTAATTCCATCATTCAATTTGCCAAATTGTATGATGGAATTTGCAAACAGAATAACAGAATGACAAACTGAATGATGGAATTGGCAACCGGAATGACAAAACGGCAATTAAAATGATGAAATTTGCGAATTTAATGATGGAATTTACCAACAAACAATCTAAGCCACCGAATATAGCTACGGCGTTCCATCATGTTTCTGGTGCATCGCGTAACGCATAACGGCCGGTACTGCGTACCGCGTGGGTACGCGATCGTTATAATAAGCGCTTGAATGTTTAGGTTCATTTTTTACCTTCCTTCAATGGCCGCGTCCTGCATGCGCGGATATAGCTCCCATTGGTTTGTACACGGGTGCGTCATCTTGTTTTTATATATATCTATGGCTAGGGTGGTCTAGGGCAGTTTTAAACAAATGGCGGGGCGGTTGTTGGCACTCTTGGGGGCTAAAGATGCCCAACTCCACAAGAGAGGATTCTGCATCTTCAATATCAAAGGTTCACCATAATAAAAACACATCTGAAGTTAAATACATCTGTATTGTTATAAAACTCAAGCTGTCTATCAGTGTTTACGCTAAAAATACTATATATAGAGAAAGGAGGTATTTTAGACCCATAATTTAGCACCCCACTTTTCGCGACGAAAAACCTTGCTTACGTCACATGCAGAACACCATGCAGTATACTGTGGTGCGAGCCTATACTAGTTCTGTAGGTGACGTCACAAGCTTTTGTTGCGTGGGTCGGTTCCAAGGGGGAATTTTTTGAGGGGTGGGGCATACATGTATCGATTTTGTAACTGTTTTGTCAAAATAAGCACTTACATTATTAAGCAATAATTTTATTAAAAGCAATTTCCCAAATTGGATTACAGTGAACCTTTAATCTAAATATCTTGTTGAAAGATGAACAATGAATAAAAAATAACTGGAGCGGGATTTGAGACTACGACTATGGAATAATGTGGGGTGCTGTGGCCTAGCGGTCTTGCGTGTTGAACTCAAAGTCTTGTGGTCAATCTACAGATTGTGGGTTCCAATCCAGCCATGGGCTAGTGGTGCTTGCGTCCTTGGGCAAGCGCTTTGTCAAATATTGTTCCTCTTCACCAAGGTGTAAATGGGTACCTGTGAGGGTAAAGATGGCTTTGTGGTTTGATTAGCCCATGTGCGTTGAATACGGCAGCCAGGGCTGTATATTCCCCAGGGAGTTGAGATCAGGAATGTAATTGTAGCCCAATGACCAGGGATAATAGTTATACGCGCATAGAGACGTCATACGTTGATTGTGATATGCGCTATATAAAAACGGTTTATTATTATTATTAGGTACCAACTGAGTCCTCCAGCCATAGGTAGCCAGTGTCCCAAATTTCCAGTTATTTTGTTGATTGATGATTATCTATTACAACAATAACCTTCCCAGTTGCTGAACAAATCAGACAGTTCTTGTTGTTGCTTTTACCTCAATGTATGATGAGTTCATGAATGCTTGAAGGACAGCCTCTGTTACATTGGGACCGAGTTCCAGCAGAACCTGGGTGATCTCGCCAAACGGTTCATCTCCGACGAGCTCCACCAGCTTATGATCTGCATGAAAACAAAATCATTTTTTTTCAAACGTCTCACGTTATCAACTTTTTATGACCAGATGTCCTTTGCCGAATTTCTCTATGTTCGTTTCTTAATTACAAGTAAGAATTACTGCAAACTTCTTATCACCCAAAATAAAAACACACTTCCTAACTTTAGATACATACAAACTTTCAACTCAATCCAACAGTTGAGTTTCTTCATAATTGATGCATGAAGTTTGCCCCTTTATAAAGGCGCTGTAATGTGACACCTGATGAAGTCATGATTGTTGTATCCATGACTCATGCCATAAAGACTCCCCACTTTGGCTTATACATAACACCACTCCTTGTTCTTCCATGACCATATTTGGAATGTGAAACTAGCTGTGTTCCTATGACTCAGTACTTTGGAGTGACCACTGACCACTAACTGGACCATTGTGCTTTAGCTGGAATAAAGGCCACTTGAATTTTGGCTGACTACCTATCAAGTCATGTGTGCTTTGTCTCTATCCATTTGTATGTAACTTTACTAACAATACTGGAACTTGTGACTATTGCATAGTTAATCCAGTATACAAAACTGGCGACGAGGATGGGATATTATCCACCAAAATGGCGGTCTATGGGAACATTGGTAGTTTTGATGAGAATGTGGAGTCTTTTGAGGATTATGCAGATCGGATGGATGCATTTCTGCAGGCGAACGATATTCATGCTGACAGACAAGCAAGTCTGTTTCTCGCCAGCGTTGGCCCAAGTGCATACAAATTGTTGAAGAATCTGTGTAGTCCTACCCAACCAAGCACCAAGACCTATGATCAGTTAAAGCAGCTTCTTGCAGAGCATTTCAAGCCCACTCCCATCGTCATTGCAGAGAGACATAAATTTTGGACGGCACACCAGGAAGAGAGAGAGTCAGTTGCTGACTTCATAGTTCGACTAAAGCATTTGGCGTCCACATGCTCCTTTGGTACCTTTCTTCCTGAAGCGTTACGTGATCGCCTGGTATCGGGTCTGCATCCCAAGATGTCCCGAGTGCAGAGGCAACTTCTCACAAATCGTCTATTGTTTCCTGGTACTCTTACGAGATACGTTAGTGGACCTTTGATTTGTACAATCGTCTACTTTTTCACCGTACTTAGTAGAAGTTAAGATAGGCAGTGTTCGGATAGATATGGAAATTGATACTGGGGCCTCGAGGTCAACTATTTCAGAAGAAGTATATAATACAAAATTCCATACGTATCCCTTGTCTGAAACTAATATTGCCTTACGTAGTTACTGTGGGGAGAGGGTGCCCATCCTAGGATGTATCAGGGTACCAGTTCAGGTCGGGGAGAGTCCCATTTTGCAACTAGACCTTTTAGTAGTAAGAGGGAAGCGCCAAGCTCTGTTTGGCAGAGACTGGCTGTGCAAAATTAAATTAAAGTGGGACACCATTCTGGCTGTCAAACAGGAATCTATCAAAAAGGGGTCAAAGGTTAATCAACAAAACCCTAATTCTGACTTGAATTCCCTCCTCAACTGTAATGACCGTCTGTTCTCAAATGCGAACTCGGGTATCAAGGGATTTAAAGCCTCACTCAAACTTAAAGAGGGTGCCATGCCCACCTTCCAAAAGGCCCGTCCTGTTCCTTATGCAATACGTGATAAAGTTGAACAAGAATATGATCGCCTCATATCTGAGGATATTCTGACTCCCATTGCTCATAGCGACTGGGCATCGCCAACCGTGCACGTGCCAAAGCCCCAAGGGAAAATTCGCGTGTGCGGAGATTACAAGCGAGTTAATGATTTGATTGAAGATGACGGGTACAAACTACCCACTATGCAAGATTTATTTGCTAACCTTGCGCGAAACAGTACTGCTCCCAAGGTTTATTCAGTCATCGACCTCGCTGGTGCATTCAATCAACTTTTCTTGGATGACAAATCAGCAACACTCCTTGTGCTAAACACAAACAAAGGCTTGCTCGCCCCTAAGCGGCTGTGTTTTGGTGTAAAAACCGCACCTGTCTTGTTCCAAGCAACAATGGACAAGATTTTGTCTGGAATGCAAAATGTATTTTGTTACATTGATGACATTCTGATTGCAACGGATACACTAGAACAGCATATGCAAACTCTAACCGAGCTTTTTGCTCGTCTAGACAAGTTCAATGTACGATTGAACCGAGATAAATGTCAATTTCTGAAACCATGTATAAAATACCTGGGTCATATGCTCACGGGCGATGGTATTAAACCACTTCAAGATAAAGTGGACGCAATCAAAAATGCACGCCGACCCGGAAATGTATCCGAGTTGAAGTCGTTCCTGGGCATGGTAAATTACTATGGAAAATTTGTGCCCAATCTGAGCTCAAAGCTGCATCCTCTTTATGAGCTATTACAACACACAATGGAATGGAAATGGTGCAGCAAATGTGAAGAAGCATTCACATATGCCAAGACCATGCTTGCTAGTGACCATGTTTTGGTACACTATGATCCCTCAAAACCACTCGTTCTGAGTGTAGACGCGAGCCCCTATGGGCTAGGTGCAGTGCTCAGCCATAAATTAGCAGACGGATCAGAAAAACCTATCGCTTATGCATCGCGTACACTGACTGTTGCTGAGAAAAACTATGCACAAATTGACAAAGAAGGGTTAGCGATAGTGTTTGGCGTGAAGAAGTTTCATCTTTACCTATATGGGAGAAAATTCACACTCGTCACAGATCATCAACCGCTGACGCGCATATTTGGACCAAAATCGGGTATTCCACCACTTGCTGCCGCTCGAATGCAAAGATGGGCACTGCTCTTATCGGGCTATCAGTATAACATTGAGTATAGGTCTTCAGCGCGCAATGCCAATGCTGATCTACTCAGCAGATTACCGTTGTCAACGGTTACGCCGCACCCAGATGAAGAATGTGTGCATCAAGTGACAGTAGACCAGCTACCTGTCACAGCAAGCCAAATAGCAGAAAGAACGCGCAAAAACACAGTGCTAGCCAAAGTATTGGAACACACACTGTCCGGATGGCCAAATCATTCTGCTGATGAGGCTATGAAACCATATTTTTTGCGGCGACATGAACTTACTCTCGAAGATGGCTGCATTTTGTGGGGTAGACGAGTTGTCATCCCAGACACGCAGCGCACTCATATTTTGAATGAGCTCCATGAATGTCATCCCGGAATGACTCGGATGAAAGCCCTGGCACGATCGTTCGTGTGGTGGCCTGGTATTGACCAGGATATCGAAGAAGTGGTCAGGACATGTTCTGCTTGTGTTGAAGCTCATAACACACCAAAACCGGTTCCTCTCATGCTCTGGCCATGGGCTACAGAGCCTTGGCAGCGAATTCACATAGACTATGCCGAAGTAAATAGACAATCATTTCTTCTGGTGGTTGACAGTCATTCAAAATGGCTAGAATCGTTTCCAATGAGTGGAACGACTTCAACCGCAACAATCACTGCACTGCGGTCCTTGTTTGCACGGTTTGGTTTTCCACTCCAAGTTGTGAGTGATAACGGCCCGCAGTTTATATCAGAGGAATTTACATCCTTCCTTAAGCGCAATGGTATTAAGCATACACTCTGCCCGCCATACCATCCAGCCAGTAATGGCCTAGCCGAAAGACATGTTCAGACTTTCAAGCGGCTACTTGAAAAATCTGGCAAGCATCTTTCGCTGCAACACAGAGTTGCAAATGTGTTATTTCACTATAGAAACACACCACACACCACGACAGGAAAAACCCCTTCAGAACTGTTTCTGAAACGCGCTCCGAGAACGCAACTCTCGCTAGTTAAACCAAGCTTACAGCGAAAAGTCGAAAATAAACAAACATCAAGCAAGGAACAGCACGATGGCGGTCACCCTAAAATGCGCTCCTTTGATCTTTACCAGCCCGTAAGGGTCAGAAACATGAGGGGAGGGAAGGAAAGATGGATACCTGGGACGATTGTACAAATCAAAGGTCCACTAACGTATCTCGTAAGAGTACCAGGAAACAATAGACGATTTGTGCATGCTGATCATCTTATACCTGATGATTCTAGAAATGAGCAACATGAACCTGAACGGTTTGAACAGTACCCTGATCATCCATATCCTATGAACACTGAACACAGTACACTACCAGACATGGTCAATACTCCCTCAGAAAATACTGAATTATTACCAGACAGAGTAGAAAGTGAAAACCCCACTACTCCAATTCCTATTCCATCAATCAATCCAAACACTGTCCTTACAAGCCAAACTCCTGCTATTGTCACCCGATCAGGCAGAGTAAGCAAACCTCCTGTTCGTTTTGAACCATAAAATGGCTTCTGAATAATTTTTGAATAAGGGTACTTGACCATGATGTTTTACTTTTTTTTATATGAAGTTCATGTATTAGTGGATCCAATGTAATGTTTTAAGTACGGTGCACTCTGATTTAACCCCTGTTCACCCATTATAAGTTTTAATGTTAGAGTTATTAATGGGCCTCTTTTATTGATTCTTTAACTTATTTAATTAACCATGTAGACAGCAATCATATACTTAGATAGTCATTGTATTATTTGGATAATATCTTCTGTTTAATTTATATTTCATAATACCTTAGAACACTTGATTAATACACTTGATTGACGACCCAACATTTTGTTCACCTTTTGTTTTGATAATAAGTGGATATGTGAGAAGCAACTGGTTTCATTGAATATCTTATATGATGAAATTATTTGAGTCAACTGATTATCTATCATTAATTGCTTTTGTATAATGCAAGCACTTGTAGTTTCTTTCTCTTTGATTTTTTATTATTCTTTCTCTTTAAAGTTTTATTAGTCATTATCTAGTGAGGAGGAATGTTGTATCCATGACTCATGCCATAAAGACTCCCCACTTTGGCTTATACATAACACCACTCCTTGTTCTTCCATGACCATATTTGGAATGTGAAACTAGCTGTGTTCCTATGACTCAGTACTTTGGAGTGACCACTGACCACTAACTGGACCATTGTGCTTTAGCTGGAATAAAGGCCACTTGAATTTTGGCTGACTACCTATCAAGTCATGTGTGCTTTGTCTCTATCCATTTGTATGTAACTTTACTAACAATACTGGAACTTGTGACTATTGCATAGTTAATCCAGTATACAAAAATGATGACGTAAATGTTCAGGACACAACTACTCTATAGGGACTTTGTTTGGATGTAGTTTGGCCAAGATCAGCTGTTTAAAAGTGACAACAGTGGGATAGAGAATGCCCCTGTGCAAAGTCTATGGGACTTTGAAGGAGAAGAGGAAGCAGACAAAAAAAATCAGAACAAAAACAATACCTTTTCCGTTGCTCACGGATTAATTAGCCAATAAAATGGATGATAAATCAAAGGGGGCCCCAAATCTTTATCTAACTTACACTGCACTGCCTCACACAAGTAGCTGTCAGCGGGCTTGCTGCAGTTGGCATGGTGCCAGAGACCGTCCGTACCGAAGTTGGCTTTAGCGCAGGACAATTCCCAATTGTCAGACATGGGATCAGTCGCTGGGGGAGGTGAGGCCCAATTCTGGTAGGGCGAGAACCTGCCGTCATTCGGACTGATCCAGGACAAGGTGTTCTCACTGCGGTAGAGTGAAGAGATGGGAAAGAAAAAGGCTAATAATGTAATATTAAGAGATCACCTCCTGAGATGAAAGGGAATGAATGAAAAAGGCTCCACAAAGCAATGGGGGCATAATGACCAGGGGCACGGCAATGGCCAGGGGCACTGAGGCAATGACCAGGCACACCAAGGCAATGACCAGGGCAGGGACACCAAGGCAATGACCATGGGCACCAAGGCGATGACCATGGGCAACAAGGCAATGACCAAGGACACCAAGGCAATGACCAAGGACACCAAGGCAATGACCAGGGGCACCAAGGCAATGACCAAGGGCACCAAGGCAATGACCAAGGGCACCAAGGCAATGACCAGGGGCACCTGTCTCAAATGAAAATTCCACCTATGTAACAATTAACACAACTAGAATAAATAAAATTCAACTATCCACATACCCGAAGTTTTCGATGAATTTCTGCTCTTGTTCGTGGTCAATGAAGACGGGATGTCCAAACGAGTGAAGTTGAAAACAACCAAAGAGTGCATCAAAAAAATTTGGAGTGACTTCGTGGACGTACTTATAGCAGGAGTAACCGTTGCTATGCCAACCGTCAGGGCAAGACCCACCTGTGTTGAGGGACGACACAAAAACACATTTATTTGTTTTGTAGTGATGTGACTTTATCTCATACAGTTTAAAGGTAGTATCATACTTTGGTAGCATACCAAAACAGAATCTTCACAGATTCACCTATAACTTACAGGGTATAAAGATGGTGATGGTATTAGCATACCGTTAAAATTGTTCTGCCTGAAATGCTGTATTTATCCAGAAAAGAGTAAAACCGGTGACCAAAAATTGATGTCTTTGATACTTTTTGAGAAAACAGTGAAAAATGGCCACTGTATTTCTTAAGTCTTTTCTCTTTATTTTCAGTCATTGTTTTACTAATTTCTGGATAAATACACCATTTCAGGCAGAACAATTTTTTACGGTATATTTCTACCATCACCATCTTCATACCCTGTATTAGCTATATACGTAAATCTGTGAACATTTCTATTTTGGTTTCTTACCAAAGTATGATACTACCTTCAATTTTTCTTATAAAACATAAAGAATAGTTTTGATCTTACCCACAGATCAAAACTGTTTTCGGTCTTTGTTCGACTAATTTCTGGATAAAAACAGCATTTCAGGCAGAAACATTTTGACGGTATGTTTCTACCACCACCATCTTCATACCCTGTAAGTTATACGTAAATCTGTGAACATTTCTGTTTGGGTATGTTACCAATCCTGTACCATACCTTTATAGTGTTGAGATGGAAATTCTTTATGACAAAACAGGGGTAGTAATTATTATCGTTACTGCTGGACCCACCTGTGAGCATTTTCCCAATGGTGATCTGGATGTCCATCAACATGTGCTGGCCAATCAGGTTGTGTTGAATCGACGGCCAGAGGGCCGTCTGCGAAAAGGACTCCTGCAGAATGGGCCCAATCACATCCGCACTGGGTTTAACAGAAAGAAACAACATGCTTTTTAAAATATAAACTAGAACAGCGAAGCTGTCATGGCTCGCTGCAGCCTTACATGCAGTTACAAACATGATAGCAAACACCCATCCATCACACACACACACACCCATAAAAACCCCCCAAAAACTTCAACATTTTGAAACAATAGGAAAAACTTCAAAATTTTGAAACAATTGAAAAAAACTTCAAAATTTCGAAACAATAGAAAAAACTTCAACATTTTTCATTTACAATAACAACAACATTATTTTGGACAACGCACCCATCAAAAAGAAAAAAAAATTAGGGTTCAAGCACATACTAAAAAACATTTCATGCCGACGGCCGAACGGCCCGACGGACGGACGGTACGAACGGTACTACTACATAGGCTTCGCTTTGCTTCGCAGCTCGCCAAAAAAACTTTGGACACAGAGAACTGAAGTGGGATGTGAACCTGCGACGCCCAGGTTACCGTGCCAGCAGTATCTAGAGGCCTTTCTCAAAGTTCGGCTCCGGCTCCGGCTTCGTCTCTGTTTATATAGGTTGTGGTTTGCCATTGAAGCTGAAGCTCTGTTGTAATTTTCAAACCAGAGAATCTACTTTCTAACTGCAGCCAAAAGCCTCTATTTCGATACCTGCAATTTTGAAATGGATTCACCAAATAGAGGTGGAGCCGGAGCCAGAGCCTGAGCCAAGCTTTGAGAAAGGCCCCAGTTATAATTGTTGGCAGTGTTCCACGTCATGAATAGCCTTTGTTTAGTTGCTACAAAGCATGCAGAAAGTTTAGGGAAATTTAGAATCCTCAGATTCTGCTGCAAACTGCTCATCAACCAAAATATTGCCCTAACATATAAAATGTTTGGAGCTAGGAGGGCCTGTCGTTTCGATCCTAGCAAGATCTTTCTCAAAAGCTAAATGACAAGAGGACAAGAACATGCCAGTAAAGATACACAAATATGGATGAGAGGTTCAGAACAAAGGGGGACAGAGTACCCAGGGAAACAGGGAAAGCGTGCAATAAGGCTGGGAAACGCTGGGAAGTGGTTCTCCGCTGTCAGAAATAAACTTCACTATTGTGAAACATCTGATCGGCTGTTGATGCTTACAGATAGCTAAATGTACGCGTATGCGTATCCGTATCCGTTCACATGCGAAACCTCCCTAATACTCGCATCATTCTTACCTCATCTTGCCCAAGGCATCAAATGCTTGCAGATCTCCAGGGAAAGACCCATCCAGGAGCTTGGTCCAGTCCATGGAGGATAGAGCCATCTGCTGGAAGCTTCCAGCCAGCTGGCCGAAGCTCTCCAGGAAAACGGGAAGCTGGGAGAAGAAGTCCGGGAGTTTCTGGATGCCCTCCGAGATGGCCATGATGTCGCTCATGAGTGAGTCCCACTTGGGAGGAGGAGGAGGGCTGTTGATCACTCTGTTCACCTAGTATCAGAGCCGGGAGCAAATCAAGCAAACCATTAGAGATGCAGTCCTTTCCTTGATCTTTGAAACGTTATAGCCCCAAAAATTGCTGAGAAACTTGAATTCCTGTGTTGTGTTTTGTGTCGACCCCTCCTGTCTCAAACTATCAGTGAGACTTGCGGAGTCACCATGTATACTCTTTTCGGAAGGTGTGTGGTTCTGAGAAGGACGGTGAGAGTAAATATCTTGAAGTTTCGGCAAACCCTCATACAATGACACAATCGGTCTTGTTTCACTGTGAGAGAACTTGTTTCTATGTTTTGCAGGAGCGAAGGCATTTTACTCCCTCCAGTCCTGTTTTACTGTGAAGAGACCACCAGTCTTGTTTGAGTGCAAGGAACTAGAACCAAAACGCACATCTTTGCAAATCCTATATCCTCCCATTAATAACCTACCTGATCTACAAGGCGTAGCACATCCGTGTTGTTGAACAAAAACTGTAAGAGCAGGTTGCCATTGCTGCCAGTTTTACACAGCAGGTTGTGCACCGAGTCAATGTCGGCGTCCTGGCTGCCTGGTGGGAGTCTCACAAACTCAGAGATGTTAAACTTCTTTGAGTTACAGACAAGGTCCGCGGGGCTGTCCGTAAATGCCAAGAGTTGAAGCAACTCGGGAAGCTGGAATAGCGAAAACGAGAGATAAAATTATCATTCCCTCGCACCAAGGGAGAAAGCCTTTATAATTCCTTGCTTAAAGGGTGGCTGCAATGGGTGTTTTTTTTATATATTGATGGAATAAAGTCTTTTAAACGCAGTTTTGTGGCTGTCGTAGTTTTAGCCTCCCTTGTGTTGGTGTTAAAAATAATTTTAGTAACTGGGAGGGGGGAACGTCGTGACGTCATCTCGGGAACCCGGTAGCTGGTTCACAAGCCATCGAGTAATGCTTAGCTGGTTCCCGTGTCACAGACGGCGATTAAAATCCCGTAGGAGGGGGTGGGGGCGTGGACACAAAATGCTAATGAGGTTTATTTCGAGAAAAAAAAAAATACCAGATGGAGGAAAACAAAAAACAAACTTTAATCAAATTTAATATATTTTTTAAAAGTTAATTAAATTATTTCGGTGGATTTTATTAAATATTATTGCAGTCACCCTTTAAGCCAGTGAATGTGTGTAGAAGTTCTACTTAGAAAAAAAAAAAGTCAAGTTATTGAACGAACCTTTTCTGGTATTATCTGAAGCTGCATGATGACTTGCACGTCTTCGGCGGTGATGTCAAACTGTTCTTTCAGGAGATGAGCAACTGTTGTCACGTTCTTGAACGTGGTCCCGAAACGGACGACGTTGTCTACAGAAAGAATCCATGGGAGAAACAAGAAGGGTGGAAAGATTAGAATTTGCCAGAGAATGATGGTTAGTCCTGACTTTGTCTCATTGTTGCAGGGTAGGGGTTGGGTGATGCACAGCCTCAAAAAAACTAAGGACAGCAGCCTCTCCAACTTAAAGGTAGTATCATACTTTGGTAGCATACCAAAACAGAAATCTTCACAGATTTACCTATAACTTACAGGGTATAAAGATGGTGATAGTAGAAACATACCATTAGAATTGCTCTGCCTGAAATGCTGTTTTTATCCAGAAAAGAGTAAAACAACCAATGACCAAAAAACAATTTTGATCTTTTAAAAATACAAAATAACGGTGAACAATTTTAAGGAATACCGTGGGCGTTTTTCACTGTTTTCTCAAAAAGTGGGCACCATATGGACTGAAATGTTCACAGATGATTATTTTGCCCATGAATCTGTATTTTTTTGACAAATACCAAAGTATGATATAAACTTTAAAGGTAATATCATACTTTGGTCGAATACAAGTCAAAAGCAGTAAACATCATTGGTCGGCAATCCTGTTTGATCAAAGAAGACTTTTTCATGTTTTTGTGCTTTATTAAGCAGCTCTATGAAATTGGCCCCAGCAGGCGCGGTTCTACGGGGGGGCTAGGGGGGGCTGTAGCCCCCCCAAAATTTTGTCTAGCCCCCCCAAAAAAATGCAAGTGAAAAAAAAATTCTTGAAAATACTGGATTTTTTCAGTTATTAAGCGCCAATTACATAAAAAACGCGTTGTGTGGGCTAAAATGTGCATGTTTTCGACCCCTAATAAGACATAGCAAAAGCGAGTGTTAGAAGAACCCGAAATATTGGGTCTTCTAGCCCCCCCAAAAAATAATGGCTCTTCTAGCCCCCCCATAATTTTGACTCTAGAACCGCGCCTGGGCCCCATTTTGTTCAAACTCCAGGTTGGCTCAGGTAGCGATGCCATCCGACCAAGGACGCATTTTTTCGGTCAGTGTGCACGTACGTACCCTCTAGATGATGCATGTACTCCGTGAGAGTTCCCAGCATGCTCTGTGCATGGCCGACAACATTCTTGGCCTCGCTCCACCAGGACATGTTCACCAGCTGAGCATCCACGGTCTCCATGAGCCGAAAAGCGCTGATGAGGAAACCACGATACTGATTACTATACAATTTCTAAAATTCACAATATTACACAGACCCTTAGTAAGCAGATAGTCCGGGATGTGCAGCGAAGGTATATAAGAAATGCATTGTGGAAAGTGCTGTGCAAAATCTGGTAATTTCAAATACGGTTACCGATTGCATAAAAATTAGGTTAACAGTTAACCTATGTAATCATGTGCAACATGTGCGGTTTACGAGGGATAACCCATCGTAGGGAACCTATCCCACGTAGGGCTGCAATGCATCAAAAGTCCTACGATTGATAGTAAGTTACAAAGAGTTTGGGGAAATCGGCCGCCATACTCACATGTCGAGTTGTTTTTCCAGTGTTCCTTGCTCAAACTGATAGAACAAGTCTCGCAGGACTGGGGTCAGTCTCACGATCTCTAGCAGGTTGGGGAGTCCCTCCACGAAATCACCCAGGTCACTAATGCCCTCCAGTTGCTCCAGGAAGCTGCTGGTGTTTTGGAGAAGCCCGGACCAGTCTGTCTGACCGATAGCCTTAAGGAACTGGGAAAACTACAGACAGAAACAGATATGAGAATGATTTTATTACCTTCTAACAGCAGCATAAAAACCATTGGAGGTATAATAATAATTAATTTGGGAGGCTAATCATCCTTTACTGGCAGCTGGGGTGCTGAATTGCAAAGGATGCAGCTACAATGTGATCGAGTAGCAGGCTTTCATGGGCACCCTTGGCTGCCAGCCACATCAACCCATATATGATCATGGAGTATACACAGAAAATTAATGGTGTGTCAATAGACTCACTTTTGACCATTTTTCGTGAGTCACGCGATGATTGACTCATTTCTTGATCGACATGCATCACATCCGACTCGCTAAATTTTATTTATTGAGTCAATTAGAGATTGACTCACGTATAAGAGTCTCCCCCCTCTGAAAATGAGTCTTGCAACTCGGCACCGAGTCATTTTCCCGCGCCCACTCAAAACAGGAAGGAAACCCAGCGCGCGTCGTCAACGCGTCGGTCCGCCATCTTTAATCGCGGCGGCAGCACGTACGTACGTACATCATCACACACATACAGCCACTTCGCTTCGCCCGAACGTCCTGTCACTGTCAGTTGTTAAGCCTGTACGTGGGGAGCCTGTTTCCTTCTTTTTCATTGTTCAGGTATTTCATATCAATTATCATGCTCATGGTCTGCTATAGGCAAACAAAATATATTTATCTTATTTCCGGTAACGGCTTACGGTACTTTTCTTGTGTTTAGTCAGACGTACTTCGGACCCGGCCGGCCAGACTCGTCGACAGTCTGGGCTGTGCGGACAGTGGTTGTGATTGGGGGACTGGGTGCACATTCATGACATTGTGTAACATTAGCGTGGCTAGTCATCATCATTGTGCATATAAGGATTGAACAAGAAATGCTTGTGGCCCCTTTCATAACTATTTGGAGAGTTGTTTAGGATTTTGTGAATTCAATTTTGTGAAGTTAAAAAAAATGGCCTAACGTTAGGCCTAACGTACTTAGGCTCCTATCAGTGCCTATCCCAACGTTCAGACGTTACTCGTTAGTATTTAGCCGGTCCTAAAGCCTAACGTTGAGCCCTCCGCCTAACGTTAGTCTAGTCTAACGTTAGCTCTAGCCTAGGCTCGTTTGTAAACTGTAACGTTAGGCCTAGCCTAACGTTAGGCCTAACGTTAGACTGTAAATTCTGTAGGCCCTACTAACGTCATGAACGTTAGGCCTAGCCTACTAGCTAATCTCGCTGTGTCATGCTGTAGGCTAACTAACTTTTGTTAGTAGGGCCTAGGCCTAACTGATGTACGTTTGGCTCAATTGTTTGTGTTCATTTTGAAGTAGGCTAGCCTAAAAGTAAAACAAAAAACAGTTTGTTTTGTTGGCACTTTATGTAGACTTTAAGTAGGTCGTTAGGCCTAACACTGTTTAAACATTAATGCTATGTAGGCTAGGCCTACTCTCTAGGCTATGAAGTACGATATGAACATGAATTAGGCCTAAGGTTAGACAGTCTCGATCATTCTGATCCATATGTGGACTAGGCCTGAACTATTTTTCTGAAGTAAAAAAAACAGGGCCAGGGCCCCATTTCACGAAGCACTAACTTAAGAAGAAGAATAAGATTGATCCTAATACTTTAAATTAATAGTGTGAGATCAATCCCAATTGCTAAGCAAAGTGTGTGTGTGGATCGTGATACGTAACTCATCTTATTCTTAAGATTTATCTTACATTCTAATCTTAGTGTTTGGTGAAATCCGGCTGTTTGATTTAAGTTTTAACATCCATTCTCATATGGCACTGGGCATCCTCTGCACAAATGACGTTACATGAGTGATTTGGCCAACGCATGTACAATATCCCAGCCGGGAGTCTGACAAATTTGTCATGCTTAATGATACTATAGGCCTATGCACATGATATACACACACCCACACCCACCACACGTTTACATGGTTGCAATGTTTGTCAGAGATCCGGATGTGACGTCACAGTATTTAGCCTGCTATTTTTAGCTCAAGAGCGGAGCACTATTACTAGCTGCCTTATACTGGTTAAAAATCTGGTCGTGTCAGCAGACGCTGAACCTATGGATAACCTTAGGCATGATGTGTTTGAAGTTTATGCATGTGGGTACTGTGCATATCAGTCGCGCCGATTTAACAGATATTTGAGTCATTTAAGATATCTTCATCAACATGAAAATGGATTTCGGGTGCGATGTGGGGTGAATGGATGCCACAAACAGTACTCTGTTGTTGAGTCGCTTGTGAAGCATATGAACAGAAATCACAATGATGTAGTGAGGAATGTAGATGGACCTAACAACATAATTAATGACCGACAGTTTTTAGGACAAGACCCAGGCCTGGATGATGAAAATGAAAATCACTTAGATCTTGGTCTTGAACAAGCCTTTGAAGAAAATGTTGAAGATCCAGAAGATGACCAAGGACATCAACTTGATTACACTCGGGCAATATCTCTTTTTGTTCTGAAGCTACGTGAAGAAAAAAAACTTCCTGCAAATGCATGCTCAGATGTAATTTGTGAACTTAGTGAACTATTTGCACTACAGTCAGTTGAAGTAAGAGAATCGCTGATGAGTGTTTTGAACAGAAATGGAATTGAACCAGGCACTGTTGATGGCTTTCAAGATATTCTTTCACCTTTTCACAGAATTTCTCAGGCTTGCAGTACTCTGAAAACACAGCAAAGGCAAAATAAATATTTTGCTGAAAATTTTTCATTTGTTCAACCAGAAGAAATTTTGTTGGGACATGATGATAATGGAAAACCTGAGACATTTCAGTACATCCCAATCAAAAAGCTGTTGCAGGCACTACTGAAACATGAAGATGTTTTTGCTGAAGTTGTCAGTGGGCATGTGTCTCCAGATAATAATTTGCGTGACTTCTGTGATGGTCAAGCTTTTAAGCAAAACCCTGCATTTTCTTTGGGTAGGAATACACTTCAAATCAATCTGTATAATGATGATTTTCAGGTAGTGAATCCATTAGGTACAAAAATAAAGAAGTACAAACTGTCTGCCTTCTATTTTGTACTTGGCAACCTTCATCCACAGTACCGATCAAAGTTGGAACTCATTCAACTGTTGATTTTGTGTCGTAGTGAACTCATACAGAAGTATGGCCTTAGTGTTGTTGTAGAGAGATTGATTAGTGACCTACGTGTTCTGGAGACAGAGGGCCTGGGTATACTGTCTAATGGCATAGAATATTTCTTCCATGCCGTAGTTGCCTTCATAAGTGCTGATAACTTAGCAGCTCACAGTATTTCAGGTTTGTTTGAAAGTTTCTCTGCAAATCGCTGTTGTAGGTTTTGTATGGCGACAAAACAGGAAAGGCAAGAAATGTTTTCAGATGTTGACTGCACGATGAGGACAACCGAGGCCCATGCAGTGCAAGTAGCCACTGTTGCCCAGTTTCCTCAGTTGGCTTCCATTTATGGCATCAAGAGCAATTCTCCTTTTCAGAGATTACAACATTTTAGTCATATTTGGGGCTGTCCTTCTGATGTTGCGCATGATTTATTTGAGGGCTTTGTAAATGATGCATTGCGACATTTTCTTGTGCATTTCATCCAGCAAGGGTATTTCACCCTTCCTCAGCTCAATGGCAAGATGAAGACATTTCAGTATGCAACATGTGACCGGGCAAATAAGCCTACCTTTCTAGCGGATGAGTTGGCTAAATTAAGAATCAAACAAACTGCTACGCAGTGCTGGTGTCTTCTGCGATTTTTACCTCTATTCGTTTCTGAGTGGGTGCCAGATGATGATGTGTGTTTGGGTTTGCTAGTGGATCTATTAGATATTGTGGACTTCATCTGTGCACCAGCCATTCTTCCAGGAGAGGTTTATTTCCTGTCTGATATGATAGCCCATTTCCTTGAAGTGTATCACACAGAAACTGGTGTTAGTGTTACTCCCAAGGCACACTTCTTAACTCACTATGGCCGTCAAATCCTAAACTTTGGGCCACTGATACATTGCTGGACTATGCGATTTGAAGGGAAGCACAATTACTTCAAGGAATTGGCCAACAGGACCAAAAACAGGAAAAATATCTGCAAGAGTCTTGCACACAGACATCAATACCAACAGTGCCTGTATCATACTTCCCCAAACCTCTTTCGAGGGAAGGATTTTGCACAAACTGTCCATGGTAGCCTGGTTCCAGTCCGTTTGCTAGACAGTTCAGTTCAGAATGTGCTTGTTCCAGTATTGGGTGGGAATGAAAATGTGTATCAGGCCACATGTGCTACTGTGAAGGGAGTCAAGTATGCTAATGACTGTTGTGTTGTGGATAGCTTTGAAGGAGACACATATACCTTTGCACACATACGATCCATTGTCGTTTGTGGTGGTATAGAATACCTCCTCACAGAAGTGATGAGGACCAGGGAATTTTTCGGGAAAGTTCATGGTTACAGTGTATCCTATACAGGGACTCTCAAGCTTTGCAAGGTTTCAAAGTTGCTGGATTATCATCCTCTTGGTGTGTACAATCTTCATGATGGTACTGGCTCCATTGTAATACTGAAACACAAACTAGCCACATCATAACTGACAATTCATGCAAGTGCACCTAAAGTGTCCCATGTAGTTTTGTGTCAAGTTTCTGCACATTTACTTAAACAAATGTAGATATTCAAGACTAAAAGTATTTTTTTCCCATGAGACACATACATTTTTTGTTCATTATACTATACGTGAACCATGAGCATGATCTGTTGTGAACAAATTAAATTTGTGATTGTGCAATTGCAGTGCTAATTAAGCATGCATGTAGCTTCTTTATACCATAAGTAAATTTAGTCTGGTTTTATAATGCCCATCAGTGAAGTAATAGTATGGCTCCCCACCTGGCATAATGCACATGAAAAATGTCATCACTGTAAACCCCTATTACTGATGATTATGCTCAGTAAGGTGTAGAATCCTACATCAGAATGGCGATTACATGTCATGTAACATTCAACTCGAGAAAGAAGCTGGTTCAGGGGGACAGTGCAGAGCAACTTATTGACCAAATCAAAAGTACATTTGGCATTGATGCATTCACTGTGCAACAATATGACACATCATGGGAGGATTGGCTGGACATTGAACATTGTGAGATTAAGGACCGAATGAAACTGCGAGTGCTGCCTCTTGGTGAAGTAGAATCTCAGATTGCTGGAGATGACTGTGTGGCTGTGGAGTCTTGCCTTAACAACAAACCAAAGTTGTCAGCAGCAACCAAGCAAGACACCATTTCATCAGCATCTACACTGTCACCATTGAAAGTGCAAAACCGACGTTCTGGGTCTTTCATCAGTGGAAGGGGTGATGGAGCTGCAACTGCAGGGAGGTATGTATATTCACATATCTGTGTTTTTTAGTATTTGGAAACCACCCGGAAATCATATGAACATGAGGCATGTCAACTCGACTGTAGATGTGGTTTTATGTACCATGCAAGCTAGCTTGTGGGTTGAATGGTAAGATATCTGCACTAGGAAGCATGTTGTGGGTTCAAGGCCCATCCGAGTGATTTTTTTCGCCTTTCACTCATATTCACAGGTTCAGATGAAACAGGTGTTGGCGGGGGGGGGGGGGGGGGGCTTTTGACCCTAGGTCTACACCCAGCCTTATTTACTTTGTTATGTTTTCTTTTTCAAAATGGCTTTATGTAACTTTGGAATATTCCTTTTGTTTTACAGCATCAACTGTGTTTCTGCAGTTGGTCTACGTAGCTGGCCAGTGCCGTTTAAATTGCCACAGCAAAACTTTCGTCCAGCCTTGGTGAATGCATTAAGTGATGCTCGTGCTCTTTCTTTTGCGGAGAAGCAGAATCTCATCGATGTCCTCTACGATGAGATGACTAAATACACATTGTAAGTATTGTACAATCAGTGACATTACCTGCAGTAACAGTCTTCTTATGGCCAGCCTGATTTTGTACAGTGGTCAAGAGGAATGTTATGAGGGAAAAAAGGGAGAAAGTGGATCCTTCCAGTATCCGAAGCAGCATTGCAATATTGCTTGTTATGAGGAGTCATGGTGTGATACATTGTACCGAAACATATGGCCACTTGCATGTATACTTGTGTGGCATTTGGTTCAGTATACAGAGAATCTCCCAATGTCAAAATGAAATTTGTACGGAATTTCTTTCATACTACTTAATAGGCCAGCCATTTGCTGCTTACTTCATGAATTTCAAACAATAAGTATTAATTAAGGTCACTAACATGTATACTGTTTTACTGACGAGCCCTGTGTATAGGCAGCAGCCATATTAACAATCCATACTTTTTAAATACAGAGATCTTAATTTTTTTGCTTTTCCAGTCGTCCAACTCCATCCAACTACCAAGAGGTGATCACCACTCTTCTAGAAGCCTACCCCTGTCTGAGCAATGGGCTAGTGGGACGGGATGCAGTAGTGAGTATGCAATAACAACGTTTTTGTTGTTACATACAGGGATGTAATTTATCCAGTTTTTGCCAAACTCTGGGTGCAAAGGAAATGCAGGCCGGATCTCCTCATATATTTGCTCTAAAATAGACAGTGGGAAGTTTTAATATTTGTGAAGGTTTTTCAAGAAAATTCATTGCATTAAATGTCCATGCACCTCAGGTGTTCTGAAATTAGAAGAAAATAAATCACATCCTTGCATATAATGGCACATATCGTCTTATGCACTCAGGCAAATATAAGTGATGTTATGTTTTCAAGTCTCTACCAAATGTTGGTCTTGCTCTCCTCAGAGCATGCTCTCTGACCCAACTACAGTATTTTGTCATAGTTAAAGGCTTCAGCTTGCATTCACAGATATGCTCCGTAAATTAAATATAATTTGTTGTCAACCTGGACACACCATCTGTATGAGCGTAATGGAAAATTTTTGTTCAGGCAGTATTAATTCACCTTTTAGGATGACAATCCATGTGGAGTTCTATTTGTTTATGCCCCTCCCCTACCCCGCACCCCCAAGTAGTTCCAAACACTGCTGCTGCAGCAATGATGTTGTTGGGAATGATGAAGTTGGAACTTTTTTTGTTCTCTTTTCTGTTGTTGCATGTGCAGGACTATTGGAAGTCAAGCCTCAGTAATCGCTTCAGGAATGAGAGAAAGCGGCATGAACATGACAACCCTTTGGCGCTGAAGCCACTGAAGCAAAAAAAGTGTCAGGAAACATCCAAAACAATCCAAGGCAAGAGCATGTGCATGTACGGCATAAAACACTACCTGCCCTCTCCTCCAGATGGTGAAGATGAGCTGACCATTAGACAACACATTGCTGTACTGAAGGCAGAATCCTGCAAGACTCGACAGGATGCTATCCTCATCAAGCATCTGATGAGAATCACCCTTGCTGACAGGCGCCAAGGAATTGTATCCAGCCAGTGGACAGTGAAACAAACCAGGGAGATGTACCCCTGTCTGTTTCATGAGGATGAGGTTAGTAGCCCATGTTAGACAACTGTACTGGTTTGAGGATTTCATGATTATCAGCTTCCCTCTGCAGTTAAACTGAAAGGCAGTCTGCTGTTTATTATAAGGTTCCAGCTGACAGTGCTTTGCACAGCATGTCCAAACAAGAGATTGTTCTGATAATAATCTAAATAAACTCAATATGCATCGATTTTTGGAATATATACTCAGGAGGTCTGTATTTGTGGCAGGAAAACACTCTCTCCATTGAACACATTGTAAGTTCAATGTGAAGCCATCCACAGCACATGTCACAAACATTCTTTTCTCATGATAATACTCAGGAATTTATTTATAGTACAAATAACCATTTTCTATGTAATATTTTAGATTCTACAGGAGTTTGAAAGACTGACAGAGAGCAGCATAGTTGGGAGAATGGCTAGTGGGCTTACGAAGTACAGTCAAACAATATGGAACCTCAAGAGCGCAAGCAAGCATACTGCAGATCTGAAGCAGGAGATGACTGCTGCCTTTGTCAGTGAAGATGGAGAAGACGAGGAAGATTCAAAGCAACGTAAGTCAATGATTTCATTAACTTAACTGAAATGCTAAAAACAGTAGGAGAATTTAAATGCTGACATTGCAGGTATCCATAAAGGTTGCTGTACAAGTTGTATCTAAGGTGAACATTTTGTTTGGAAGATTAAAAAAAAAAAATTCAAATGAACATCTTCTTAACGCAAAGTACATCTTTAAAACATAATGTTGTTCTACACTTCATGGGACTGGTCAGCTAATAAGAGGCTGCTCCATGGTCCTAGAGGTTAAGAATAAGCTGGAGGGCATGATTGTATTTGTTGATTGTTTTTTATTTATATGTGTGCTTTTTGTTTTGCTTATTAGAGCACTCAGTCAACTAACACTTTACATAGTAAATGCAGGTTAATGATCGAGTGCTTAGGCCAGACATAGGGCAAAACCCATAATCTAACATAAAGTTGCACATCCAATTTCGGAAGTAACCCCTACGAAGATTCCTAAATCAACTACATTAAACTACAATCCCCTAGTGAATGTGGGTTGTTATATGCTCTATAATAGCACAATTAAACTGGCAATAATTAACATAATTATTTCCATCTGTCTTAGCTTACACATTCATACTGAAACTACTTCTTCAGATCACTAAATTTGCTCAATGCCAGATATTAATCCTTTACGATGTTACCCATAGTTTGTGGAATAGTTGAAAGTCTGAGCATACAATACATGGTGCAATCATTCAATGGATCAGCTGACTGACTTATTTCTAATCATCATTTTGTTACATGTATTTTCATCATTTGCTTTTTAGGGTTAGTATCGACAGGCTCACTGATGATACTTCCACTCCTTTTTGGCGAGAAGCTTGAGATGATGCTCTGTCCAAGCAGCAAGGTAAATAAAATAAGATATATCAGCAACCTATGAATCTGAAATCATTTTGCAGACTATTTGCCATCATTGATTACAACCATGGTCAAGTGGATCCTAATAGTCTGGCCAGGACCAATGTCGATTTTCAAGTAAACTTGATACACCGTTAAGATCCTCACTAAATGCAAACACTGTTTACATGCTTATAAAAAGTGCGCTATATGTTCCATATGTGGTGAAATATATGAGTGGAAATATGATAATATCCCATTTGGATACACCAAACAGGATTGAGTATTCACATTGTTTAAAGATAATGATCAAAACATGCAATGATGACTAGAGTGACAAAACCGCAGAACTTCAAAACTACCAGTTTGAAGAAGTAATTGAAGAGGTGTTTGAAAACCTAACCCTTTCTTTTAGAAAACTGGTCCAGTTGATTGACAATTGTTTTGCCTTGGTTTCTGTTTGCAGAAACTGGTGACACCTCAAGCGCACATTATATACACTGGAGACCGCCTTGCCGACATTGTGAGCACTGATGTGGAATTTTCTGTAGTTGCCGATGGGGAGGTTGTGTGCACCACAACCAACTTCTCTTCAGCAGTTAGTCTTCTGATGTGTGTCCACTACGTTTTCAACTTGATGTACAACAAGAAGGTGACAAATACACTCACCTTCATTCAGAAGGTGATCCTCAACATCACGGATACAGCACCTACACCATCAAAAGTGGTGAGGTTGTTGTATGATATTAATGCACTAATGTCAGCTCCAAGCAAAACATAAGAGTTATGCTTCATTGAGTTCTGTGTGTATGATCTATTTGTTGTGAGTGCATGCAGATGCTCTCGAATTAATTAAAAGCCCACTTTGGGATAACCATGTTACACACACTGTAGTTCATTTTTGAAGCTTTGGAAGTGGCTTGTGCTCAACTTGTGCCCAGAGTCAACAAACGCATAAGTTGTGAATTGTGATGACTTTGGGTAGTTGGAATTCAAATCAATTACTGGTTTAAACTAATGTTAAGCATGTTAGGTCAGGTTTTCAATTTGTTCGCAAGCACTGGAAGTGGCTTGTGCATGCTCAACTTGAGACCAAACTTGTAAGATGTGAATTGTGATGACTTTGGGTAGTTTAAATTCAAATTTTTGGTTTAAACTAATGTTAAGCATGTTAGGTCCAGTTTTCAATTTGTTCGCAAGCACTGGAAGTGGCTTATGCATGCTCGACTTGAGACCAAACTCATAAGATGTGAATTTGTTAAGCATGTTAGGTCAAGTTTTCAAATTGTTTAATGTTCTAAAGCACTGGAAGTGGCTTGTGCATGCTCATGCAACTTGAGACCAAACTCATAAGATGTGAATTTTGATGACTTTGGGTAGTTTAAATTCAAATTTCTGGTTTAAACTAATGTTAAGCATGTTAGGTCCAGTTTTCAATTTGTTTGCAAGCACTGGAAGTGGCTTGTGCATGCTCAACTTGAGACCAAACTCAGACATGTGAATTGTGATGACTGTTGATGGTTCACTTAACACTTCTTCAATGTTAAAATTAATCTTTAGCATGTTAGGTAAGATCAGTTATGATGAATTGTGATTGACGTGTATGAATTTAAATTTTAGCATGTATATAGTTGGAGTTCAATAATTAAAAAAGATTTAATCTTCAGGATTGAGTGTTCACCTTTTAAATAGTTGTATACTTCAACAGGTTCGTTTGTGCAGACAGACTCAGATTCTTTTTAAAGCAATATGTATGAATAATTATGGTTTGTATATACACATACTTATTTTAAACTGATTAAACATGCAGGAAAATCCAGTTTGCATCAATATATGGACTGGCGGACGTGGCTCAGACATTGTGCTGCCATTTTGGCTGTTTGTGAATATCATATTGCTCATGTTAGGCTTAATCCCTAGCTACAAGGCTAAAACTGCATATGAGGTATAGTTATTGGAAAGCAAGTAATTGTAAGTAATGAATTAATTATTTAAAAACAATAACCTTAAATTTAAAATTTATAATGAACTGACACTCTGTATTGCCCCTCATAGGTTAAATTTCAGTTTCAGTGGGCTGATGTCCTGTAATAGTGCAGCCCTTCTAGTGAGCACTCTGCACCTACTTTTATCAGTTATACGATGTGACATTGATCTTAATTTCAAAGTCAAAACAGATGTGTTTCATCGTTTTTACACACCAAGAAAAGAAGATGGATTAAATTCATGTCAAACATGTTCAATGTGTAAACTGAAATTAGCCCGCATGAGTGTCAGCTCGGAGTGTCTAGTCAAATCAGTTTGAATAAATCTTTTTAATGTTCTCAGACATAACTTAAATGAATAAAAGAGGAATTAAATAAATGCTCAGGCAAGTGCAATTCAGTAAAAGAATTGGTTTGTCACAAGACTCATTTGTATTGCAAGTTCGTTTCGTGTGACCCAGTTTAGTGAATCAAGTGACTCACTAAGGTCTAACAGTGTGTCACTACACGGACAAATCTCTTACTCATTGAAATGAATTATTTGACTCATTAATAATCCAAAAGTGAGTAATATTACCCATTGAACCGAGTTACTGGACTCATTTTGTGTTACTTAAGTGACTCATTTAAATCAAAAAGTGTGTCGCCACACGGACAAATCATTGACTCACTAAAATGAGTTTCTGGACTCATCAAAAATTTTCTGTGTAGCCTGAGATCGAAACTGTTTGATTTTTGTGGAGGGAGGAAAACCGGAGAACCCGGAGAAAAACCCTCGTAGCATAGGAGAGAACCAACACACAACTCTACTCACATATGACCCAGGTCGGAATCGAACCCGGGCCACATTGGTGAGAGGCGAATGCCCTGTTCAATATAACAAACAACCACTATAATGAACCATTTCTGTGCATCTCAGCGTGTTTGTTATAGAGGCATTCCGGATCCACTGTATACCAAAATCAATAGTGTGACATATACTTCAGGTTTTCAAATGAAATCTGAACTTTTTCTCTCAAAAATATTTTTTTTTTTACTGAGGGCATGCAGTTATTTTATGGAAATAATGGGTACGGGGGCACCCCTCCAGGAATTTCATTTTGCAGATATGTATAATATACATAGTATATATGTATATATACCTGGATCGGACCTTAAGGAGACAGGGTTTGCTAAAAATTTTACCTTAGGGAGACACCGAACATTAAGGAGACATTTTGGTGTCTCCCTAATGTTTAAGGTACCTTTTATAGACACAAATTTAGTGTCCAAATTGTTATAGAAAATAGAGAATGGCATTCAACAGGAACACAAGTTCATTGTTTTGGAGAATGTTTAGAAATAGGTAAGTAAAGTTCAGTGCACAACCCTATGGGAATGTCTTCCTAATGTCCATTTAGGGTAATATATATACATGTACATGTATAAGGCTTCTCGGCCTTTTGGCTAAGATCATGTTGATATATATGTACCTATTTCTAAACATCCTCCAAACCAATGAACTTGAAATTGACATATGTTTTTGTTGAGAGCATTATCTATTTTCTTTAAAAATTTGGACAAAAAAAAATGTGTCTATAATAAAAAGGTATTTAAAAAATTAGGGAGACATCAAAATGTTTCCCTAATGTTCGGTGTCTCCCTAAGGTCGAATTTATAGCAAACCTTGTCTCCTTAAGGTCCCATCCAGGTGAATATATATTTGTGCACATGCAAACATATATGAAAAGTTGTACGACCCAGCTAGAGGATCTGTGCACGCACTGCTCTTGACCCTTAATTTCTTTCTTAAAATTGAATGAGTTAAAAGAGAAACTGGAATGTCAGGGCTATAGTGCATGCATTGGTCTCAGCTGTCAAGCCATTCCTTACTGCATATAAACAGTACCACATCCTCCATGTGGCAATGATCCCTTGTTACAGTGCTCATTTAACACTGAACCCTGGAAATTGAGCTATGGGTACTGACACTTGAGCTGTGAACTGCACCCCCACCGAGGAATTGATGAATTTCGACCTACAAACTACACTCTGCAGATACAATATCCACTTCATATCATGACCTTTCACGGTATACATTTTGACCCCAAGTCTGGACTGCATATACCGGTATATGGCTGCATGTTGCTAAGCAACACCTAGAAGTTCACCGAATTTCAGTGACCTAGGGTCGATTTCACAAAGCCACACGGATCGATCGTATCTACGAAGGATAACCCATCACAGGGCTTATCCTACGTAAGACTGCAATGCATCATAAGTCATACGATTGATAGTAGGTAATTACGATGAGTTTGGTGAAATCAACCCCTTACCCAATAAAGTGAATTATTATCATCTGGTGTTTTTTTTTTTCAATATTGCTTTATATTTTGAGATAATTAACTTTCACAGCTCCAAATCCCACTTTTCTTCTTTTTTTTAAAAAGTTTTATGCAAATTAGGCTTGCCCTTCCAAACATGCACTAATAAAAAATCATGTGCGCTGGCTCAGGTAGGTTCGAACCCATGACATCCTGCTTATACTTGTGCAGTTGTCATACCACTAGACCACCAAGCTAGCTAGCGGTCAAAAGGTTATTCCCCTGAGGTTCATCTGATAAAATGTATGCATGCAGCCACATCTTAAAGGTATAATACATGATTGGTAAAGGTCACAGAACAGCACCAACACTTTGTGTGATCCAGCATAAACATGAAATAATAAGCATGTGAAAATTTGAGCTCTTCAGACATCTGAGTCAAGAGAAAATAGCGCAAACCCAACTGAAAACATAAAAAATGGTTTTGATCTTGCCCCGAAATCAAAACTGTTTTCAGTCTTTGTTTGACTAATTTCTGAATAAATACACCATTTCAAGTGGAAATAACAGTATGTTTCTCTGTTCCTAGTTCTATCCAGCACCATCTTCACAACCCTGGCAGATATACGAATGTTATCAATCCTGTACGGGACCTTTAAAGGCCAAATGATTATAAGCTACATATGAGCTACACACCAGTTATATTTTTGCCTCAGGCATTGAACGTCCCAATCGAAATGATTGCACATGACGGCCATACTTTATTTTTTTTTGAGTTCACGTACCTCATTGATAAGATAGGGTATGTCGAGCTGCTTCTGCAACTCATCGACGATAATCGGTATCTTGTCATCGGGCACGTCGCACAGCGCAGCAGACACCCTGTCCACGCTGACTCCGGGTGGGAAGGTGAGATAGCGATTCAGTCTGGTGGCATTACACACGATGCCCTTGAAGTCCACAAAACCTGCCAACTCCAACAGCTGCGAAAACAAACAATAACCACATACAGGAACATTAGATAATTAATCAATATTTGAAAAACAATCATTATTTAAAGGGCATGTACAACATTGGTAACAAACCAAAACAGAAATGTTCACAGATTTACGTATAACTTACAGGGTATGAAGATGGTGGTGGTAGAAATATTCCGTTACAATTTTTCCGCCTGAAATGGTGTATTTATCCAGAAATTAGCAAAACAACGACCGGAAATCTTTTTGATCTTTTAAAAGAAAAGACTTAAGAAATACTGTGGCTGTTTTTAACTGGTTTTTCTCAAAAAGTGGGCACCGTATGGGACATAAATTTTCACTGTTACTGTATCTGTCTTGATATTTTTGCCCATGAATCTGTATTTCTCTGACAAAAACCAAAGTATGATATTACCTTTGATAGAAACATACTGTGAAAATGGTTCTGCCTGAAATGTTGTATTTATCCAGAAAACAAGTAAAACCAAACACCAAAACATTTTTTATCTTAGCAAGATCAAAAATGAGACATTCCCACACAATATGGCTTTAAGAATTGCAAAAGGTTTTCAGTCGTTTTCTATTTTTTCCAATCATCAATTGAGCTGAAAATGTCACAAGTTTGTTTTTATTCCATGACAAATCAAATCATGAGCAGCCGACAGCAGGCGCGGTTCTACGGGGGGGGGGGGGGGGGGCTATGGGGGGCTGTAGCCCCCCCAAAATTTTGTCTAGCCCCCCCAAAAAAATGCAAGTGAAAAAAAGAATTCTTGAAAATACTGGATTTTTTCAGTTATTAAGCGCCAATTACATAAAAAACGCGTTGTGTGGCCTATAATGTGCATGTTTTTCGACCCCTTATAAGACATAGCAGAAGCAAGTGTTAGAAGAACCCAAAATATTGGGTCTTCTACCCCCAAAAAAGCAATGGCTCTTCTAGCCCCCCCAAAATTTTGGCTCTAGAACCGCCCCTGGCCGACAGTAGCTCTGTCCCCTGTACCAATGTTGTACATATCCCTTTAATGCGAGCCTAGCTGGCTCAGCTATTTTATCAGCCCATCAAAACGAGGCCCAATTTTAATCAAGATAAGTGCATTTATTTCACACATTATTCACAGAACAAACATCCATTCTTCATAAAGATAAAGTCCTTTCACACCATAGAGCTATATTAAAATTACTAGAGCGCTAGCTCCGTGTTAAAAGTGATACCTGCTGGGCGCATCCATGTTTGTGCACAAACCTATGAAAAGCCCCAAATTGTGTACGTTTTTTGTACGTTCATTTGCATACATGCGTTGTGTTCTATACAGGTGCGTTATCGAAGCAAAATACGCCCGTCAATGTCAATTATTTCCCACCAAATATGCAAATTAGGCTTTTTGTTTTGTTTTGTTTTGTTTGTTTTTGTCTATTTTGCTTTCGTTTTGTTTATTTAATTGTTTATTTGTTCATTTCTTTTTGTAAATTTTTTTAATCTGTCTTTTTTGTCCATTACATTTTTTTTTTCCACTGAAAAGTGAACAAAGAAAAACTGACTGGAGCTGGATTCGAACTCGATCTCTACCAAGTGAGCTATCCAGCCCTTTACGTTGGTGGTGTCCTGAATAGTCAATTATCTTTGTTCATTTGGCAGTCAGAGAGTGCCTGTATGGTATTCAGGGGGTCGCCGGTTCAAATCCCGCTCCAATTACTTTTTCTTTGTTCACCTTTCAATGACTTTAATTTCAGTCACTTTCCCTTGTGATTACTTGATAATTAATTTTGTTTGTACTTGTTTGTTATTGTATTGTTTTGTTTGTTTGTTTGTTTGTTTTGTTTATTTGTTTGTTTGTTTGTTTGTTTATAATTACCTGATACACATCGAGTTGTGCCTTGAGCATAGCATCTACCACCTCAGCATCTAGGCCCACATCCATGAGGTGACGACGTACGTCGCTGGCATTGTGGAAGAATTCCGACACCATGTACTTCTTTTCTGTAATATAAAAAAACAATTGATCGAAATAAAACAAAATGGAAAACCACACTAATACACCATTTGAGAAATTATCTTATGCTTGCTCGAGATGAAAAAAATATCCCGAATGTGTGTTATGAGACCCAATGGTGTATTATCTTGTTGCTATTCGCCAGAGAGTCCAGAAAAATGAAATTGTCATTTCAATAAGCTTAGTAGGCCAAGGATATCTGATGATTATTCTTCTCCATTCTGAAATGCTGACCCTAGATAACAAATAAAAGTATTTTACAGTGATCAATCAATGAGGAACAAAAAATAACAGACAATCACATAAAATACTAAACGGCCAGACACGAAATGTATTAGAGGCATAATACAGGATTGGTAAAGGTGACAGAACAGCTGCGGTCTGTTCATTATTTGATTTGTCATGAAATACAAACAAACCTGTGTATTTTTTTAGCTCATTCATATTATATCATCATCAGAAAAACGCTCACGGTATTTTCTAATCTATCCACATGGTTTCTGATCTCACCCCAAGATCAAAACTGTTTTAGGTCTTTGTTTGACTAATTTCTGGATAAATACAGCATTTCAGCCAGAAATTTTGAATGGTATGTTTCTACAAGCACCATCTTCACACCCTAAAAGATATAGGTAAATCTGTCAACATTTCTGTTGGGTATGTTACCAATCCTGTACTGAACCTTTAAGGCAAAGTGGAAAGTATCAAAACTGTTTTCGGTCATTGTTTTACTTATTTCTGAATAAATACATAATTTCAGCCGGAAATATTTTAGCGATAGGTTTCTACCAGCACCACCTTCATTTCCTGAAAGTTATATGTACCGGTAAATCTGTGAACATTTCTGTTTCGGTATGTTCCTATATTGTGCCTTTAAGGCAAAATGGAAAGTAAAAAGTAGGAAAAGTTTTGAAAAGTATGATGGGATAGCAACACCTGGTGACTTTCCTGAAATGTTTCCCTTATGCCAGACTGGATCATAACTTGAAATGTTCGGTGGGTGAAAAAAAAACCTAGTTCGACAATCAACATTTATAAAACCAGACAAAAATATCCCATGCAGTCTTATGTTGTATACAACATGGAAAAATGATGCCTAAGCTTCAATGACAAAACACAAAATCCTAAAACTGCCTGTGGGCTATAATTCTTCAAGCCCTCGTTAAGTAAAGGTCGAAGGTGAATAATCCATGCAATGAAAATTTCAATCTATTTATATTGTACAGATTGTATACAAATCCACAGCATTTGGCAACCGACCCCCAAAAAAGTGTGTTCACATTTCACAGCGTAAACAAGTACCTGTACCATTATAAGCTCCCATATAATGATGCCTTTTTATTTCTCTCAATGCTTTTATCAAATAGTATGGGCCCAATAGTTTTGTTCAGGTACATTAAGTTTTTTTTTTTTTTGTGAGGGAGGGGGGGGGGCAGGATGCACGATGATTTAGCACTCTTGCTTTTCTATTGTTGTCAACCCTATTGTTGCAGACCCTTTTCAATAAGTGGACACACAATAGGCTTTGTGCTATACTTGGGTACTGGATTTGTTGATGTTTTTATCTTGACTGTGAGCGGTAAAGTTCAAGTTGAACTTTCACCTAAAAATCACAATATTTTGATGTGTTTTTTTTTTGGTACTAATTTTAGATAAGGCAAACTGAACATTACATTGAGCAAATTACTATTTTATCATTATGAGACAAAATGTTTTCTTTATACAGAACTATTATATGAAAATTAAACTGTTTATCACTTCAAGATTCAAATATGTGATAGAGTAATGTCTTGGCTATCACCATGTGAAAATTGAGCAAAATTTGACTGAAATTGAGCGACAAAACTTAGACTGAATTACCCAACCTCAAATCCTGTTTTTCATCTTTCCTTAAATTTATTGTGTGTATTGACCACTTATTCTGGAATACTGCAAATTTGTTTTTAAAGAGTCCTCCTTCAATTGGTCCATATTTTCGCCAATTTCAGCCCGATTTTGCTTAAATTCTACATGGTGATAGCAAAGGCATGGTTGTATCATAAAACTGAATCTTAAAGTGATAAACACCTTAATTTTAACAAAATGGTTCCCGATAAAGTGTCTCCTTTTTTTGGACACGCTGTATATACCGTGACGAATTTTCAACACATGATGAGACACCAAGAATACTGACTGAAGCAGGATTCGAGCCTGTGACCTCCAAAATAATGAACCGGCAGACCTCAAACTGAGTTATGTAATTATGTTGGCTATGTGCCAAACAATTGAAAACAATTTCCATTGTATTAATAGAAACTATTTTAATATGAATACCCATTTTGTTGCCATAGATACAGGTGCATGTAATGACATGCATTTTGAATAAAGTAAGTAGTTAATCATTGTAAAGAATGCTCCCATGTAAAAAAAAAACCCACAAGCAATAGAGTAACAACCCTGTATTTTAAAATATACCCGAAGCAGCTCTATATTGTAAGGAGCTCCACAAGTGCCATTCCACTTACCCACATAATTCTCACCAAGTCAACCGATTAATACGGAGCTCCACGAGTGCCATTCCACTTTATCCAGATAACCACATAATTTATCTCACAAAGTCAACTTAATAAGCCCTAGAAGTCGACATATCCTGATAATTTATCTCGCCAAGACGACTTACTGAAAGAAGGATGTCAACTTGTCCTGATAGTTTACCTTGTACATACGACTTAATTGAAAAGTGAACCAAGAAAAATTGACTGGAGCGGGATTCGAACCGGCGACCTCCTGAATACCGTACAGGCGCTCCACCAACTGAGCCATCCAGTCCTACGTCGGCCATACCCCAGGGATCGTAAGGCTGGATGGCTCAGTTGGTAGAGCGCCTGTACGATATTCATGAGGTTGCCGGTTCGAATCCCACTCCAGTAAATTTTTCTTTGTTCACTTTTCAATGACTTTAAAATTCAGTCAGTTTCCCATGTGGCTATTTGATGATTAAGAAAACTGCTCAAGGTTAGTTATCAGAATAAGTTGACTTTTCGTGTTCCCTAAAAGTTACCTTGTTGAGATAATTATTGAGACGAGACGAGTTTTATGGACCACTCCAAAACTCGACTTGGCGAGATGAATTATGTAGTTATCTGGCTAAGTGGAATGGCACTCATGGAGCTCCGTCATATAGGCCTAATTGGTCCCTATTTTTTATCATTTTATCTAAAAAATGTCAGTTCTGGAGAAAAGATTGAAAAATAAAGCCTAAATAATGTCGGACCGGGTTTTTAAGGAATATCTTTGTCATTTCATTTTTCCTAATTTTCCCAAAGAGAATTAACTTTTTTGTTGTATAATTAGTTTCCCTATTCCTCCACAATCACAGAATAAACAATTTGAAGACATTTTTAATAGAGACATGTTTACAAAAGAAACCCACTCCCTACCCCAAACAGAAAAAGGCTTTTAGGCCAGAAATTAAAAGTGAAAATTACCTGTCAAATTTTTCAAAGCGTCCGAGTTGATAACGTCACTCAGCTCAGCGAGTGGCTTGATGGTTTGTGGGAGCTTGATGAGCGATTCCACCGTTGCATTGCTGCTGAAGACCGAGTGTAGGCTGTCCGATATTTGGGCAATTCTACGGGGAGAAAATCAGGCAAAAACAAGGTACAAAAACAGCTAGAAATTAGTACAAAATGACCCGATACATAAATCCTTCAATCCAGTTTTTCATTTCTGTAAAATAAATGTGACGGATGTCTTGCAGAAACCATGGAAAATCAACCATGCCACAAGCAAAACACATGACTGGCGTAATGTTTACCAAATGTTTCAGGATTTAAAACACTGACTTTGTTTGTTTAACGCACAAGATCTCAGATCTTGGAATCCACGTCCGATGCTGGATACGCTTAAATGGGATCCGGATCAGTAGGATTCGTGATCTTATGCGTTAAAGGTAGTCTCATACTTTGGTAAGAAACCAAACAGAAATGTTCACAGATTTACCTATACAGGGTATGAAGATGGTGCTGGTAGAAACATACCGTTAACATTTTTCCGCCTGAAATGGTGCATTTATCCAGAAATTAGTCAAACAACGACCGAAAATCTTTTTGATCTTTTAAAAGATAAAAAATAAAAGAGAAAAGACTTCAAGAAATAGCCTACTGTGGCTGTTTTTCACTGTTTTCTCATAAAGTGGGCACCGTATGGGATTGAAATTTTCACAGATGACTGTTACTGTATCTTCCTTGATATTTTTGCCCATGAATCTGCATTTCTTTGATAAAAAACAAAGTATGATGTTACCTTTAAACAAACAGGCCCTAAACAACCAAAACCGAAGATGCATTTTTGTTTATGTACAACTTAGGCCAACAAAATGTTTCCAAAAGTTTAATGTGGTCGAACGTTTGTCAAGAAGACGGAAATTTTGCAATATTTTGGTTTTCCATGTCGACCATGTCTGGTTTAGCAACGGAACGAATAGGATACAGGAATCCTTGCAATTTGATTGGCTGAGAGCACAAGTCACGTGACATAAACTTCGGCAAACGCTTGGTTTTTACACGTTGTGTAATAATGGTCGTCCGTGATCGTCTGGAAATCTGTCAAAGGTGCAATGGCAACTTCTGACTGCAGTTGGCTTCGCCTATGGAGCTCCAAATGTTTCCAAAAAACCACGTGAATTATCTTGCCAAGTCGAACTATTTTGTGGTTTGAAAGTCAACTTGTCCTAATGGATTTTCGCAGCAAGATGACATTAAGAAATTAAGATCTCGACATCTTAAAGGTAGTATCATACTTTGGTTTTTGACAAAGAAATACAGATTCATTGGCAAAAATATCAAGACAGAAACAGTAACAGTCATCTGTGAAAATTTCAGTCATATAAACGGTGCCCACATTTTGAGAAAACAGTGAAAAACGGCCACAGTATTTCTTAAGTCTTTTCTCTTTTATTTTTCATCTTTAAAAGATCAAAAATAATTTTGGTAACTGGTTTTACTCAGTTTTTGATAAATACTGCATTTCAGGTAGACAAATTTTATAAAAGATCAAAAAGATTTTCGGTCGATGTTTTACTCTTTTCTGGATAAATACAGCATTACAGGCGGAAACATTTTAATGGTAGGGGTTTCTACCACCACCATCTTCATACTCTGCAAGTTATAAGTAAATCTGTGAAGATTTGCGTTATGGCTTCTTACCAAAGTATGATACTATACTTTTAAGTCGTCTGATACCACTATGTCCAGCGTTATTTGAATTGTGGATCACTGAAACTGAACAACGTGGGAAGCCTGGGGTCAATTCTTCAAACTCATCGTAACTTACTAGGCCTATCAATCGTAAGAGTTATCAAGCATTGCATCCTTACGTGGGATACGATGTGTTATCCTTCGTAACTCGAGTTACAATCGATCGTATGGCTTCGTGAAATCGACCCAGACCTTTTAATCGTGTCTAGTCCTTACCTTGCATCGGAGTGGTACGACGGTAACTCGTTCCCATTCCTAGCACTCATGTTGCCTTCTGACTTGCATGATGTGCTTAGGTCGCACATGAATGACTGCATGAATGGTACAAGTCCACGGCTGGGCATAGCTTTTGCATCGTAGTAACCTTTCCAAAAAAAATAATAAGCGGGAAAGTTGATATCATTTAAAACTGTAATATGTTTCGGTCATGCGTGTCAAATTATAGAGCTGCTTAGCACACATTTGCATAAGCACGAAAATAATGATTAAACAGGGTTATCAACCAAATGTTAATGTCATGATGCTTACTGCTTTTGACTTGTAATTCGGCCACTGTTTGCTGACCATAACATTAACAATTATTTTGCTTTGCATGATTTTATTTATTGAATTGAATTCAATGCGCTACGCAAGGTTTTCAAGAATGAAATCTAAACATTAAGATAAAAATGTCAAAAGTACACACGAATCATAACAGCCTAAAACAGATAAAAAATATCTCAAAGCGACGTGGACACACAAGATGAAAAGACACACCGCTTAACATTATTTAACAGCCTTGCAGGGAAAAGGGAACGTTTTAAAAATCTTTAAAAAAACTCTATACATCGGGAGCAGTACGGAGACGACGTGAAATTGATTGCACCACAGAGCATCTACGACCCAAGAGCTACAGAGGCCCTTAAGTGAGCCGGCGGACCACACGCCGAAATGGCTTCGCGATCGAAGATTATCTTTATGCAAATCCAAGCTCCCCGTGGCAAAAATGTGTTCCCGCGGGCATAAAATGTATGAGAATTAAAAAATATTTCAAAGGTATATAAGAGTTGGAACCTTCATGGTCACTAGGGATTGGAGCTTTGATGGTATAAAGATCGGAACTAATTGGACGGTCGAAGGTTGTATCTTTATGACGGTGCGCACGAAGTCTTTGTCCGTTTAGCAAGTATGCGCCTTATTCACGGTGCATCCATCCTATACATTCGAAGCAGTGCAACCAAACCGAGGCTTGGATTCAAAAATAGTCTGATAACCATTTTCTTTTTTGGAATTGGTGTTTTCTTTTCCAAGAAAGGTGACAAGATGGAGTGCACCGTGAATAAGGTTTAATTATATATAAGGCCTTGGAATGAGTGAGGTGAAGATTTGAGCTTTGATATTGTTGGTGAAGGAAGATGTTTGGTAATTGTGAAAATTGGAAGTTGACGAAATGGAAGTTTTGACTTTGAGGGATGAGATTTGGTGAGTTATGGTTTGAAGTTTGGTGGATTAGGCCTAATGTTGGAACTTCAATCGGTTTGGAGTAGAATGTCAAAATGACTCCTGTACACAGTGTCAACAACAAGAGCTATAACAGGACGACCACAAGGGCCTCAGAATAAAATCCACATCACTGACGACAAGTACACACAGTTCAATTGGGTCAAAGAGAAATAAAAACCATTCATACAGTGCTGCAATAATAGGTTCTTTTCAAAGTTATGTAAAAGGGCCCAAGGACATTCTATTCTATTCGATATTCAAACAAACTTCGTTCCCACAACGGTGTTCGCTGCACAAACACAACCCTTTTTTCGTATACACGTGACGCATGAGAAACTCATATCAACATTGTGTTTAGTGTTGGTGTTGAGTTAGCGTTTACGAAACGGAGGCTCAGGCTCCGGCTCCATTTCGTGAATTCATTCTGAAATAACTGGAATCAAAATGGAGGCTTTTGGCTGCGGTTCTGAAGTAGATTTTCTGGTTTGAAAAAGGAAAACAGAGTTTCAGCTTCAGTCGGAAAAACCACAACCTATATTATTTTAAGCATATGGATGTTAGAGCTGGAGCCTGAGCCTGAGCCTGAGCCTGAGCCTGAGCCTGAGCCTGAGCCTGAGCCTAAGCCTCCGTTTCGTAAATGCCATGTGTGATAGACGCACTCGCCATACAGCCAGCGAGCGTCTATCACATGCGTGCAAATTTCCTGATTAATTATGCAAACCAACCCAGCACCGACCTCAAGCTTTTGACCAATCAACATACTCGGCCTCCGTCACGACCCAGACTGAAAAGTTCCAAAAACAGATCTGATTGGCTGATGTGCCGCGTTGCATAAAATTTGCATGCACGCATTGTATCAGACGTTCGTACATTAAGTGTGGCAGGGAGTAGAACGGGTGAAATTGATTTTGATCTTAAGTTCTGTAAAATACAATCGGCATGTAATTGGACTTTCATTTTAAGTTACACAGTTACACTAAATGCACAAAACGTCTTGGTCCTAAAATGCCTTGATAGAACTATACTAGCTTACTAAACGACAACAACAAAACGAAACAACATCAACACAAAACAACAACAACGTGCAGGATGTCCAGTCAAAAAGCACTGTAATACAGAGCTCATCTATACGTCGGTGAGGGCAAACCTAATTTGCAAAATATCATCTCCCGGACGAAAAATAATTAATAACAACAACAACTCAAAGAAACAAAGAAGGAATATAAGATACCAAATTTAACAAACAAATAAATTAATTAATTAACTAATAAACAAATAAATGAATAAACTTACAATTTGGGATCGAGACTGGCTGGTACCTCCCACGAATCGCTGCTATGACGACAAACAGAACGACTGGCCATAGCAACTGAGTCAACGTCAAAATCTGATGGGAAAAACGCACACAAAATAATGAGCAAACACGGTTTGGGGGACATTTTGTAACGTAAGATTTTGTGTGTGCAAATTTGCATGCATTTCAAGGAACCATAAAGTGGTATACTTGTTAATGCCAATAAAACCTATTTAAATTGGAGTCTTTCAAGAATGATAGATCAAGGAATAGGTCAAAGTCACTTAAAAGGTAACTTATGTTACCGTGGAAATACCCATAGGGCTTACATTAATGTATTTGCAAAAACCATCTATACACTAACAGATTCTGACAGTTTTGAAACTACATGTATTAGGCACCGATTTGGAGCGAGATGGTTTCAAATTTTAAATGAATTGTATGTTTTTACTGCTATTTTTTACTGTTTTTATCTCTTTTATTGTTCAAAGGCACTCCTCTTCCTCTTTCGATTCTCATAAAATCACTTTATTATAAAAAAGAAATAATGCTGTTAATTATTATCATTATTTTCAATGAGGTTTGCTGTGTGATTTTGAAGTTATATGCGGGCTTTAGTTTATTATTGTAATCCAAGGTGCCTAAATTTGTGTATATGGATGATTTGTTACTACATGCAGTATCATACTTTGGTAAGAAACCAAAACAGAAAATTTTCACAGATTTACGTATAACCTAACTGGTATGAAGATGGTGATGGTGGAAACATATCGTTAAAATCTTTCCACCTGAAATGGTGTATTTATCCAGAAATTAGTCAACAACGACCGAAAATCTTTTTGATCTTTTAAAAGATCAAAAATTAAAGAGAAAAGACTTAAGAAATACTGTGGCTGTTTTTCAGCGTGTTCTCAAAAAGTGGGCAACGTATGGGACTGAAATTTTCACAGATGTCTGTTAATTACTGTATCTTTCTTGATATTTTTGCCCATGTATCTGCATTTCTTTGATAAAAGTATGATATTACATTTAATCGCGCATGTTTTATCAAATATCTGCTGCCGCTTGGCACGGAAAAGTAAGCGACTGAAATTATCGAAAGTGGTGATTAAGAGGAAGGGATATAGGTTAAAACCAACATCCGCCAAAATTTGACATTATCGTCCATGAAAGAGCAACCAAAAACAAAAAAGGATGCACGCAAAAAGGATATTGCACATGCAACACGAAAACGGAAAATCCCTACATACGCAATAGACTACGCAGGCATTAAAGGTGTACTATCATACTTTGGTAATATACCCAAACAGACATCTTCACAGAGTTACCTATAACATACAGGGTATAAAGATGGTGATGGTAGAAACATACCGTTAAATTGTTTCTGCTTGAAATGCTGTCTTTATCCAGAAAAGAGTCAAACCAATGACCAAAAACAATTTTGATCTTTTAAAGGTAACAAAGAACGGTGAAAAGATTTCTAAACAAACTGTGGCCGTTTTTCACTGTTAAAACAGTCCCATACGGCGCCCACTTTTTGAGAAAATTCTCAAAAAGTGGGCACCGTATGGGACTGGAATTTTCACAGATGACTGTTACAGCATCTTCCTTGATATTTCTTTAAATGAATCTGCATTTCTTGGACAAAAACCAAAGTATGATATTACCTTAAAAACCGTTATTTAAAAAGACGGTCCATGCATACATGGGAATTTTACAGTATGATATTTTTTGCAATTTTGTGAAACGAATTTTAGAAATAATATCTAAAAAATGATAATACATGTACTAACATTTAATAGTTCTGAGCCATGGAAAATGACTCTTCTCGTTTTTTCTCTAGGATTGTACTGGTAGTTTTATATTTTTAGCACAAAAAATGGTTTGCAAAAAATTAGTGTACATAGCCGCTTATAAAAAAGCAACCGATAAATTCACTACATGCAAAAATGGAACCATTAGCATGAAATATATTATTTAGGCTGTGTATTTTTTATGTATGCTTTTCCCATACCATTGCCATAAAAAATCACAAAAACCAGAAATAGCAACAAAACACAGCAAATACAAGTTTAAAAAAATGTTAAATTGAACATCATTTTGTTCTTGACGATTGTGCGAAGCTATAAGTGCTTGTAAATTGCCACAATAATTAAGGGCCTTGAAAAATTTCAGGTTTTAAAAACTGATTCTCGAACAACAAAAGTGGGAAGGCAAGTTGGGGAAGGGAATGAAAAATTGGGTGAGGGGCATCCAGTGCATGCAATGCGGTCTTGTCTTAAAGGTAATATCATACTTTGGTTTTTGTCAAAGAAATACAAATTCATGAGCAAAAATATCAAGGAAGATACACTAACAGTCATCTGTGAAACTTTCAGTCCCATACGGTGCCCACTTTTTGAGAAAAAAGTGAAAATGCCTACGGTATCTTTTCACCGTTATTTCAGAAGATCAAAATTGTTTTTGGTCATTGGTTTTACTCCTTTCTGGATTAATACAGCATTTCAGGCAGAAAAAAACTATGTTTCTACCATGACCATCTTGAAGTTACATGTATAGGTAAATCTGTGACGATTTATGTTTCGTATGCTACTAAAGTATGATACTATGATCGTGTTTTTTTTTATATTAATAATAAATCCCTAACAGTGCAAAATGCTTTCCATTTCTAGGTACCATATACTAAATCTTACTATTTAGTATTTTGTAGTACTGTCAGAATGAGATTGTAAAGAGTACCCAGTACTACAAAGTACTATTTTTGTATGAAATCCAAATACCTCGAGTACCGATTACTACAGCATACTACTTGTAGTAATTTTTAGTATTTGGTGCTTTTAGGGTTGTTAAGCTTCATTCTAAGATAGGCGTCATATTGGTATAAAAATAAAATCTACATTTAAGTCCACACAATTAACTAATTTTTGGCAGGAAAAATATTTCGTATCACAATCATTTTGTGTTCTCTTTACGTATACGAATAATTATATTTTTCTATAAATTGCGTATTAAGGGGCCGTCACATAGGCCTATATCCAAGACGGAGCAAGCTCGACTTCTTTGCGAGCTCAAAAGTGCGTTTTCGCCAGGGATATGGCTGATGTTTGGTCGGTCACTGCGGGCTCAGCTCCGCCGTGATTTTTAGGGCCGGCCGGTGTTCAAAGGGCACCGAAACCCGCTCCATATTCAGAAATTTTACAGTGGCGAATTTTGAGGTTTTGAGTAAAACAGCCGGGAAGTTTTGATCACTAGTATTCTTAGGGCACCACCTGATCACCGTCCAATAATGTGAGAGGGTAAAATTTAAGCGAAAAATACGGTCGATTTTCTGGAAATCCACGAATTCGGCCAGAGGTCTTTGGATAATGTGACGGTCTCTTTAGGAAGACAAGTTAGCGTATAAAAGTGAACATTGTCGGTCAACAAGGAGACATTTCGATGTTTCTTCAATTCTTTCTCGAATGTTACCGTCGGAAATGTTTTTTTTTTAATCCTCGTTTAGTCTAAAACCTTTGTTTAAAATGTTAGCCTCAGCTGTTTTCTTACAAGGGAAAAAAGAAGGGTTTATTTTAGTGCACAAGTCTATGATTGCAGCAATGTCTTCTAACTATCTTTACTCGGTATAATAAAATAATTTCTTCTCGAATGTTAGCGAGTCTGAAATGTTTTCTTTTTAATCTTCGTATAGTCCAAAACCTTTTGGTTCGGCTGGGTTTCTTAACAAGGGAAAAAGAAGGATTTATTTTAGTGCACAAATCTATGATGGCAATGTCTCCCTAACTATCCATTCTCGGTAATCAAAATAATTTCTTCTCGAATGTTACCGAGTCAGTAGCATACCGAAACAGAAGTTTTCACAGATTTACATACAACTTACAGGGTATGAAGATGGTGATGGTAGAAACATACTGTTAAAATATTTCTGCCTGAAATGCTGTATTTATCCAGGAAAGAGTAGAACCAGCGACCAAAACAATTTAAAAGAGAAAAACTTAATAAATACTGTGGCGGTGTGGCCGTTTTTCACTGTTTTCTCAAAAGGTGGGCACCGGTATGGGACTGACATTTTCACAGATGACTATTACTGTGTCGTCCTTGATATTTTTGCCCATGAAATCTGTATTTCTTTGACAAAAACCAAAGTATGATATTACCTTTAATCTTCGTAGTCTAAAACCATTGTCAATTAAGTTTGGTTTAGTTGGGTTTTTTTAACAAGGGGAAAAAGAAGGGTTTATTTTACTGCACAAGTCTATGGGAATGTATCCCTAAATACTCATTTTACTATTTTTTTTTAATTCTTAGTTTGTGTCGCAAACTTCTTTTTTTTATTTTGGAGGACTGAAATTTTGTCTACAAAGTTTGGTTCATGCTGGGATTCTAAAAAGTGAGAAAAAACCGGTTTTTCTTTTAATAATAGTGCACACTGCAAATCTATGAAATTCTAATTATTTTGTAGCATCCAGAATTAATATATTGCGTTCTTACGCCAAGCAGCAGTTTGCACTCTATGATTTTTGTAATGATTTGCAATTTATGTGTTTTACAATAATTTTACAATATACTTACTGGGGATCGGATCCGAAGCTTCAAGTTTTTGCGCAGGAGCAGACCGAGTTGGCCTAGTACCCCCATGGTGTCCGTCCACGGGTCTGTCGACCCTTCTTCGTGTCCCCTCTTCGATGCGGTCTATCTCTTGCGTCAGATGTAGACACTATCTAACCTCAACTGCAAATGCAATGACGAAAATCGAATGAGAAATTTATTTTAAAATCCGCAAAAATTAGAGCTTAACTTTCCTAAACTGATGAAATCCGCAACTTCATGCGGGATCGTCCGAATAAAAAATAGCATTTACCTAAAAGCAATGCTGTATTTTAATGGCAGAACGCTAGCAATGCACGTGATTATTCCATGTTTGGTTAAAACCTGCAGCACAATTACATGTACATATTTTGTTCTCTATAATTCATGTGCAAATTCAATATTGATTGGTTGTTATACTAAAAATGCTATACCATATAGGCCTACACACCGCATCAGCAATGAGCGCGCACCTACAGAACAGTGTTCAAATTTTTCAACCAATCAGCGAGCTGAACGATATCACTGACATTCAAATAATAAGTAGAGCCCAGTAGCTTTCCAAACCCAAAAATGGGGGCGAAAAAAAATCTCAAAACTACCATGGAAAATCTGACAAAATTCGACCCACCCGAACGAACTTTTTTAAACAAATGCAATACCATTGGAAGAATGCTAGTGAGTGTTCAGCTGTTGTATTGCTTAGTTCAGTACAACACTACGCGCCCCATGACTCAATATTCCCAGGTACAGAATATGCATTATGCGCTATGACGCTGTCCTCGTGATTTGTCGTCATCGCTACAGTGTACGTCACAGCGCTGCAGACAGAATAGACGGTATTGTAATAATTGTGCGCAAAGTAAAAAGGGGATAGCTTTGGGCTTTATTCTGTCAAACTTGTGTGACGTCTGACTGAGGACAGTTAACTTTATCACGTGCTTGAGATTGGGCTGGTCCCAAATTTACCCCCCCCCCCCCCACTACCTCCCCCAAAAATCTTTATATGGGCAGATAAAAAAAAAACGAGAAAAAAACACAAACAAATTTTCAAATAGCCACAGGAGAAACTGACTGAATTTTAAGTCATTGAAAGGTGAACAAAGACAAATTGACTGGATTGGGATTCGAATCAGCGACCTCCTAAATACCGTACAGGCGCTCTACCAACTCCGCCCAACTGGGCCCAAGGGCTGGATAGCTCAGTTGGTATAGATAGAGCGCCTGTACGGAGGTGCTGGTTCGAATCCCGCTCAAGTCAACTTTTCTTTGTTCACCTTTCAGTGACAAACACATTCTCTTGGAAAAATGCAAGCAACACAAACTGCTGCAAACTGCTTATCAACCAATATGTTTCAATCTGAAATAATTGTATAAAATGCTTGGAGTTAGGAAAGCCTGACGTTTCGATCCTTTAGCAGGATCTTTCTCAAAGCCTTTGAAACACGCAGATCCATGCTATAGGATCGAAACGTCGGGCCCTCCTATACGTACCTCCATCGCAAGTTCTCCAACAATTACATACCCTCATCAAATAACTACAAGGGAAACTGACTGCATGTTTAAGTCATTGAAAGGTGAACAAAGAAAAATGGAGCGGGATTCGAACCGGCAACCCTTCTGAATACCGTACAGGCGCTCTACCAACTGAGCTATCCAGCTACGTTGGTGGTAACCCCAATAGCCAATTATCTTTGTTCGTTTGGCAGTCAGAAGCCATGAAACCACGCACACGCCGCCATATCCCAAGGATCATTTTATCGATACTCACAGCAATGCTGCAAACTGGGAACGGTACACTATATACACTGTTAAACTTAAAAAACAACAACACAACAACAACAGCTTATCAAACACGTTGATAAGCTGATCGATCAAAATGAATTTCTTTCTAACTCGATTTCAAACATTATTCTGGCACGCATGTCTACGTTTGAAGCATGTTTGTATAGAAACAAAATGAGTGCAAAACACAGTCATGATTTCAACAGACATTCCTGTACTCCAAACATAAAATAAATAGTGGCATCCTGTTTGTTTTTACTTCTGAACAAACAACCCACTTTGGTCGTGTTTTTCCTCATGTCACCAAACCCTGTAAGGGTGCACCAAAGTAAATAGTCCCAAAATCCGCCCGCCGAGCTCATTAATAAAAGTTAAGCACTCGATAGGCCCCTATACTATAAATGAGAGAGTTCTGAGAGCCATGGAATTGAGGGATTGAAGAAATATGGCACTGGACCTCCTGCCTGGACTCTGGGCTTCCATTTGTGACCGTTTTTGATACAATTTGGTGAGAAATTGGGTCTATTTAAGCTGCTTTGCAGAGGGATGTTTTTTTAATGGCTTCTTTGACTGGATTGAACCATACCTTGTTTTATGGGTGGTCAGTTGAGAATGAGTATATCTCAAAAATTCAATGGTCCCCCTACCATAAAATGAAAAGAACATGAAAGGTGACATGTTCATCATCATTTTTCTGTGCAACCAGAACACTATATTGTGAGAGTTCTGAGTATTTTAAAATGATTTTTGAAGTATTGGGATTTATCACTGTTGTCTATGGGAGTTTATTTACTTGGTACAACCGTAATGTACAAAGCATGGAACAGCAGACTGCCTCAAATCGGCCTGGACTTTATGCACCCACATTTTTTTATAGCACTATATAGGCCAGGGGCGGATCTAACTTTCAGTAAACAGGGGAATTAGAAATCCAAAAGTGCCATTTCGATGAAATCAAGTCACAAACTGAGTCACATGAAGAATTAAGGCGGGCCTGAAAAAAGATTGAGGGGCGTGTATGGCTATAGTGTGAATTTGGGCATGGCCTCCAATTCTTTAAAATGTACTATAATGCATGTTTGTTAAAGGTCACAGAACAGCACTCACACATTGTCTGATCCAAAATGTGCATGAAATAATAAACCTGTGAAAGCTTTACCTCGATTGGAATCTGAGTCATGAAAAAATAGCGAAAACTCGACTTAGTTTTTTTAATAAGAAAGACCCATCCTAGTATTCATGTACTTTTTTGAACTACGGATATTTTCTCGTTTAAACGAAAAAAATCTTTGAAACGAGACCGCCCTTTGCCTATTTCTGAAGTAGGCCTATACCAATGAAATGGTGATATCGTACATCGGAATGCTTATGTTAATAAGAGTTCTCGAAACAAGCCAGCGTTCATTTATCTTCCAGGGTATAAAATGGACCCAACATTGTCCCCCGTTTTTCCAACAAAAAAAAGATCCGGGTACCACCCATAAATTAAACACCTTGTGGATATTCGTCATAGATGACTCCGATGTCTGTGAACAAAAGGCATATAAGGCGCGTGTATACTTGGAATATAATGAATTGAACCGGAATAAACGCATGACCGAAGCCAGTTACCGGAAAATGAACTTAAAGGTAAAGTACGTGATTGGTAACATAATACCCAAACAGAAATGTTCACAGATTTATGTATAACTTTCAGGGTATGAAGATGGTGCTGGTAGACACATGCCGTTAGAATAGTTTTGCCTGAAATGGTGTATTTATCTAGAAATCAGTCAAACAACGACCGAAAACAGTTTTGATCTCGGGGTAAGATCAAAACCATTCTTTATGTTTCATAAGAAAAATTGAGTCGGGTTTTCCATTTTTCTCGTGACTCAGATGTCTGATTGAGCTCAAATGTTCACAGGTTTATCATTTCACGTAGGCCTACGTGTTTGATCAGACAAAGTGCGAGTGCTGTTCTGCGCCTTTACCAATCATGTATTATACCTTTAATTGTGGCAGATCGGAGACATGAACGATAGGCTTTTTTTGGCAGAAGTGAAGGTCTTAATCGTCCTTACAGACGTTGTTTCATGTACCTTTTTACACTTTGTTCATCTGGATAGCAGGAATACGGCCGAAATGATCTTGCCCCCTCCGAATCCTTCACGGTTACACCACGCTTCCGAAATGCTATACTGAATCGTTCGGATGGACGTTCTTTTTAAAAGACACTTAATCTTGATTTCCTTGAAAAACCCAGAATCTGATGAACCAAGATTTCCCATAGTGACTGTTTGCACTGTTTACGGACTGTTGAGTCCATTTTCTGTCTCAAACTCAATGTGCTTTTTTGTTAGGCCTTGCAAATCCTGTACGCTGCCTATAATGCTGATTTCTTGTATAATAAACAGTGTGAATGTGACAATTTTGCTATGACGTCCTATAGAAATGAGCCGTGGTCGGAAAGGTCTGTATCGTGCGTGATATCCGCATCAATCCGCAGCTGCTGATCCGGGCTGTGCATGCATGGCTAGCCAACTGGCACACGCTCCCGTATAAGCATCGACACGCACCATGGAAGCGTTCGTAAAGACGTTCCGGACGATGGAGAATTTTCCTTAATTATTGCATGCTGTCATAATAATCATTCGAGGAAAACATGACGCCTTTGAAACGTGCGAAACGTCACGCAGCCTGAACACGAATCGTTTGAACTTTTCTCTTCTCTCACGCGATTTCATTCGTTCTCCTGGCTTTCTCCCAAAAACGTCACTATTTGACGAAGGAAACGTTTAGCATTCAAATAAAACGTAATGGGAATGTGCACATATTCACGTTAGAGAAAGAAACCGTTATTCGTTCCGTGCCCAAAAACGTTCAGCACCGACTTTAAAGGGCGCGTACGACGTTGGTAAATGTGACGGAACACTGCAGAAACTCACACATTGTATAATCAAACATGTACATGAAATAATAAACCTGTAAATATTTGGACATCTGAGTCACTAGAAAATAGCAAAAACCCGACTCAATTTCTTATAATACACAAACAGATCAATACTGTTTTTGGTATTTGATTTTACTCTTTCTGAATTACGGAAATATTTAAACGTTATGTTTCTACCATCACCATCGTCATACCCTGAAAGTCATAGGTAAATCTGTGAACATTTCTGTAACCAATTCTGCATGTTTACTGTACCTTTAAAGGTTGTATCATACTTTGGTTTTTATCACAGAAATACTGATTCATGGGCAAAAGTATAAAGACAGATACAGTAACAGTCATCTGTGAAAATTGAAGTCCCATACGTTGCCCACTTTTTGAGAAAACGGTGAAAAACAGCCACAGTATTTCTTAAGTCTTTTCTCTTTTATTTTTGATCTTTTAAAAGATCAAAAAGATTTGTGGTCGTTGTTTTACTAATTTCAGGATAAATACACCATTTCAGGCGGAGAAATTTAACGATATGGTTCTACCACCACCATCTTCATACCCTGAAAGTCATAGGTAAATCTGTGAACATTTCTTTTTGGGCGTGTAACCTTTAATCAGTGAACATGACGTGGGCGTTAAAATGCTTGTGAGTCAGTTCAAACTGGAGATATGAATTCTATTTCATCAGACAGTGTGCACGGTAGAAATCATCACAGAATAATTGTCTGGGTGAAATATGCTTCATTAGCTTATTGGGGGCCAGGGATATATGCCTCATTGAGCTCTGGCTGCAAATCTATGGACAGATTTAAAGGAATCCTGCAATGCCTTTTTCAGTTAGGTTACTGTACATTACATTCATGAAGAATATTCATTAACGTGAAGTTAATGACAAGTCTTGTTAAAGGTAGGGTACAGGATTTGCAAGGCTTCCAAAAAATTGTTTAGTTGGAGACAGAAAATGGACTCAACAGTTCATAAACAGTGCAAACAGTCACCATGGGAAATCTTGGTTCATCAGATGCTGGGTTTTTCAAGGAAATCTAGATTTAGTGTCTTTTAAAAAGATCGTTCGTCCGAACGATCTTTTTAGCATTTCGAAAGCGTGGTGTAACCGTGAAGGATTCACAGGGGGGGCAAGCTAGATTATTTCGGCTGTATTTCTGCTATCCAGATGAACAAAGCGTAAAAAGGTACATGAAACAACGTATGTAAGGAAGTTTAAGACCTTCACTTCTGTTTAAGTACCAAATTCAGCCAAAACGCACATCTTTGCAAATCCTATATGCTCACTTTAGGATCATGCCAAACCAACATGGATTTGGTAGTTCTTTGAAAAACTTCTGAAATAGACCTAGGGAATTTCTATTTTCATGCACGCTCATGTAGGCCTAACCGTGATGAAAACGAACGTTAAGTTTGAAATGGCAAAACTTGACCCAAATTGGTCTGGCAAACAAAAACGAACAGATATTGAATTTACTGCTGCCCGTACCTCGATGACGTCACGGCTAAGCTCATGAATATGCATATTCTAATGTGCATGACACCCCGGGAACAACACTTTTGAATACAACCCGAAACAGCTGTAAAAGTGTGTAAAATCAATGATCGTGTGCAGAACAGAATGTTGATATTTTGCATGCATTTGTGGTTGTAGTTTCTATGGCAGTGGCCCTTTAAAGGTAGTACAGGTATCATACTTTGGTATATGACACCAAAACAGAAATGTTCACAGATTTACATATAACATTCAGGGTATGAAGAAAGTGGGACCGTATGGGACTGAAATTTTCACAGATGACTGTTACTGTATCTGTCTTGATATTTTGCCCATAAATCTGTATTTCTTTGATAAAAACCAAAGTATGATATTACCTTTAATGGGCGACATCCTATAACATTTTCAGTCATGGTATCATTGTTGAAAAGTGAAAGTCGTCTAGGCAAAAGGATGTCACCTTGAATTATTCCTCCAAAACGGGATATGACCCAACCATATCAGATTTCATTTACATTGTCATGAAATACGATATAGTTTCTCTTTAAAAAGTTCAGGCGACACTGTGTGCTGATTTGAAATCAAGAGCCTTTCTCAAAGTTCGGCCCAGGCTCAGGCTCCGCCTCCATTCCACGAATCCATTTTTGAAATTATGGGTATCAAAATAGAGGCTTTTGGCTGCGGCTCGGAAGTAGAATCTCTAGTTTGAAAAAGAAAACATAGCTTCAGCTTCAATGAAAAACTGGATGAACAACTTATATTTTCAGGCAGCATATGGATGACAGAGACGAAGCCGGAGCCGAGAAAGTGAGAAAGGTCCTAGGTCATTGTACCGCTCCCACTTGTTGCACTGTACATGCATAGGCCTATGGGGACTGGTACCAGTCTCGAAGTGATACTAAATGCCACCCCAGTAAATACGTCCAAATCAGTCCGCGGAGCTCATTAATATTTTGTATACCCTCAAAATCTCAGTTTTTTTTTTTATCAAATCATTTGCTGGGCCCTACATGGGAAGTCTTGTAGAGAGAATGGATGGAACTCCGTCACCAGAGTTTGTACTTTCCACTTTGAGCTGTTTGAATGAAATCAGGCCCTCAAGTCGCTCTATTTTGGCATGTAGTGGAGGCGGGGTACTTTTTTTTAGTCTGGCACCGGGGTATTTTCCTTTGGATGGACTTTTCTAAAAAATGCATTGGTCACTCCATAGAAACTTGAAAGGAAAATAAAAATTGAAGTTATCAGCTTCATTTTGCTGTACGGCTCGATTGCCTGAGAAACTTCTGAGTATTTTTAATATTTTTTTTGAAAATTGCCATTTAGCATGGGAGCCTATGTGAAATTATTTGCTGGGGTGCACCCATGAGTATCACGCACACCAGTTATACCAGTCCCCATGCAACAGTAAGGACAGACAGTTAATTCAAAGGACTTGACAAGTCTATGTCGACAAACACCATGCATACAACAACAACAACAACAGCAACAAGAACAACAACAATGCATGTACATGTATATCGGTTCATTTATGTCGAGTCAAGATTCATGGTCTGATATGCGTACTCGCAGAATTACTTCGTGTCTACACAAAAAGAGAAAAACCTTATTTTGTTCGTACCTTGTGAAAATATCATCTGGGCTTGACCTTATTGTTATGCGAGGGCGTTTTTGTCTGAGGTTATCGAAGCTGAGTCACAACTCACAAAATGTGGGTTAATGAATGATGTTGCCTGAATGAAATAAATCTCATTCTCAAAAGTTGTGCAGCTGGTGTTATTTAAAATTAAACCAAAATGCCTGAAGTTGGAGTTAGGAGGGCCTGACGTTTCGATTTTAGCAGGATCTTTAGGCTAAAACAGATGCTAGAATCGAAAACGTCAGGCCTTCATTGACTAATGAGCAGTTTACGGCAGTTTATTTGCTTGAAATATTAAATAAAATGTCATCTGAATGAAAAGGGCTCCAACAGCAAAAACGCGAGGTAGGATAAAGCTGAAAAAGGAAAGAAAATGGACAAGTAGGAGCGGGATTCGAACCTACGCTCTCCGGAACATCAGCGTTCTACAAACTGTGCTATCCATGCAGCCAAATGTTGGCTGTCTCAGATTATTAGTCAAATTTGTTCGTTTTTTTTTTATGAAACCAGGGGTCGATTTTACGAAGCCCTACGATGGATCTTAAAGGTATCATACTTTGGTAAGACACCAAAACAGAAATGTTCACTGATTTACATATAACTTACAGGGTATGAAGATGGTGGTGATAGAAACATACTGTTCAAATCATTCCACCTGAAATGCTGTATTTATCAAGAAATTAGTAGACGACCGAAAATGTTTTTGATCTTTTAAAAGATCAAAAATAAAAGAGAAAAGACTTAAGAAATACCGTGGCCATTTTTCACTTTTTTTCTCAAAAAGTGGGCACTGTATGGGAGTGAAATTTTCACAGATGACTGCTACTGTATCTTCCTTGATATTTGTGTTCGTTTGTTAAAAGTAATGGAACCGGGGTCAATTTCACGAAGTCCTATACGATGGATCTTATCTCGAGATATGCAAGAATCGTTCGTACTCTGGCACTTCCATTTTCGCACTTCTCGATCGTAAGGTCTCAACGTTTCGACCTGCTCTAGTCATAAATTCTCACATGGTGTTTCCGCAATTAAACTGATCCACGTACCAATATTATCACCATGGAAAGCTTCAAATCTTTCTTGAAATCGCTCTACGGAGATCGCATATTACCACACAGGTCAAACAGTTCCAACGATCCAATAATTTAGGTCTCCTTATGATGACTAGAGCAGGCTAGTCGAAACGTTGAGACCTTACGAGAAGTGCGGCTATTCACAGGTCCCGCGCCGAGAGCTGAACTCTCGCCGTAGCCATGAGTCTCGCGAGAAAGTAGAGTGGTTTCGCGAGAGTTGTGTGAAAGAAGAGACGATCACTAGAATCATGTACGGAAGCTTGAATTGCCTTCCGAGTTCCAATGTTAATGAGATAACTTATCTCGGAAAAACAGAATGTTCTCATGATAACATGGAATTCAACGATAGAATATCTAGGAAACTTGCAGAATTCAATGTTAATGCATCTCATTAACACGGAATTCAATGATATTCATTGAATTCCATGTTACTGGGATAAATTGTCATTGAATTCCGTGTTACTGAGATAACTTTCCGTATCACAATGATGACTTATCATTGAATTCCGTATTTCTGAGATTCATTAACATTGAATTCCAAGTTTCTTATCGTTGAATTCCATGTTACCATGAAAACATTCCGTATTTCTGAGATACATTAACATTGAATTCCAAGTTTCTTATCGTTGAATTTCATGTTACCATGAAAACATTCCGTATTTCTGAGATACATTAACATTGAATTCCAAGTTTCCTATCGTTGAATTCCATGTTACCATGAAAACATTCAGTGTTTCCGAGATAAATTACCTCAGTAACGTGGAAACTCGGAAGGCAATTCAAACTTCCGTAATCATGTGTGTGACCCATCACGAAGGTCATTTTTCTATAGTGCAGGTGTAGCCGTGGACTTCGGTATATGAAAGTGAAAGTTTACACAAGGGGCGCGGAAATCGTGCTGACTAGTACGTGATGTTGCATGGGGCCATGGAACTGTTGCACTATAACAACTTTGTACGGCCCAGTCGGAGCGGGCAGAAATAATATTAAAGTGAGGAATTAGCTTCTTATACTTTGTTTTTTGTCAGAGAAATACAGATTCATGGGCACAAATATCAAGAAAGATATACAGTAACAGTCATCTGTGAAAATTTCAGTCCCATGCGCTGCCCACTTTTTGAGAAAACAGTGAAACAATGCCACAGTAATTCTTAAGTCTTATCTCTTTTATGTTTGATCTAAGATCAAAAATAATTGTGCTCACTGTTTTTGTTCTGGATAAATACAGCATAAGTTCAGAAACGTTTTTACGGTATGTTTTTACCATCACCATCTTTATACACTGTAAGTTATAGGTAAATCCGTGAAGATTTCTGTGTCGGTATGCTACCAAAGTATGATACTACCTTTAACCCTACATGAAGGTGGAGCTGCAGTTGATATACTCATTTTCTCCATGAGTTCATTCAATTTGTCTGCTGTCCTTGGTGACAGTAATGTACATAGGCCTATGAAACTTAAATTGGGACATCACCTGACAATGCATGCCCCAATTACGGTCCAATAATTATGTTATCGTGCAGAACAAACAAACTATCATACCAAATTGTATAGTTCCGTTCTTCTTTGTCTTCAGTTCAATATAAGTTCCTTTCATCAATTCCACAGGAAGAACTATTCAAAAACCCTCATACAGATTGAAAAGCTCGGCTTTGCAGACGGAAAATTCAAAACTGCCATTATACACAAATTATTTCAGTTATGACAATAATTGACGCGAAGTAGGTCCATGATGTAAGTAGGTCCTTTGAATGTCTTATCAAAATAGGGGACTTGAATGCATTTTGGAATTCCCACAGTGAAAGTCATGTCATAGGGGAACTGAAAAAAAAAACCTTGACCCAGCGAAAATGATGAAAGGTGTAAAACATGATTGGTATAAAGGTCACAGAACAGCACTCACACTTTGTCTGATCCAGCATGTAGGCCTACATGAAATGATAAACCTATGAAAATTTGAACGTAATCGGATATTCTGACTCACGAGAAAATAGCGAAAACCCGACTCAATTTTTATTATAAAACATAAAGAAGGATTGTGATGTTACCTCGAGATCAAAACTGTTTTCGGTCTTTGTTTTACTCATTTCTAGATAAATACAGCATTTCAAGCGGAAATATTTTAACGGTATATTTCTACCATCACCGTCTTCATACCCTGAAAGTTATACGTAAATCTGTGAACATTTCTGTTTGGGTATGTTACCACTCCTGTACTGTTCGTTTAAGGGTAATATCATACTTTGATTTTAGGCAACGAAATACAGATTCATGGGCAAAAATATCAAGGAAAATACAGTTGCAGTCATCTGTGAAAATTTCAGTCCCATACGGTGCCCACATTTTGAGAAAACAGTGAAAAACAACCACAGTATTTCCTAAGTCTTTTCTCTTTTATTTTTTATCTTTATAAGATCAAAAATAATTTTGGTCACTGGTTTTACTCTTTTCTGGATAAATACAGCATTTCATGCAGAAGAATGTTAACGATGTTTCTACCATCACCATCTTTATACCCTGTAAGTTATAGGTAAATCTGTGAAGATTACTGTTTAGGTATGCTACCAAAGTATATGATACTACCTTTAAGAAAATTATTCTATACTTGAATGGAAAGCACACATAATTTCGCCAAGAAAAGAATTTGTGGGAATTGAAGCAGGTCTTTTAATGAATTTCATGCAAGGCCATGCATCTATTTTTAAATGTCACCGACAATACATTTGTTCCTATATTTGCACGGCACATACATTATCTGCAATGCGAAAATTATCATTTTTATTCTCCGTGCCAGCTTCGCAAATTTGTAAAATCGATGACTCTGTTTTCCATGTATTATTTTTAAGTAAAATTGTCCTGATTTCTTTTTTCCGAAGTGAAAAAAGAAAGATCTGGTTTTCAAAAAGCATAGGCCTAACATAAGAAATTTCCTGTGAACAAATCATGTATAATCTAAATCAGTGTTCACGTTTTCAGGGGAAAATGACAATTATGACAAAAATATAAATCGCAAACACTGAATAAAATCAAAACGCACACAAAATGCAGTTTCTGTTCGGTCAACTTTTCTTCCATTCGCATGATCTTCAAAACAATAATATTTCCCCCTCGAATTCGACAGCATTTTTGTTGTTGTTAAAGGTATACAGTACAGGATTGGTAACATATATACCTAAATAGAAATGCTCACAGATTTACGTATAACTTTCAAGATATGAAGATGGCGCTAGTAGAAATATACCGTTAAAATATTTCTACCTGAAATGATGTATTCGTCCAAATATTAGTCAAGCTAAGACTGAAAACAATTTTGATCTCGGAGTAAGACCAAAACTCATATTCTTTAAGTTTTAAAGAAAAATGCAGTCGGTTTTTCGCTATTTTCTCGTGACTTAGATGTCCGATTGAGCTTACATTTTCACAAGTGTGTTATTTTAAAGTATACATGTTGGATTAGACAAATTGTGAGTGCTGTTCTGTGTCATTTACCATGATGTATTATACATTTAAAGGGATGGTACAGAACTGGTTTTTGTGACAAAATCGTTGCTGACAGTAAAAGCACATTACGTACCGGTAATCCCTCATATACCTTAACTGACAAACCTGTAGAAGTTTGAGGTCAATCAGCTATCTGGGTCACGAGAAAATAGTGAAAACCCGTGTACAGAGAAATGTATACATTTCAACGAATGAATAAAACGCTTCGAAGCGATTTATTCCGATCGGAAAATAGTTTCATTTACTTCTCAACAAATATGGCATTTCAGACAAAAACATTTCATGGGATGTTTTCTCCTATCATCACCATTATTCTGTGTAAGTTTTATGTGAATCTGTGACATGAAGTGTATTTTGTCTTACCAATTCTGTACCATCCCTTTAATGTACGTACTGATTCTATAATTATTTGTGAATTAACAGTTTCGTATATGTACCATAACCAAACAATTAATTTTTGTACCGTCTTAAATCATACTTTGATAGCATATCAAAACAGAAATCTTCACACATTTACATATACCATGATGATGATGGAAGAAACATACCGTTAAAACTTGTCTGCCTCAAATGCTGTTTAAGTTATTCAGAAAAGAGTACATTCAAAGACCAAAAACAGTTTTGATATCTGTGTAAGATCAAAACTACTCCTGATGTAAATAGAATAGAGGATTTAAAAACAGTTTTCACAGTTTTCTTAAGAAGTAGGTACCGTATGGGACTGGAAATTCACAGATGACTGAACTTATAGGCCTACTGTCGTATCTTTCATGATATTTTTGCCCATGAATCTTTGACAAAAACCAAAGTATGAGGTTAATACCTTTATGATCCATTATATAAGTTGACGGAAATGGCTTTTCATTAATGCCGTTTTCAATCAAGGTATTTTGGGACTCTACTATTGTGAGTAAAACATTAACTGTGAAAAGTGAAAACGGGAAGAGCGCCAGTCACCCAAAAAACAACAATGACCGACGGTAATACAGATCTAGCATGCATGGGAAGTTTGGGAACCGCCAAAAGTCATTTACATTGCGAAACTGCAGGACAACTCACGTCCGCGATATCACTGCGTGGCACCAAGTTCCCAGCACTTTGACAAAACACAATTGTGTCTGTTCATGCGCTAACTGTAAAAAAAAAAAAAAAAAAAAAATCAGGGGTCAACCAACTTTTTTTCCCAGCAGATATTGCACACGTATTGCGCGTACCTGTAACTGGCCTATTATTATTAATTGGCAAAGATTTTTTTTCAGAAAGGTATACAAAGGTATACAAAGGCCACAACGAGTCGCGACGCAGCGAAAATTGCAGCGAAAATTCCAGACTTTTCAGTTTTTCACTGTGATAAAAAAAGGACAAAAATCATCTTGTTTATTTCATCTGCACTGAACCCAGTACACTATACATGTACATTGTACAACATTGGTAACGTAAATCTGTGAACATTTCTGTTTTGGTTAGTAACCAAACTAAACAGAAATGTTCACAGATTTACGTATAACTTATTTCAGGGTATGAAGATGGTGCTTGCAGAAACATACCGTTAAAAAATTTCCGCCTCAAATGGTACATTTTTTATCCAGAAATTAGTAAAACAAAAACCGAAAACAGTTTTGATCTCGGGGTAAGATCAAAACCATTCTTTATGATTTATAAGAAAAACTGAGTCAGGTTTTCGCTATTTTCTCGTGACTCAGTTGTCCGATTGAGCTCATATTTTCACAGGCTTTTCATTTCATGTACCGGTACATGTTTGATCAGACATACCGTTACTATATTTCCGCCCGAAATGCTGTATGTATCCAGAAAACCCGAGTAAAACCAAACACCCAAAATAATTTTTGATCTATGGCAAGATTAAAAATCATTTTTTGTGTTTTATAAGAAAAATTGCGTGGGATTTTCGCTATTTTCTAGTGACTCAGAAAAACTGATGTCCGATTGAGTTCAAATTTTCACAGGTTTATTATTTCATGTATAGGCCCTACATGCTGGATCAGACAAATTGTGAGTGCTGTAATAATCACCTTTATCAACGTTGTACACGACCTTTTTTTACCTATAGGCAAAAAGTTCAAGGCCTATATTATAACTGACGGAGTAAACTTTGAGTTCAGACCATGCGCGACGACCATGACAGAGCGCTGTTACTTGGTTACGGTCAGTGGAAAATTAAGGGGACGGTGACCGGTCAATTTGTAGCCATACGTTCCACTGTTTCCCTCATAGAGCTGCTTAGCACCGTCAAAAATCGCTTAGCATGACATTTCTGCCTTAATAAAAACAGGTTAACATCAAAATTTCCATGTGTTGTGTATCACTTGCAATTTGCCTGTTGTTCGCTGACCATGAAAATCAAATCGAATTTTCAATGGTGGTTTGTTTTATTGGGCAAGACATTTTTGTGCTAAGCAATTTTTTTTTTTTGCTAAGCATCTCTATGAAATTGGCCCCTGGTTGTAAGTGCTGTACAGATATAATTATAAAGCTATAGATCTAAAACATGTAATGATAGCATAGGCTATGAGCTATCACGAAACCAGGATTGAGGCTGTGGGCTTGTGACTTATTTTGCTATCGCCCATTTTTGAGGTCCTAACGACATGAAGTGATTGGGCCACATAACGAAGCCGAAGAAATGCCCCAGCTTCGCCATTGTATCTGAAGCCCTTCATTTCATTTAGGACAAAAAATGGCGGTAGCAAATTCAAAGCCTAGCCTCAAGCCTCATTTCGTACTAGGCCCATATTTTGACAAAATTTCAAGCTTAAACGGCTAACAACGGTCACTCGCCACGTTGTAATATTATTGAAGTTCCAGCCGGTAAATCCCACGAACCAAAAACCTTAACGAGTTCCACAGATGACCACCACTTTCCGACCACTAGAAATTTGAAGTCACGCACGTTCCCAAATTACTTTCCTTTCCAAAAATAATATTTCCAAGTCGCGAAGTCGTAATTTTCTCCCTACTATCCGCGGGCACATAATATGCGACGTTTTTTGACATGAAAATTTGAGGTCTCACTGAAAAATGTAATGAACTTTTTTTGTGAGAAGGGCGGCTCTTATTTTTCTCTTCTCGGTACTTTTAAGATTTTCTTTCTTAGAATTTGAAATTCCAAATTGAAATTGATCTATAAAAATTCTGTATTTTTACAAAAAAGAAGGATGTAGTAAAATCTAGTAAGCATATCCTTTCACAACTACCGCTAAACAACTACCTTAACCCTGCTATATGTACAGCACTGCCACCATAAGAATGGTTGCATCTTTTAATTTAAAAGGTTGAAAGGTTTTAAATTAAAACCTTTCAATTGCAATTTTATTTATATATAATAATCATATTTTGATTCCATTGGGATTCGAAATAATTATTCCCAATTCAAAATTTGCATGACATGTTGTAGTTGCAATGATCGTAACCCTTGGTCTACACGGAACTAAAACAAGGGTTACGATTATCGCAACTAGTCAAATTGTAGTATCATACTTTTGTAGCATATACCGAAACAGAAATCTTCACATAACTTACAGGGTATAAAGATGGTGATGGAAGAAATATAGGCCTACCGTTAAAATTGTTCTGCCTGAAATGCTGTATTTATTCAGAAAAGAGTGAAACCAGTGATCAAAAATAAAAGAGAAAAGGCATTAACATTTCTTTGGACATTTTTAACTGTTTTCTCAAAAAGCAGTGGGCACCGTATGGGACTGAAATTATCACAGATGACTGTTAGTGTTGCTGTATCTTCCTGGATATTTTTGCTCATGAATCTGTATTTCTTTGACAAAAAAACCCAAAGTATGATATTACCTGTAAACATCCATACCATGCATAGACATTGCACATGTACATACCCATGCATAATCATGTCGTGAAGGCGTGTATACATGGTGCCTCCATGATCATTATTATTTGGGTCAAGATCACGGCATAAGATGCACATATGCATACTGCTACAGCCTATATGTACAACAGGGATATTTTCAATCGATAAAATTTACATTGAATAAACATTGACTGCAAACACATTAAACCAGTGGCGCACCCAGGGGGGGGGGCTCGGGGGGCTTGAGCCCCCCCCAAGAGGGTCCCTGAAAAAAAAAAAACGAAAAAAAAAGAAGAAAAAAAACGAAAAAAAAGGGGGAAAGAGAGGGAAAGGGAGAGGAGGAAGGGGGGGGGGGAGTCACAAAATGTTTTGTGGGAGAAAAATTTTCTTTGAGCCCCCCCCAAGACAAAATCCTGGGTGCGCCGGTGCATTAAACATGGCTATTATCTTACAGTACTTACCGTCAAAATTAAGGGAAGTTCAGTTGCAGGCTCTTCTATGTCTGACCATACAAAGATGAGGCGCACATAAGACCGCGTATCCTGAAAAATACAATGGTCAAGTTACTACACAGCGCTATGTGTACGGTATGCGTATACGAACATGTACATCAATCTCCACATGTTGTTCATAATGTACACCTCACGTGCTTACGACACTTGCAACAAATTTACACATTTAAACAGGTTGTAGCTAGTCCAATACTTACCACGTATAAACTAGTTCATGGTTATACAATTACAGCAACCATGAGTCGACTTGTAGTTATCGACAACCGCTAGGAAATGTAGAATTCTGATGCCTTTGGTTGACAGTGGTGTTCAATATTGCACCACTAGGTCATGTATGCTTGACGCTTACTCAAACTCATAGCGAGCTACGCTTCAAAACACGCCTGAGTTACCGCGCGCCTTTTGTTGAGCATTCAGCCGGCTTTAAGGTCAAGCCATTGTCATAATGTTTGTCCATCTTTTCAGCTGAATAGACATCTTGCTAGTCATGGTGCCTCTGCAGTATCCATGATGTACTAACAATAATATTGATTGGCAGTAAAAACATGACATCTGTTATAAAATTGCTTACATTTAGTCAAAGCCTGCTAAGCATGAGATCCAATGGGCCTGAACGAAATCATTCCAGTGAAAATTATTGAAGTTAATTGTCACTTTGGAAACCATGGTTGAGAACGTAGGTACTGCAAGCAAACAAAAGTCTAATTGCTTCAGTTGCAAAAATACATAATAGCTTACACTTTTGCTTTGTAAACAAATCTAATTGCTGTTAGAATATACAAACATCATTTTTGCTAAGATGGTTAAAGGTAGTATCATACTTTGGTAAGAAGCCAAAACAGAAATGTTCACATATTTACGTATAACTTACAGGGTATGCCATACCCTGGTGGTGGTAGAAACATAACGTTTAAATTGTTCCACCTGAAATGCTGTATTTATCCAGAAATTAGTAAAATAACCACCGAAATTCCGTTTGATCTTTTACAAGATCAAAAAATAAAAGAGAAAAGACTTAAGGAATAGTGTGGCTGTTTTTCACTGTTTTCTCAAAAAGTGGGCACCGTATGGGACTGAAATTTTCACAGATGACTATTACTGTATCTTCCTTGAGATTTGTGCCCATGAATCTGTAGTTTCTTTGACAAAAACCAAAGTATGATATTACTTTTAAGGTATATTTTATGCAAGCTGTCCATGCCAAAATAATGTCCTGTGAAATATAAAAGAAATAATCTTTCTCAGAAACCAAAGGTGTTGTTGTTGTTGTTGTTCCTGCTGCTACTTTAATGTTGTTGTTGTTGTTGCTTTTTCCTTCTCGACAAGTAAAAGTGATTTCGGGAGATGAGCAACTTAGGCCCACCGTTGGTAATTTACCGTTCGTTATTCGCTTACTGCTACATTATATAACGTTGGCTCCGATCAATAAGGCTTATCATACAATGTAGGTCTATGGTATTTTTTCTCCGTACTAGTGATGACTTTTTGCATTAACGTCTCCCAAGTAAATATGATGTTAATTACTAGACTAATTGCAATTAATAGTTAGCAAATTTCAAAAGAACTCGGATCGACGTACAAGTTCCAACTGAGAGCAGAATGTGTTGTAGGCCTGCGTCCATTTGGTGAAAAGGGGATTATTTCAGTACCTTCATTTTCTGTCTTGGAAATAAATTTTGTCGAAACATGACTTCAATATTGAACTTTTTTTCTCTCATGATAAAACCAGCGATAAAATTGTATTTATTAAATTCAACTTGAAATTGTTCTTGTTCTAATAAATAACGAAGATTTTTAAACGTTTTCCCTGTTTCATTTTCTCGTTTGCATTTTTTGGTGGCAAGTCTTCAATCCGACCACTTAATATGCAGGAGACATGGAACAATAATTGTCTGAAAGTAGACTTGGGGTAAATTTCATGAAGCTGCCAATGCAAAAAAAAATATTGCTTAGCACAAAACTGTTTTGCCCAACTTATGAAAACAAACCACAATTAAAAATTTCATTTGATATTCATGGCCAGTGATCAACAGCCAAAGAACAATCACAAGTGATATGCAACACATGGAAATTTGGTTGTTGATCCTTATTTTATCAAAACAGAAAATAATTTCACGGTTAGCAAATTTTTGTGCTAAGCAGGGCCGTGAAATTGGCCCGTTTGAACGACTTAAACATGGAAAAAAGAATACAGTATATTACAGAGCTACAAACAGGGGTCAATTTCATAGAACTGCTTAAGCACCAAAAACCTTAGTAAATAAAATCAGGATTCCAGCCAAAACTCCTTGTGAATGTTATGCTCAGCAAACAATGGCCGAATACAAGTCAAGAGCAGTAAAAAATCACATGAAAATTTGGTTCACGTTATTCTGTTTGACCAAGGAAGACTTTCCATGCTTAAGCAAATTTTGTGCTTAAGCATCTCTATGAAATTGGCCCTAGAGTAGCTCCATGGTTAAGTTTTTCATAAGTCTGCATGCAAAGAAAGATGGACGTTAACAAAATGCATTCTGAATGGTTATTCATTTTGGCGCGAAGGATTTTAAGTTTCGGCTGCATAACCCACACGTGCGCATGTAACCGAAAATGCGATTCAACAGAAGTTCACAAAATTTGCCGCCGAAACTGACTGGATTTTGTTCAGAGAGAATCTCCCCATCTCGCACCCATCTTACCCTGTTGTAGCACCTTGCAAATAGGTAATTAACCAATAACAAAAGCTACTTGATTAATTACCAAAGCATATTGTGTGAATTCAGTCAATGTCACGGCCTCGTGCTTCAGTCCCGCTCGCGTTTCTGATCTTCGAAACAGTTGACTTGAAGAGCGCCCTCACACTGTGAGTGCTTTTTCAAGGAAAGTGCATTGATGCAATGCGGGCGAGGGAAAAACAAAACACACAACTTAACTGTGTGCTCGTAATTATTTTACCCAAATCAGGAATTGAACCCGATCCACTGTAATGAGAGCCCAGTACCTCACGGACTAAAGCCACACTCAACCGCATTAATAAGCCGACCCAAGCTTGAAGGTACTGTACAGGATTGGTAACATACCCCAACAGAAATGTTCACAGATTTACTAAAACTTTCAGGATATGAAGATGGTGCTAGTAGAAACAAACCGTTAAAATATTTCCACCTGAAATGGTGCATTTATCCAGAAATTAGTTAAACAAAGACCGAAAACAGTTTTGATCTCGGGGTAAGATCGAAACCATTGTTTATTTTTAATAAGAAAAATGGAGTCGGGTTTTTGCTATTTTCTGGTGACCCAGATGTCCGATTGAGCTAACAAAAAATCAAACATGTGTGTTCATGTACATATTTGATCAAACAAAGTGTGAGTGCTGTTCTGTGACCAATCATGTATTAAACATTTAAAGATAATTTCATACTTTGGTTTTTGTCAAGGAAATGCAGATTCATGGAAAAAATAACAAGACAGATACAGAAAGTCATCTGTGAAAATTCCAGCCCCATACCGTGCCCACTTTTTGAGAAAAACAGAGCAAATGCCAACGCTATGGTAAAATCTTATCTACATTTACAAAGAGACTGGTTCAAATTCTGGGGAAAAATTGACTCTACTTTCGAGTGACAAAATATCAGTATCAATTGGTTTTTATTAAAAGGAAGCCTAATACATGTCATTACAAACACAAAGGATTTACAGATAATATGATACAATATGAAGATATACAATTGTCCCTGATATTTGTTTCAAAATTGCAGGATGCAAAAATATACCGATTTGGATGAATTTTAGAATTTTGCAAGAGACTCCAATTTTGGTAAAATTGGGATGGTTAGGTTGAATGCGGTTGGCTGAAAGATTATTAGAGGTACATTAGTAACACAATTATAAAATAATATTCAGATCCAGTTTACAATAAGTAGTTTTGTTAAATTCCCATTTTCAATATAAGATGATTTTGTTATAATTATATCTTTATTTGTTAATTAAAAAACACTGAAATATAATTAAACAATAAGAGTACACAACAAATTACTATACATATAGAAAACATTTCACACCTCAATCATATGCTATTAAAAGGCCAATCAAAGGTATTTGGGTGTATGTATGGGCAATGACTAAGGACAGCTGGGGCCGATTTCACTAACGCTTTGCGATGATCGCAAAGCCCATATCCATCGCGAAAGGAAAATTGCTACGCAAATTAGCAATGGATTTGGGCATTAGCGATGATCGCAGAGCGTTTTTTTGAAATCGGACCCTGGGCAATAACCAGGGAGCAACAAGGCAATGACCAGCGGCACCAAGGTAATGTCCAGGGGCACCAAGGTAATGATCAGGGGCACCAAGGCAATGACCAGGGGCACCAGGGCAATGACCAGGGGCACCAGGGCAATGACCAGGGGCACCAGGGCAATGACCAGGGGCACCAAGGAAATGACCAGGGGCACCAAGGCAATTGACCAGGGGCACCAGGGCAATTACCAGGGGCACCAAGGCAATGACCAGGGACACCAGGGCAATGAACAGGGGCACCAAGGCAATGACCAGGGGAACCAAGGCAATGAACAGGGGAACCAAGGCAATGACCAGGGTCACCAAGGCAATGACCAGAGGCACCAAGGCAATGACCAAGAGCAACAAATCACAGACGAGGCTAGCACCACAACACAGTTTCAGATTATTCAATTTTTTTGTGAGCTTGATTGAAAAAAACCAAAAAACATGATTCTCTTATTCAATCATATCGTTGGCAAATCAACTTTGTCAAAAATATGACAGTTGAGCATTTTGTTGTCACTGTCATGATTGTGTACTATTACCTTTAAACAACTAAGAATATTTTTACATGTACCAACTTGAGGACATATCATACATCAGAATGTGGGTAGACAAAAGGTAATTTTGCTCAAAAAAAAGTTGTTAAAAGACTCCAGTAATAACAGAGCTGACCGAGTAGAATATACTGTATCAAGAATATCTTTCTAACTACAACAAAAAATTCCCCAAAAGTCCTCCCAAAACACACAAAAAAGTAATAAACTGCTGCATCATGCTCACCAACCAAACAAATGACCTGAAATCATATAAAATGCTGAGTTTAGGAGGACCTGACGTTTCGATCCAAGCAAACTAGCAGGATCTTTCTAACAAAACAAAGCAACATATTTGATAAAAATATGAAAGAATGGACTAATGAATGGCCCAATTAATGAAAATAGGAACGAATGTACAAATGACCGGCTGGCGAACTGAAAGAATAGACGTATAAATGAACAGAGGAACAAAAACAGAAAAAAAATAGGAACATTAAATCACCAAGACAAGTTATATTCACATTAACTGTTTGTATATCTCTACCTTTTGAATATTTACACAATGCTGTATACTGGGGCCAATTTCACGGCGCTGCTTAGCATAAAAAATTTGCTATTAAAGCATGAAACTTCTGTCTTAATACAAACAGGGTTAACAACCAAATTTCCATGTGTTGAATAAATTGTGCTTGTTCTTTGGCTGTTGTTGGCTGACCATGAACATCAAATGGAATTTTTAACGGTGGTTTGTTTTTAATACTGGGCAAGACATTTTTGTGGTAAGCAAATTTTTGTGCTTAGCAGCTCCATGAAATTGGCCCTAGTATGAACAGCATTTGATTAAGGGTCAATTTCTAAAACGGCTCAACTTGAGAAGAAGCCGTCAGCCTGTGGCCAATTTCATAGAGCACCAAAATTTGCTTAAGCACCAAAAGCCTTTATAAATGCCAGCCAAAACTCCTTGTGAATGTTATGCTCATCAGCAAACAATGGCTGAATACAAGTCAAAAGCAGTAATCAATTCAAAATTTGGTTAGCAATTCTGTTTGATCAAGGAAGACTTTTCATGCTTAAGCAAATTTTGTGCTTAAGCAGCTCTATGAAATTGGCCCCTGTTTCACTGGCTGTCCAAAAGACAAGTTACATTATCTTTATACATCGTTCCATTCAAAGCTTGTTTTGAGGTTTTTTTTCTTCAGACTTTGTCTGATGGGACAGGATAGATATTTACATGGCCGACGTGTTCGGTTTGTAGGCCTCAGAAAACTCTGTCCCGACCAGCGGGGAGAAGGCCGAGTGGTGGCGCAGTCTTGTTGACCTCCTGACCGATGGTCGTGGCCTGATAGCATCCTGACTCATCAAGTCCATCAGCCCCATCCGTTTGGTGTCAGACCGCTGACCGTTGATACTCGGTCCTGTAGAATTTCATAAAGAAAGGATTTGTCTCTGTTTAGAAAAGAGCTGTGCATTAAAAATGGATTTCCGGGCTCCTGCTTAAAATTTGACCATCCAGTTTCAAAATTTCAAAAACTGCATAACAAAACCAACATTTTAAAAAAGTAGACTGACGTTTGTCTCAAAACAACCCCAAAAAGTGTATACTGTTACAATACATACTTGAATTTCAGTCGTTTTGGGGTCCATTAGATTGCCAAGAAGAAACAAACTTTTCGCTTCCGAAAGCGATGATCGCACGCGCACGAAAGACGTTAACATATCGCATACGATGCATAATGCACACCGCATGCACATCACATGGCCACATGGCTCGACCCATGCAGCAGCATTGCATCCAGAAAATTCCACGATTGGTATCCGCCCAGCACCATTCCAAGCATATGAAGTGCATCAGTGAAGTACACAGTCACGAATTCGCAATCGGGCAGGAAGTGAAAGCCTACATTGTACGTACAACGTGTGTATTTGATGCAGTCAAATCGACTATACAACAAAAGCCATACAACCCAGTACATCAATCAGTGCTCTACCATCTTAGGTCTAGCACTATGACGAGGGCCTCCCTACAGTCACCTGTCCTTGCTCTGGGTGCCGGTCAGAAGGCATATGACCAAGTAACTGCCAAATCAGTGGTCTACCCCCAGAGCTGTCAGCTCTATGATGGGATGTGCCTATAGTCAAGTCAACTACATGTATTTTTTGCTTTGGGTGCCAGTCAGACGTCACACACCTTTAGCAACTAACTGCCATATCAGTTCTCTACCACTTGAGCTATCGAGCCCTACAATACGGCCTCCCCTTGCTCCAATTGTCAGTCAGAAGCCACATGACCCAGTGATCAGTGCTCTACCATCAGGGGCCAATTTCACGGCGCTGCTAAGCACAAAAATTTGCTAAGCACAAAAATGTCTTGCCCAATAAAACAAACCACAGTTAAAAATTCCATTTGATATTCATGGTCAGTCAACAACAGCCAAAGAACAATCATAAGCGATACATAACACATGGATATTTGGTTGTTAACCCTGTTTTTAGTAAGACTGAAATGTCATGCTTAGCAAACTTTTGTGCTAAGCAGCGCCGTGAAATTGGCCCCAGAGCTATCCAGCCCTATGATGGGGCCTCCCTAAAGACACTTATGTTTCCCATGGGTAACAGTCAGAAGCCACATAACCCACTATATAAAAAGCATATTAAGTCAGTGATCTACCAGCTGGGTTAATATCCAGCTGTACGTTTTGAAGCAAGCAACTAGGAAGCAATATTAAAAAAAAAAAACGAACAAGAAACATCTTCATACCTGAATTGACGGGAACAGGTGAATCAAAACAGATGAGGTCATTTGCGCTCTGGGATGACGATGGTGTCTGTTGTCCAGGCAACAGTGACAGAGGGCTGAAGATATCCGAGCCAAACGTCTAAAAACAAATTCACCAAAACAGATGCATTCATTTCATGATACAGCCAGGGTCCAAATTCATAGATCTGCTTAGCACAACAAAATTGCTTAGCACAAAAATGGTCTAATAAAACAAACCACGTACCATTGAAAATTCGATTTGATGTTTGTGGTCAGTGACCAACAGCCACATAATATTTGCAAGTGATACACAACACATGGAAATTTGGTTGTTGACCCTGTTTTTATTATAAGACAGAAATGTCATGCTTAGCAAATTTTTGTGCTAAGCAGCTCTATGAAATTGGCCCCAGATTGCAGTCTAAGACCCCCAAAATGGATTGGTATTAAGCAGCTGCTTGATCGTCTCTTGACCTCATATGCTCTTCGAGATGAATCTTAACTTCAGAGACTTGGAGGCTTAGTGGGAATGGGTTCTGCGTTCAGCTAGCCTGTAGCTTCTTGCAAGACAAGACATGCTTTTATTCAAGTTAGGAATTCTGACAGAATCTTCACATACCATGCTGGAGGCAGCGGGGGACTGGAGTACGTGAGGACTGTTGAGTCCAGGCAGAAGAACCTCTCTCTTGGATCGACTTCTCGTGCCTGGTAAAAAACCAAAGATGATGAGTGGTCAGCAGTATAAAACCAGATGAAATTTGGATTTCTAAGGACTGAGCTAATAGTGGCAGAAGTGGGATTCTGTCATTGCCTAAGTGTCCCTCTTTGAACTTACATGGTGTGTTCCCGGCGCCCAGGGATAGGGGTGACATTTGGACATCGAGTCCGGCGAGGAGCGTGGAGGAGTTCCGAGGTCGTGACCTGACTCCCAGGTCCATCAGCTGCTGCTGGGGCTCTGTCTGCATCAAATCCTCTGCCTGGTCATTCAGGTCGATGACGGAGGGCATTGTCGGCACCAGGTACTTGGCAAACGGGTTCTGGATATGTCAAACAAAAAATAATGCATTATCAATACTGCCGACTGTGGAAACTTTAGGGAGGTGGTTTCCATTTTGCGTTGGCCTTTCTGAAGACTTGAGTTTCTCAGGCTTAACTTTTCTCATCCGAAAGCTGAAAATACAGGTTTGGCCTTGTTTTCTTCAAATCAGATGGCTTGGAATCATTCCAAAGAGCTTCCAGTTTGATAACCAGAGACAGAAACTAGATGCCAGAAATGAAACCAAAGCCAGAGTAGGAGTCCAAGTTGAGGTTTGACAAAAGAGTAATGGTTTTTCTTTTTACCTCAACAGCGCTCTCCTTACTGCAGCTTGTCGGAATGGGCGTGGCTGATTTCTTAGGCGTGTTCATTTTACCAACGGGTGTGGTCACTGCACCGAAGGGTGTGGCCTTTTTGGTAATGGATTCGGTCGCTCTCCTGGCAGACGTTCCTCTCCTGCTGGTGGGTGTAGCTGCTCTGTTGGAGGGTGTGGCCATTTTGTTTTCGGGCGTGGTGCCTGTCCCCACTTGTCCGAGCACCAGCTTGCTGAGCGGGCCACACAGCTTCCCCTGGATGGACCTGCGGGCATTCTTGGGCGTGTATCCTTGGATGCGGGGGCTGTAGGCGTCGCTGCTGCTAACATGCGCAGGGCGTGGTTTGAAGGGAGAACCAGCTGAAGAACCAAAACACAAACAAATTCAAGCATAAAATTGGGTCGGCTCTCCAAAAAATTAATCCTGTTGCAAATTTGATTAATTAATTAAGTTTGTGGTAGAAGGAACAATGAGAGAAGGTTTGCGGTACACACATTTCTCTCAAAGCTTTGACTGTTTAAGTTTACCTTCACAGTGCTTGGAGGGGCTGTGAACAGGGCTCTCAATCTTAAAGAAGCCCCCTTGGAAGACGTTCTGGTCCTCTGTCTTGGCACGCGTCTGTCGGCTCTTCATGGCAGCCTTGATGGCGGCAAGTCGGTCCCGGGCAGCCTCCCGATTCTTGCTGGTCTGCGCCTTGGCCGGCTGTTTGGACTTCTGTCACCGAATCATATCAACAAAATAACGTCAAGTCTATTCATGTCATCCTCATTGTACCCATGGAGTGGGTGGCTCTTGACAATGTCTGTGCTATAACTTGAGCAAGAGACTGCAGCCATTTCCCTTGGTGCTAAGGGCTAGACCTTTGGAAGAAAACTGTTTGGTGACCACTGTCATTGCCTTGAGGCCTTTTCACAAGATGCTTAAAAAACTCTCAACGATTGAGACATTTTCTCATGGTTTCGAAATCTTACAAAACGGTTTTATGCTGGCCGCTTTCGCTTCATTTCACATGGCACAGTGTAACATTTTGCAAGCCTCCCTTGAGGCGAGGAATATTTATTTCATGAATGTAGACGCTGCTAGTACCATCATGATGCTGAGGTTCCGCGCGCGGTCTGCAAAGGTCATGTAACGCATAGAAACACACGCATGCACATTGCAAAGCACTTCGCAAGGGTCCCTTGAGAAATTTTGTTGTAGGGCTGGACCTCGGTCAAAATTTCTCAAGGATTCACTGGGGACGTCGGTCACTCCCAAGCATTGTTGTCCTTTCACACGATGACACTTTTGTAAGATTTCGCAACCATGAGAGAAATTTTCTCAATGGTTGAGATTTTTTAGCGTCGTGTGAAAAGGCCTTAAGACTACCATTCTTTACCTTGATGATCTTCTTGGTCTTAGGTGGGGCTGCCTTCTTGGTCTCTGCTCTGGTCCAGTTATTGGCCTGCAGTGTATCCAAGGATGCAAACATCCCCATCACATCCTCCACCTGTGGACAGATAGATGGGAAGAGGAACGGGCATAGAGACATTCGTTATGAATGATGAGAAGAATTTGTGGGGCTAATCATCCAGGGGTTGATTCCACGAAGCCCTGTGATCGATAGAAACTCGAGTTACGAAGGATAACCAATCGTAGGGGGCCTATCTCACGTAGGGCTTCAATGCATCAAAAGTCATACGATTGAGAGTAAGTTATGAAGAGTTTGGTGAAATCGACCACTGTAAGTGACTGACTAAGTCATTTCATTGAAGGCCACTAATTGTGCGACTGCAGTGAGCGCTTGTATGAACGAGGTGAGAGACTCATGGCAGGGGTGCAGGTGCTCTTCCACTTCTATCCATTTATTTGTATCAATTTTTGATATCTTGTCCCTTGTGAATTTCTCGATTGATGATATATCCTTCCTTGTACTTCTGTTTCTAACGTTTTAAAGTCATTTTGACAAGTGCGCTTGCTATTTCGATAGATGTAGGCCAATCTGGACGGCGCGTGTCCAACTGTCCATGCCAGTCTGAGAGTGGCTTAGTACCCTCATCCCAACGTATTCATTTATGGGACAGGCCTGGGCTTTTCCTGGGCTCTTGAGCTCCTATAATCCCTAGCCTTGAACCATCAACTTCAAGCCCCTTGCTTTGTCCTGGATCATTGTTGGCATAAACCTGATTGACAGATAGAGTCCACATTGATCATTGATGGACAGTATCCAGAAGCCGGGCTTGATTGATTTTTACAAGCAGCTCCATTGCAATGAAGTTCAGGGCTGCCACAGGAAGAATTCAGGTCTGAACGTCCAGGCCTTGCCAAGCTTAAATCCTGACTGAACAAAGTCCTCGCCCGGAAGGAGTGACACAGTTCCATACTTGTCTTCCTCCTTTATTGAGCTTCCATGATCTGAGAGTAAGTCGCATACCTGAAAGTAGACCATCTCCCAGAATCCGGTCAGGTCCGAGCAGTGGGTCTTCTTCTCGCCCAGACCAAACTCGCAGCTGTCCACGAGCCCTGAGAACTGCTTGAACCGCTGGTCCATGAGGAGCTGGGCCTTGCCGACTGTGCAGCGAATCTCCCCAGACACTGTTTGGAGACGGAACAACGAACAACGGAACTGAGTCAGCAGGGGTAGATCATTTCCAAAAGGACCAAGACTGCTGCTAAGATGCAAATTTACCGTACTTGCTTTTATTGAAGGAGAGAGACTTAGGGGATGGCCCCTGCCACTGAAAAGCCAGGGGTGCGTTCCACTCCAGCTAACTACACGCACACAATGTGCGCTACCGTTTTCAAACCGGAACGCGCTGTTGGCCAAACACAGCTAACGGTGTAGAAGAGGTGTCTGCTGATGTTGGCTAACTACATTGAATGAAAGATGGACGCAATACAGGCGCGGATCCAGGATTTTTCAAGACGGGGGGCACACTCAAAGTGAAACCTCTGAATGTCATTTTTTCCTATACCTCCATGGTACATGGACGAAGATCCAATGTAGGCCTATACATACATGTATTGTCACAAAATTGCAGTGGTATCCTATCGGTGGGGGGTTTGACGATATCCCTTGAAGCATGATTAATAATCATCTGGACTGTCATGACATAATTGTTATTATGCGTGTCATACTGGGGGAGCAGTGGTATACGCAGGATTTTTCCAAGGGGGTGTTTAAAAAAAAACTTGCGAAGCCACGGCGTGGGGTGCGAGGCCTGCTTAAGGGCCCCGAATTTTTTTTGGATATTAGATGTTCTCTGATGAATTCTAGAGTATTTCCGGGCCCTTTTTGAAAGCTTTTTGCCATTGAAATAGGACGGAATTTTTTCGTTTCATTTTTAATTTAGGATTTTAGAGACAAAGGATTTTTATATTTTGGGATGGCAAATTTGTTTTCATACAGTTTTCAGTTTGACGAAGGATCAAAAGGAAATAATCATTTAGCCATACAATTTCTTTGAACAATATTAAGAAATATGAAATATATTATTAAGCCATGAGTTGCACAAGTTTTGAAGAAACACGGCCAATTATTTTGTACCAGTTATCTGGCGGCCACTACAAAAAACATTCACACCCCAGGAAAAGAGATGTATTAATACGCAACCGCGAAACTTTATAATATTCACACCCGATGTCAAATAAATATATTCATCTGGCACTAATGGGCTTCCGTACAAAGCTGTGTAGTCGACATTTTGAAAATGTTTCATTTCTAATAATTCAAAGGAATTGCTTTCAATAAACATGGAATTTCCACGAAAATCTAAATGAAATCCAGACAGAACGAAGTCTACTTCCTTTCAAAAGTAAGAACAGAGTCCATTTATTTAGTGGAGTAGCGTTACCACGGACTAACGTTAGACTCGGAAGGAAAATACAAGTAATGTTGGGATCACTTCTAAAGTGATCGACAAGATAAGGAGGATCGGACTGTGCCGTCCATCCGTACCGTACTCTGCTTCGTGGCCACGTCTGTGTACAGTGAAAAGGAGTTTTTGTTACCATGCGCACTGGCAAAAAGGCGAGCCGAGTGACATTTGCCTGTTGTCAGTTTTTCTTTGTGCTTTTGCATGGGCTCTTGGGCTTCTATAATCCCCAACCTCGAACAATTAACTATCAACTTCATTGCCTAACTTTGTCCTGGATCATTGTTGGCACTTTGAAATTTGACTGATTGATTGACAAATTGGGTCCACATTTATCATGATGAACATTAATGATTATCCAGAAGCCAGGCAGGAATGATTTTAAGCAGCTCTATTGCAGAGGCGTTTAGGGCTCGGTTTAGGGCCTGTGTCTGGCTAGGCTTTTCAGTGGTTGGACCTCAGAGTTTTACTTCCTGAGCAAAGTGCAATGTCACAATACAAATCACTACGATTATCATTAACAACGTAAAGTTCATTAAAAGAAAAGGCTCTTTAATGTGACGTCACGAAATCACACAGATTTGTCTGCTGCCCCCATTGACAAAATTCAGACAGTTTTAATTTTGGGGTAGCTTGCGGGTTGAGCATGTTGAGAGAAAAATCATCAAAAAGACTCTCTGTGTTCAGTGTGAGATAAATATTTTTTTTCTCACATGTCAAGTAATTCTATGATTATAGTTTGAACAAATAAAGCGAGGTTTATTAAGTGTTGATCATCCTCTTTAAGATTAATCCAAGTGTGAAATCTACCATAGACACGAGTGCTATGTTCTTTTCGATTCTTAAGATTCTGTCAGTGTGGCTCGAAAAAACACCATGCTGTCCATATCGGGAGCCATAGTTCTCTCAAGATCTGTTGAAGTTATTCACTTTGACAGGGATTTTGCTTGGATAAACCATGCTTTTGCTTTGATTCAAAAGTCAATTGATGTCCTGAATTGACTTACCATCTTCACTTAGAGTGGGATCTTCTCTTATGACCTCCCATTTCTTGCACAGGCCAGTCAGTTCGGCCGTTTTTGTGGCCAACAAGTCTCTGAAGTAGGATACATCTGTAAAGGACATCGGTATTGAGACAATGTTTAATTGATCAGCATTTCCAACAACTCTTAGGGTATGGGGAGGGATCAAAGGCAAAGAGTAAACGACAAAATGCAGACCTGTGATGTTTGGCTCTCAAAGGCGGCTTAGAGTTCCACTGAGGCTGGATGGGGTTCACAGAAAAAGCAACAAAATTTGCTTCAGAAATTTAAGCCTTGCTTAAATCACATCTATAATGTGACGAGTAGCAAACAACAGCTGGAAGCAAAGTTAAAAGCGGAAAGTCTCAATGAATATGACATCAACATTTGGTCTGTGATCCTGGTTTGTTTAGCAGAGTAGGAATGTTCATGCTTAGCAAAGTGTGGTGCTTCAGCAGCTCTACAGAACCAGCTTATTCTCTGCCTTCTGCAGACCAAACAATGGACTGAAACTTTGAAAGGTAGTACCTTCTTTGCTATTCTGTCCAACTCCGTCAGTCTCTGGTTCTTTGCTGATCTCAGGTTCTTGGCTGATCTCAGGTTCTTTGCTCATCTGTGGTTCTATGCTCATCTGTGGTTCTTTGCTCATCTCAGGTTCTACGCTCATCTCAGGTTCTACGCTCATCTCAGATTCTACGCTCATCTGTGGTTCTACGCTCATCTGCGGTTCTACACTCATCTGTGGTTCTACACTCAGCTGTGGTTCCACCCCCATCTCCGGTTCTTTCCTCATGTCTGACCCCTGACTGCCGTCCGATTCTGTTCCGCTCCCCGGATCCTTCCAGCTTTTGGATCCTGAGCTGCTGTCCGAGTCGTGCACAGCCTGGCGCATGGACTTCTTCGGGAACTGAATTGCAGAGATCTCCAGGGGTTCGGGAGTGGTGGATCTCCTCCTGCGATTGACCGACATCGGAGTGGAACACCTGAGATGTAACAACAAAAGACAATTGTGATAATGACTCCTAGGAACCTCTTTAAAGTCCAACTACTTTTCTGGTCGAATTTAAACAACTGAGTTTCTGCTAAAAGTTAAACACTGACGGCTGAACAAACCAATGTTTCACTTTCAATCTTAAAGACTTCACAACAATCGTATCGTCAAGTTATGTATTTAACATCAGAGTGGAACACCTGAGATGCGACAACAAAAGACAATGGTGATAATGACTCCTAGGAACCTCAATAGTCCAAATGAGTTTCTGCCCAAAGTTATACACTGATGAACAAAACAATGTTTCACTTTTAATCGGAAAGACTTCACAACAGCTGTGTTATCATGTTAAATGTATTTAACCCGCAAGGTACAGAAACCCCACTGTACCCATGGGCCGATTTCACCAAACTCATTGTAACTTTCTATCAATCGTAGGACTATATGATGCATTGCAGTCCTACGGAGGATACCATGGGTTATCCTTCATGACTCGAGTTATGAACGATCGTTGACTTTGTGAAATCGACCCCAGATATTCCATTGTGGAGCGTGTACAGTGCATTCCCTTGACATGCAATGCTTTGTTTCCAATGCAACAACACAGAACAGACACCAATGGATTGTATGCTATGGGAGTTTACAAAATGGAGACTCAGGCTCCGTCTCAGGCTCCGGCTCTATTTTTATGAACCCATTCTGAAATAACAGGTATGCTTTTAGCAGCAGTTCCGAAGTAGATTCTCTTGTTTGAAAAGGAAAGCAGAGCTTCAGCTTCAATGAAAAACCACAGCCAATATTTCCAGCATATGGATGTCAGAGCTGGAGCCTGAGCTTAAGCCTCCGTTTCGTAAACGCCCTATGTGACTATGGTTTACCATGCAAACCCAAACTGATGACAGAAAGCTCTGGGGATTTTTTTCTCAAATAAAGTGAGTTTTCTTACCTTCCTTTACGTATTGCAGTAGGTCCCGGATAGAGGAAGTTGTGAGTACTAGCCGGGCTCATCGGCTCAAAGTGGAAGTCAAAGGTGAATTGGGACGGGGCGAAGGATTGCTCACACAGGGTAGTCTGCGAGGAGGCACCCCTCTCGCTGGTCACATGCTGGCTGGAGGACGGCGTGGGTAGTTTGACTGACGGCTCAGGAGCAGGCTCCTTCTTCTGAGGAGGTTTGGCTTTGGGAACCACGGCTTTGTCAGCAACAGCCTTGGTCTTCCTGCCCCGCGCCGCCGCTGCTGCGGGCTTGGCAGTTCGGGCCACGTTCTCCTTGGTATCTTGGTTGTCAGAACAGAAATGGTTCCTCTTAGTAAGTACCTCTAAGTAAGGTTTGCTGAAACTCATATGAGCACAATTAATAGACAGGTCACTGTATTGAATCCACTGATGTATTGTTTTGCCTCTACGACGTCAATGCATTAGGCCTACGTTCAGTCTGTTATACCCATTCAACTGGTATTGAAACGGTATGTTCTTAAGGATGACCAAAGCCCTCCGGCTAATAAACCTTCCAGGAAGGTACTAGGCTTGGAGCGTCTCTCGGAATGGCCTCTTTGAAGCCGACTTAATACTGGCATGTTCTTAAAGGGATGGTACAGAATTGGTAAGACAAAATACACTTCAGATGGCTGATTGACCTCAAACTTCTACAGCTTTGTCAGTTAAGGTACATGATGGATTACATAATGTGCTTTCACTGTCAGAAACAATTTTGTCGCAAAAAACAGTTCTGTACCATCCCTTTAAAGCTGGGCTCCAACGATTTCGAAAAATAAGATGTTCAGGTAAAATTTTGTTCACCTAGCTCCAATTAAGGCAAACATATAATAAACCCTCACTTTTTGAAGTTTCTTGATGTGAATTTTAAGCCACCTTTTACCGTTCCACATTCGCCAAGAATGATAAATTTTCTCTCGACTTTGCCCGTTTTTGGTTCATTTACATATCATGAATATTCATGTTTTCCTCAAGTTGGTGACGTAGAAGAGGGGATTCGCTTTCCTTATGAATATTTATACACAGTGTGTTGCATATTACATACCCACACGTAATACATGCACTCCAATCATTTCAAAAGTAAAATGGTTTAAAATGAAACATATGGCGACCGTCCTTGGTAGGAATACAGCATCGATGAAGAATCAATGTACTAATCGGATAGTAATGATCATTCGGGCAGTGATTCGGCCAGTTTTAGCATACAGAAACCACATGAACCCAAAACTCATTTGAAATCCCATACAACTCCCGTGCACCGAGGGGATTCGTTCGTGGACCGTATCCCCTCGACTACGTCACACATTGACATAAATTTAAATAGCGCCACACACGGCCAGTTTGGGTAAATAGTCCCAAGAATTGACAATTACTATCAAATTTGATTTCCAATATTAATAAATAATGAAAAAACAACAGCCCCATTGTATATTATGAGAATGTTCTTATATGTCTTATAAATGAGGATTTGTATTTGTTTCAATTTTTTTACAAATCGTTATTCTCCATCTTTAAGGATGCCCAAAGCCCTCCAACTAATAAACCTTCCAAGAAGTTACTAGTCTTGGATCGTCTCTCTGAATGGCTTCTTTGAAGCCAACTTACCTCGACTTCCCGCAGCGATCCTGGTGGAGAGGCGGGTGGTCGGTCTGGCCGCAACAGGGGCTGGCTGGACTGCAGGCTGAGGAATAGTAATTCCATAGTGAATCATGAATAAAAATTGTCACACTATTAAAACCATGACGGAAAATGATGTTGAAAAACTGTTGAAAGCCTTGAACTTGTTGAAGCGCGTCAGTGCAGTGCATACATGCACTATAATATACACTGTCAATGACCTGTACTAGGCACCATCACAACTTCCTGTACTTTAGGCCATGGGTAGCCTTACCCACAAAATAAATGCCAGTTCACTGCCACATACACCAACACTTGTTTCTACAGGTCTCATGCCTTACTTCCCCAAACCTGTCAGAATGAAACAGTGTACTCCTGGACCTTTGGTACTGAATCAAACACAGTCCAACAACAGGTCCTTACTGTTTTGTACCAAACAAGCCAAAACTCAACGGAACTACCTGTTGGAGTTTGAGGGGTTTGGGGCTATTTTAATGTAATACACTATCAATGAACTGCAATACTATAGGGTTTATAATACAACACACTATCACAGAATGGCAATATACTCTCAGTGTACTATTATACACCATCATGCCTTGAATTTGGTTCTGAAAAGGGCAAGGCCACTTTTCCATTGCAAGGGGCACTTCCATTGGAAAATCATAATGTCTATGGAAACATTTGAAGGGGGCACGAAGGCCAAGAAACATGGCAACGAAGGCCGTGGCCTCTGTGGCCTCCGTTAAATTCAAGGCTTGTTGTACTGCCATGTCTTGCTCCATGTTTGAATTGTTCTCACCTTCTTGTCGACGATTTTGGACGAGGCACGAGTGACCCTCCTTTCAGGCTGCAACACGGTGCTCTTATTAATCTATGAAAAGGCACAAAGATTGTTACACACTGTGGTCGACATGGTCTAAGAAATGGATCTCAATGCAATGCTCAGCACACAGAAGGAAATACAATCTACAAACCCAGGTTACAAGAAACGTTAATGCTGCTTGGGCCCAGCCACTGAAAAGCCAGGCCAGGCCTGGGGCCAATTTCATAGAGTTGCTTAGCACAAAAAATTGCCTAGCACAAAAATGATTTGCCTTATAAAACAAACCACCATTAAAAATTTGATTTAATATGCATGGTCAGCAAACAACAGCCAAAAGAAAAATTGCGATTGATACACAACACATGGAAATTTGGTTGTTAATCCGATTAAGCGATTTTTTTGTGCTAAGCAGCTCTGTGAAATTGGCCCCTCGGCTTTACTAGGCCGGGGTCTTGGGTTTTTACAATCCCTAGTCTTTGAGATATGACCTGGCTTCAACCCACTGCTGTGTCCTGGATCATAGTTGGCACTATAAACCTGATTGACAGATTGGGTCCACATCGATCATGGACATGCAGTAGCTATCCAGAAGACAGGCATTATCAATTTTTCAGCAGCTCTGTTGTAGCGAAGTCCAGGGTTGCCCAAAGGACGATTCCAGTCCTGACGGCCTGGGAAAGGCCAGGCTTTGTACTGCCTGGGCCTAAAAAGGGGTCAATTTCATGGAGCCGCTAAGTACAAAAATTTGCTTAATAGCACAAAAATGTCTTGCCCAATAAAACAAACCACCGTTAAAAATTCCAGTTGATATTTATGGTCAGTGAACAACAGCCAAAGAACAATTACAAGTGATACACAACACACGGAAATTTGGTTGTTAACTCTGTTGTTATTAATTAAGACAGAAATGTCATGCTGAGCCAATTTTTGTGCTAATTAGCAGCGCCGTGAAATTGGCCCCAGTTTGAGAGTTTCTCCCCGTAAACAGATAAATTAGATTTTGGATCAATTAAACATTTAAATGTGTAATCATTCCAGCACTAGAAATGACAAACCTGTGGCCTTCCTGTCGCTGCTGTCTTCGTATTAAGCAGACTAGTCGGCTTCTTGTCAGCCTGAACGTGGAAGACTTTGAACATGGGCTTCTTGCTGTCCTTCTCCGCGGCCAGTTTCTTCCGAATCTCTTTTTCCTGTTTCCATTTCTGTAGCCTAGCTTGGACCACAGCAGCGACTACAGCTCAAACAAAAAATTCACAATCAAATTGAGACCACTTCAAACTTTTATAAAGATAAATGCTAGAATGAGTGAGACTTGCGGTGACACCATTTATAATTTACGAACACGGACATTTTACTGCACTTACTGATATCGATCTCAATGAAATTGTGAATATTTATGAGGTATAGTAAAACAAATATCACATGGTTTATTTCAGGTGGACAGTCGATTCTAGCTTCCCTCTGTGTTGGAAGTTGACAAACTAGTTCCCTCGGCTTTGCCTCGGAAACTATAGTTTGTCAACTTCCAACACCTCGGGAGCTAGAATTGACTGTCACCCTCAAACCATGTGATACTAGCTTCCCTCGGTGTTGGAAGTTGACAAACTATAGTTCCCGAGGCGAAGCCTCAAAACTTCCAACCTTCCAACACCTCGGGAGCTAGAATCGACTGTCCACCCTCAAACCATGTGATATTAGTATAATAACCAAATTGAAATGTACAACTAAACCTCTCCACATTTTTCACTCACCTTTTGGTCTGACCGCCTTCTCCTGTTGCTGGGCCCTGGATGTTGAGGGCTTATTCTTCTTGATGTTCTCTTCTGTATTCTCTCGCAGAGGTGTGAGAGACCCTATCTCGCGTTGTCTCATGAACGTCATGTTGCGCTTGGATTTTTGGTCTACGGATCGGCGTTTGACTCGCATGATCCTCTTCTCATCGTTGTTCAGGGCCATGCCCTTCTTCTTGTAGTCTTTGGAGAAATCCATCTTATATTTCCTGTTCAAATATATTTATCCAATTTTAAAAGGAAAGGAGATTTATTTATTATGTATGCTTTTAAAGACAACTAGTCATAACAGGGATGAGATTGACCAATCTGAACTCTAGAAATGTCCTATACACGCATCCGACGGCTCGACCATGGAAGTAGGAAACACCAGAGGCCGACATTACTGCAGTGTTTCCCGCCCGCCTTTTGTCCGGCAACAAAAGACTTTACGTCCGCCACACTCTACATTGCAGGGTGCCGGTGTATGTCCCCTGATTAGGGGGATGTACACCCTGTAGTATGGATTACGGCGGAGTGTAAAATCTGTTGTTGCCGGACAAAAGGCGGGCAGGGACACTGCAGTAATGGCAGATGGTATGTCATGCCGTCGGATCGGTGTATTACTTGTGTGCACAGCCTGTGAGGACAACAATCTGAAATAAGACAGAAAATCTGAGAAATCACATCCCTGTCATAAACCGAAATTCGTCATAAACTGATGATTTTTCACAAAATAAAACAGGTCATTGAAAATCTATGACAGGCCCTAATTGTTCAAATTCCAGTGCTGGGAAAACGTTGTTTTTTTTATGTCTAGCAGGTTGAGTAAAATAGGCGTTAGTAGTAGTAGGCCTACCTAGTAGGCCTAGGCCCTAACGTTAGTTGTACTATTCCCGGTTCCCAGTCCCCTACGTTAAACGGAAATTTGTTGCCGATCATGCACCTGTCATGTACATGTAGGCTAACTCAGGTAAGGTTTAACGTTAGTACACTCAGGTTAGGCCATAAAAAAAAATTGTTGTATTGGAGTAACGGAGGTTTGGAAAATAGGGTAGGGCGGGCGGATTTTTAAATTTTTTTTAATTTAATTTTTCCTATATTAAATGCCTTTTTTCCTATACAGAATTTGACGAGTCAAATAAAGACAAGAAATTACATAACAACTTTAACCAGTCTGGTTTCCATCTTTTGCTCCTTTTAAGCTTTTAATCTGCATAGGGTTAGGGTTAGGGTTAGGCCTACAAATTTGCGATTTTTTTATTTAATTTAATTTTTTTCCTCGATTTTTATTGATTCATTTTTTTTTTTTTGGTTTAAAACGTTTACAGTAGGGGCATATTTTTGGGTCAGGCGGGTTACGCCAATACAACAATTTTGTGTTTATGGCCTTAGCTGGTACCCAGCTTCTACTCAGCTAGAAATTAGAATTTAGGTGTGTAGAAGCTGGATACCAGCTAGGCCTAACCTGAGTGTACTAACGTTAAACTTCAGGAACCCCGGGCTTTCCGCCGATTCGTATGGCCCATATGAATCGGCGGAAAGCCCAATGCAATGGATGCACATCGTTTCATACTTTCGTGTAAAAAGTCACAGTAAGGTGAGTTTTCCTCGCTTTTGAACATTCTGTGGGGAAGCACAGATGTCAACAAAATGAGTCATGATACTAGCCAACAATATTTCCATTTTATTGTGTGAAAAGAACAAGGATCCGGAAAGGTCGGACCAGGATCCGACTTTTCTATCAGCACCCTAAAAATAAAATAAAGTCAAACTCAAACATGTGTCACAGTGAACGAGAAAGTGCAGCACACAGCTCGGAACGTTACTCGCTCACTCGGAGTCGGAGTTGTTTGTGAAACCATGTCAAAATAGGCCCCCCATCAGCACCCAAATACTCCATAGAGATTCTATAACACAGCCATAAGTCATGCAATTGAAATTTATCAATATTTTGAAAAACAATCTAGGGCCTACTTACCAAGATCAAAATACAGAGCCAAATCGAAAACAACAATTTGACGTCGTCGCACACGTAAAAATTAAATAACGTTCCAAATGTATAACCGCTCTGATTGGCCGTTGGATATCTGACGTCATCATTCCCAGGGCTTGATTTGAAGAGCGCCCTCTTTAGACGAACATTGGTTAGTTCAACTGCAGAGAAAACATTATTCAGTAACTAAAACTAGCAAAAAGGGGGGAAATTGAAGGGAGAAAAATGGTTCAGACAAATGCAAAATTATCTGCAGGATTAACATTGTACAAAACTTGCTAATTTAAAGCAAAAACGGGCCTATTTGAGCCAAGAAATTAATTAAGTTTGTGCAAATGTTGACACAGAAACAATACAACAATCCCCCAAGGCAACACAGCCTGAGCACTGTAAAGTCCTTTTTATTTAGAAAGCCAAGTTTTAACACAAAAACCTGAAATAATTTTGAAGAATGTGAGCAGGAAAAATGGTACTAATAATGCAAGAAATTTGTAATAATTTGAGCCAACTTACTAATTTTCAAGCTGCAAAAATGTGTCTTTGGCCATAAAACTAAAAGGAAATTCTTCACTTATCAGTTATAATTATGTAATTGAAATATAATTTTCACAGGAAAATGAAATATCATTTTAACAGGAAGTAAGTGCACTTTGGTGTTTTTTTTACCACAGATAGTAGTTTGGGAGAAAACATCCCATGAAATGTTTTTGTCTGAAATGCCATATTCAGTGAGAAATAAATTAAACTATTTTTCGATTGGAATAAATCGCTTCGAAGCGGTTTATTATGAACGCATAATATCGTTGAAATGTGTAAACTATTTTCACACTATTTTCTCGTGACCCAGATGGCTGATTGACCTCAAACGTCTACAGGTTTGTCAGTTAAGGTATATGGTGGATTACATAATGTGCTTTCACTGTCAGCAACGGTTTTGTCGCAAAAACCAGTTCTGTACCATCCCTTTAATACTCAGTGCCAGGCAAAGGTTTGCTGAATGGAAAGTGATATCTTTCAAAAGGAGTTGACCTCAATTGGCTGGACAGATACATGTATAAACAAAATGTTCACCGATTTTATGCACAACTTCAACAAATTTAGAGGATGTTCTTCCTTTATGCAGAGTATACATTTGTCTCATGAAGATTGATAGCCTCTATGTTCTGTGTGAAAAATACCGTGGGTTGGGCCTCGATCGTCGTGACTCAGATGGCCAAACGACAAAGCTCTGTCAAAATTGAAGTGAGTTTACATTTATAGGCATCAGAGAAAGCCTAAGTGCTGCTGTTCTGTGACCTTTACTGATCATGTGTCATCCTCTTTAAAAGAAGTCATCTCAGAATAATTATAAAAGTTGGTCTGGATTTCACAAAACCTAAAGATTTATCTTAAAGGTAGCTTCATACTTTGTTTTTCTTTTCATAGAAATGCATATTCATGGGCAAAAATATACAGCAAGAAAGATACAGAAACAGTCATCTATGATATTTTTCAGTCCCATACAGTGCCTAATTTTTGTTTCAATAAAAATGAAAAACGCTCAAAGAATTTTCATCATGATTGTCAAATCTATACATGTATATCGAGTATGGTGATATTGCATCATCACACAATATTACATAAGAGCGATTCGCAGCATAAGACCAATCTTAACATTATGTGAAATCCACACACAGCAAGATGCATTGTAAAATGCAGCCGTATAAAAAATTCCCAAAGTTGAAATATTATCATGACCGATTTAAATGACCTGGAAAAACAAATCTTTGACCAAGGTACAAGGACACACTATAACTTCCATGGCATGTTGAAGCAGGATTCATTTCCAAGGATTTTAAATGTTGCAAGTCAACAAGCTATATGTATGTATGTATTAGGATTTGACCTTAAAGCGTGTAATTTATCAGTCTTAACCATTTGACAAAAAGTCATGTCACAAGTTACCTTGCCTTAGTAATATTGACAAACTATCAAATGAATTGCAACAGTTTATGCCCTTGTAATATCGCTCAGCACTTCCGCTAAAAATAGCACCGCATGTATGTACACTACGTGTGTGAGACCATTATTATATTTATGTCTGATGAGACAATTGTTTGTCTGACATCCGGGGATTTTGTGACGTCATTAGTGCGGAGCGCTATTCCCATTAGGCCTACACAATTTCACAAAGTGTTTTATGTGAATTGCCAACATCTCCATAATAACTTGTTACTATGGAGATGTTAGTAACTTGTTACTATGGAGATGTTGGCAAGAAAAAGAGCAATGTCATAGTCTATGACATATAATTCTTTTCTTTGCAATTTTGACAGATATGGACTTTTTAAGATCAATCTTGATACTTCAGAGTGTAATCGTAAAATAATTCACAATGACAATCAGAAGAATTCTTCTTGTAAAATCTTCTTCTTTTCTTTATTCCATTTATAATAATATACATGTACAAGTAAATGCTTACAACTCTAGGTTTTTTGTATATACTCCAACCATACGTAAAGTGCATATTTTTTGAAAAGAAACAGTTCAATTTGAGTGCCTAAAAAGTAAAATAATACTCTACTATTTTAAAGATTGATTTTATGGGGAAACCAGAAAATCAGAAAAAAAAGATCAGCAAGAAATTCTTACATAAATTAATGAGAACCTTTTCAAAGAAAAAAGAAGTTTTGTTCTTTCTTTTTTTAGATTACTTGCAATAAAGTAATCAATGCGGTGTGTGCACCAAATGGAACAAACCATTCTTCACAATTAAACTGCTGGTAATAAATATTCAAAAACAAATCATTTAAAATGACTTGTTTTGTTAGTACTCTAATTATCATAATTAATTTGCATTGCATTGCTTTTTTAATAAATTTGGGAAAAGACAATGTCATCATTGCTTTGTTTAATACATAATCCTATGCACTAAATCCTCATAAACAATGATATAATTTTTTTTAATAATATCTAATACTTGAAGTCTTTCGAATAGATTGTATAAAAAAACGGTGACTGCAATACTATAATTAGAAATATTATAATATGGTCACTGGAATTTTCGTGTCATATTGCATTTTTCATTTTTTTAAAATAAACTATCTATTCCACATATGAAAGCACTTCTTGTTAGAAACCTATAGGACTGATTTGAACATTTGTTCTTTATCGTGAGCAGAGTCAAGCCGTGAACCAGTTAAAAAAGCATTGTACAATGCACTGCAATGGCCGGTAACAGGTTCAAGAGACTGAATTAAGCATACAGTAGTAGCAACTGGCCGACTAATAATTTTGGTAATGAGCATAGAATGTTTAACGGGACGGGGAAATGAACCCAAGACCTATGGATTGGTGTTCAAGTGCTCAACCCTCTTGGTCTATGATGGACGCCTCCCTATAGACCGATCCGACGGCATGATATACTGTCCGCCATTACTGCGGTGTCCCCACCTGCCTTTTGTCCGGCAGCAAAAGAATTTACGCCCGCCGCACTCTATAATTGCAGGGTGTACATCCAATGATTAGGGAACATACACCCTGCAGTATAGAGTGCGGCGGATGTAAATTCTTTTGTTGCCTGACAAAATACGGGCGGGGACACTGCAGTAATGGCGGGTGTTTTTACCTCCATGGTCGTGCCTTCCGATTGGTGTATACAGTCAAATAATAAATCTGGGTTGCTAGCCAGAAGCCATGCTTAACAGCCATAACGTCAAAGACCTACTCACTGTAACTGTAGAAGCTCGCATTTACAGAAGCAGATCACTGCGCTCACAAATACAAGATCCAATTTCACAAACTAGCAAGGGATTTTCAGTTTGCCTACCTAAAGACTTCTCACTTAATCAGCTTGAAATTCAGTTCTTAATCTGTAATCCAAGAATGGTATCAGTAATGCATCAACTCACAGCAACAATTAAGCAAACATAGCTTCTCAATTGTATAAATGGATTCGATTAAAAAAGAAGTGACCCCATTCTGGTAAAAAAAAAACCCAGCAACAATTCTGCTCAAAAGTACTTCATGTCACTGTAAATGGTTTTTCTTTCGGCTCGACCCTAAAAGAGTATTAGAGAAAGCCAACTGACCATAAGTCAGCAACTTAAGATTATAATTTTATAAAGATACATGTACATGTACTCCCTACATGTATATGGTCCCTAGTAACAGTGAAAGCAACTAATGGCGATGTTTCTTCACCTTCAATTGTAACCTCAAATGTATGCTTTCATTATGCAGCTATTGTGAAATGACTGAAATCCAGTCTGTAACCAAACCAAAATCAAAGCAAACACAATACAGTAAAACTAGCCTTGGTGTAATGTACATGGACTTAAAGTACAGTACATGATTGGTAACATACCCAAACAGAAATGTTCACAGATTAACGTATAACTTTAAGGGTATGAAGATGATGCTGGTATTGACATGCCGTTTAAATTTTTCCGCCTGAAATGCTGTATTTATCCAGAAATGAGTAAAACACAGACAGTTTTGATCTCAAACAATTCCTTATGTTTTATAAGAACAACTGAGTCGGGTTTTCGCTATTTTCTCGTGACTCAGATGTCCAATTGAGCTCAAATTTTCACAGATTTATCATTTCAAGTACATGCTGGATCAGACAAAGTATTAGTGCTGTTCTGTGACCTTTACCAATCATGTATTATACCATTATATACCAATATCCTAGTACAACATGACCTCATGACAGTCTACATACATGTAGCAAATTCAAAACTGAGCTGAAGATATTGTTTCGATTTCAAATTTCAACATTGATGGGGAAACAAAAACCCCAAAACGGGTTGAGATGGTAAAAGTTGACCAAACCAAATATACACAATGGATGGAAACTTTTGGAATAGTCATGAATGTATAATTTTTGTTTCATTCAAATAATAAGTTCATGCACACCATACCCTGAAAACATCCAAACACCCAGTATATTGGTTGGATCACCATTTTTGTTTCGTTAGTCATTAAGCTTGGCAAGTTTTGCAATCCATCATTTTATTTATTAATTTATTTATTTTTATTTCTTGATTAATTTGTTTGAAAGGCCTTACATATCATATTGGTTTGAAAGAACAAAACAACATAAATATTCTTGAATTTACAAGAAAATTTTAACTCAACACAAAATGGGCTTCAAGACTTAAGAACCACCACTATCAACATACGTAATAATTTCAATGTACTTTGAAATGCCATATCCATGTCATCGAACTGAGTTGGCAAAATAAGTTTCATACCAGGCCATTACAAACCAAAGTAGTTTCACATCACAAATCAGTATGAATTTCCGATGGTCAAACCCAAAAGTTGTCCTATCTATGTCAGGAAATAGATCTAAGTAATATCCTGAAACAGCTCCGTTAAGTCATGTTTCCTTCTGATACGCAAATGAAGTGCACATATTACTAACTATTTGGCCTTAAGATTCGCTTTGCAGGTTCAGGGGTCGATTTCACCAAACTCATCGTAACTTTGTATCAAACGTAGGAGATATGATGCATTGCAGCCCATCGTATATAGGACACGATGGGTTATCCTTGAAATTGACCCAAGAGCTCGATTTCACGAAAGGCTAAGACAGATCGCAACATGCGTATCAATCTTAATTGCTAAGCAACACGTGATGTCACAATACTAGCTGCTATGGAAACATGAACAATGCATCTAAAAGATGAATCTATGAATCGCAAATCTTTGTGAAATCGACCACAGGTCATATATATATCTGACTTGTTTTCACAGAAATCTTAATTCATTTAATAAAACTTAAATTTTTAAATAACTTAAATTTTTAAGAACAAATCAGAACACATAAAAAAAGAAAAATATCATTAAATATTTGCATTGATTCATAAAATAATTCACCGCTTCTTCGGATTAATTTTAATAAATTATTTTGAAATAATAATATGACAAATCCTAATTACATACACTTCTATGATGTAAATAGGACAATCATCGCTCTTTCCGTGGTTTTTCACTTAAATATCTTTGTTAAAATACTAAAAAATATAAATTTTCATATTTCTTTTTTACAATTATGAGGAAAAAGTGATGGGATTTACTCAATAAAAACCATTCATAAACTAATTATGCCCTAACTCACAATGTGGATGTACAGTACATGTTTTTTGGATTTAAAACAAAAACCCAAAGAAGCCCCCCCCCCCCCCCCAAAAAAAAAGATTCTCGTATAAATAGTGATGACATATTAAAATATAATAAGGTTTAACGGTCAGTATGTTTGTTTTCTTATCTGCTGACAAAATCTGTTGGTAAACCGCAAGCAATACCCCTGGTATCACTGCAAAACAGCTGATTCCCTGTGGACTTTCAACTCTAGTTTTTGTTTGGCTTTTTCTTTTTCGTCTTCTTTCAAGGACTCCTTTGTACAGATAATCTACCTAAGTGGACTTTGATCTTCGATACGGCAGACAATGCAGTTCATATATGGGGCACTCCTTGCTTTAGTCGTCTGGATGTAACAAAATGTGTGTCAAACTGTGTTTTTTTTTTTAAATATTCTGATTAAGTTAACGGATTCTGAGAGGTGAATTGTACTATTTTTAGATCGATGCCACTAGCCGCACGACCGCAGTATGATTGGCTAACTGTAGCAATGGTTTAAAGTGACTTTGGATTGTAAAAGGAAGAACAAATTAATAAGTAAAACATTGGACTATTTTTTAAATCTTGGCTAAAGCTGTAGCTTAAAAATCTTCCCGCCAAAAAAAAAAAGGAAGTAAATTTTTTCCATTGAAGTCTAAAACCCATTTTCTATTTAAAAAAAAGATTTTCGACTTAGATGTCCACAGTGAAATGCCTCTATTCTAATGCCCTTTTTTGAGCCCAGGTTTTGAAATCATCCCATGTTTGTTGTTTACTACAATATTTTCACAATGGAGTGCTCTTTTTCTATTCAATAAAGATAATAACCAGGCGCGGATCCAGGATTTTTCAAGACGGGGGGCACACTCAAAGTGAAACATCTGATTGTCAATTATTCCTATACCTCCATGGTACATGGACGAAGATCCAATGTAGGCCTATACATGTATTGTCACAAAATTGCATTGGTATCCTATCGGTCGAGGTTTGACGATATATCCTTTGAAGCATTAATAACTGTCATGACATAATATTTATTATGCGTGTCATACTGAAGAGCAGTGGCGTACACAGGATTTTTCCAAGGGGGTGTTTAAAAAAAACCTTGCGAAGCCACGGCGTAGGGTGCGGGGCCCGCTTAAGGGCCCCGAATTTTTTTTTTATATTAGATGTTCTCTGATGAATTCTAGAGTATTTCCGGGCCCTTTTTGATAGCTTTTTGCCATGGAAATAGGATGGAATTTTTTCGTTTCATTTTCGATTTAGGATTTTAGAGACAAAGGATTTTTATATTTTGGGATGGCAAATTTGTTTTCATACAGTTTTCAGTTTGACGAAGGATCAAAAGGAAATAATCATTCAGCCATAAAATTTCTTTGAACAATATTAAGAAATATGAAATATATTATTAAGCCATGAGTTGCACCGGTTTTGAAGAAACACAGCCAATTATTTTGTACCAGTTATCTGGCGGCCGCTACAAAAAAACATTCACACCCCAGGAAAAGAAATGTTTTTACGCAACCGCGAAACTTTATAATATTCACACCCGATGTCAAATAAATATATTCATCTGGCACTAATGGGCTTCCGTACAAAGCTGTGTAGTCGACATTTTGAAAATGTTTCATTTCTAATAATTCAAATGAATTGCTTTTCAATAAACATGGAATTTCCACGAAAATCTAAATGAAATCCAGACAGAACGAAGTCTCGGACTTCCTTTCAAAAGTAAGAACAGTGTCCATTTATTTAGTGGAGTAGCGCGTTACCATGGACTAGAGGAAGGAAATATAAGTATTGTCAGTTGTGTACAGTGAAAAGGAGTTTTTGTTACCGTACGCACTGGCAAAAAGGCGAGCCGAGACATTTGCCTGTTGTCAGTTTTTCTTTGTGTGGCCGACAGAATGAACTGAAGAATGATGATTTTCTGCTCCTTCTCCCTTCTTTCTCCTTTTATTTTTTATTGCGTCAAATTTTACCAGGGCACAATTTTTTCCCCGTCAAATTTGACCGGGGGGCACGTGCCCCCGCGGCCCACCCCTGGATCCGCGCGTGATAACAATAATAATATACTGTTCCTATGGAAATGCCTTTTTATGACTGGAAAATTAGCACAACGCACTTCACGTATTTACTTCTTCTGGCCATTAGGCCAAATGACTATGAACGTGTTCCACTGAAATATACAATAAGTTTATATAATCTTATAAATCTTCACTGAAAATTCATAATAATTTATACATTTGTGCCGACATGTACATGTAATAAGGCATTTAAATAAGTAAAATTGACTCTTTTAATCTATAATATGCAGCTGCCTAAATGTACTTCCCGAAACTTTTTTTTACGTCAATACTGAGGTGTCAAAATCCCTATAATAATAGCAGATGTTCAGGGGTTCAATGCTGTTGCTAAGGGAACTGCTGATTAAAAAATTAGAATAAATTTGCATATTCATAAGTAGTGTCACTCTTGATTAACTCTAGCACAAACAGCTGGTTGTGCAAATTACAGGCTGCTACAAAGTGCAATGTGCCGCCGTCAAATAACGATCGAGTTGATTAATTTGTATTCCTCTTTTGTTTCTCAAATTGCTCAACAGCTATTCACAAGCAACAACCTTGGTACATTGAAATGCCATCCAGAGACAAAAAATGAGAGATTTCTGAATTTATTGGAAAAGAATCCCCTGAAATCGCCTAAGACTGGCCAAGAGTGTTCTTTTTTGGGGCCATCGGTTGGTTGTCCACACATGCTTGGTACACAAGGTGTGACGTTTAATAGAGAATGCTATACTAGACTGAGGTAAAAACTAAAACTCTATTACATTACATTATACAGATTACTCCATGTTGTATTTTGTTGATTTTAAGAGATACTAATCGAAATGTAATAGTAATATAAACTATGGGCCAGAATTGATATGCCAATGATGGGCAACTACGTACATGTACATTTCCTTCCTGAGGCTTAATTCCCTTGGTTATACTGGAGTTGTCCTAGAGAACTTGACTAAGCTAATTCCATAGCCTTGCACTGGGCTTGAACATGGATCCGAAGAGGGGAAACTTTTGGTATATTTTGGTTGAGGTCACCTCTATGAGAGAAGGCAAAACTTGATTATTGAATGAACAAGATAGTGGTCATAAGGACAAAGGCAAGGACCAGGGCTGCCCCTGGCAAAATGTCCAAGGGCACCTAGTTAAAATGACCAGGGGCAGCCAGGCAGAATGACCAGGGCCACTCAGGCAAAATTACCAGGGGCAGCCTGGCAAAATGACCAGGGGCAGCCAGGCAGAATGTCCAGGGGCACCCAGGCAAAATGTCCAGGGGCACCCAGGCAAAATGTCCAGGGGCACCCAGGCAAAATGACCAAAAGCAGCCTGGCAATGACAATGGGCACCCAGGCAAAATGTCCAGGGGCAGCCTGGCAAAATGTCCAGGGGCACCCAGGCAAAATGACCAAAAGCAGCCTGGCAATTGGGCACCCAGGCAAAATGACCAGGGGCACCCAGGAAAATTGACCAAAAGCAGCCTGGCAATGACAATGGGCACCCAGGCAAAATGACCAGGGGCAGCCTGGCAACAGCTTTTCCTTCAGAAAGTTCAAGCCTTGCAAAGATATGAAAACATTTTCTTTCATAAATAGGAACTTTTTTCCCCCTAACAGAAAATACTAACTATTAACACAAAAAAAACCAACAAGGAAAAATAATAAACTAAATCCTGGCAACATTTCCTAAGCGATCACGGGTTGGGCAGCTTTAGGAAGCAGGAATAGAAAAAAAAAGGAAAGAAAGAAAGAAAGTATAATGATTATTTCATACAATTTTGGGTTGGAAGTTTTTAAACATTTAAACTGAATTATAATATTTTGGTCATGCATCAATGCTGACAATACTGTACATGATAAAAAATATAATATTACTGTTGACTTTGCACAGATCACACATAAGAGAGCCCCTTCACCGAAAAAACAAACCAACAACGAATAAACAAAAAATACACCACACTGTGAGCTGAAATAAAACAGAGCAATTTTTTTCATGCAGAAAGTCTGAATTCTTTTTTGAAACAGACAAAAGAAAATCATTCCAAAAAATAACTCAAAACCATCAAATAACCAATCACCCATGGGTTATTTTCATGCACTTTCATTCAAATTAAAACAAAATTACATGTAAATTAAATTAAATTAAAAAAATGGCTTCATGGTACCACCAAAAAATGGCAAGCAGAAATTCTGATATGTGAGAAACATTTCACAAAATTTCTGGGTGAAAAAAAAAAAAAAAAAAAAAAAAAGATTTTGAAAACTGCAAATGGCCACTGCATATGCAACCCGAAAAAAGGAAAGGAAAAAAAAAAAAAAAAAAAAAAAGTCACCAAACAAAATTTCAATTTTCAGATGGCATTAAGTATTAAATACTAGCAAACTCACACACATACATGTCACATGCGGCATATGTTTCAATCAAAATTTTATACCAATACATGTAGCACCAGCCTACAAACTGGAACAAACCAAATTCCATGCATGTGTACACGTATAAAACATACGCAATGATTTATATACCATGCTTGTGTTCAATAAATGTTATAACATAAACATGATTTTTGATGTTTTTTTCTTTTAAAAAAGCTTTACACAAAATAATGCACAATTTACAAAAGGGGGTAAGGGGGGAGGGGCACATGGGGAGGGGGTGGGGGGAAGGCATCCTCTGTTATACTGTTGTGATACGAACATCAACCACAATTTTTTCGTGCTCACCGGGAGTGGTCCTGAGCGGAAGGGTGTTCAACAGCGTCGCTGTCTGTTGTTTGGGCTCTACGGGGACATCCTTGATGTCCTTCTTGTCCGGCATTTTGTGGGGCATACACCGGCCCATGAATGTTAGGATCACGGGGAGGAAGAGGAGTCCGTGCAAGGCTCCAAACACCATGACAAGAAAGAGAGTCTTAAAGAAAGTTCTGAAGATGTAGACGGGCGCCGTGGATAAGGCCGATATCGCAATGATCGACGAAAGGGCGCCTTGTAGGATGGCCATGCCTAAAGCATGCAGGGCGTACACCGCCCGATTGTTTGAATCCTCTTTGGGGGCTACTACAAAAGCGTAGGTGATGTGCGCCGAGAAGTCCACGCTGAAGCCGATGCAGAGGATGATGTTTACCATTGAGATGGGATCAACGTTGACGTCCCAGAGAGCCATGTAGCCCAGCACGGCCACGTCGATGGAGATGACACACAGGGTCACCCACACGGCGCAGACAGGATGCGGGATCATGACGATGGCCACAATGAACATGCAGGTCAGCGCTATTCCAAGCGTCTGAAGCAGGTTCGGGATGATGCCCACGTAGCTCTCGTACAACACAAAGGCCGGATGGTAGACAGTCATATCAAATGGGCTCTCCTCCGCGATCTGCCTGGTCTCCAGCATGGTCTTGCGCTCGTCTTCAAGAGTCAGCAAGTCTTTGGTCTGCACGATGAAACGCGAGGTCCTGATAGCGATTTCCCCAGTGGCGTTGTCCCGGTCAAACTCAATGTCCAGCTGATACATCAGGTAGCGGGGGTCTTTCAAGAAATGATCCAGGAGCAAGGTCATGAATCCCTCTTTCCCCGGCTGGACCACGCCAGGCCTGTAGAGTTGGAAGGCCTCCCAGTACTTGACGAAATCCCGCATCCAGGACTGCGTCAACTCCTCCCCGTACATTTTCTCCCCGGCCTCAAACCTCTGTGTCACATTCTCAATCTTCTCCTGGACCTCGCTGTCCCAGTACTCCACCTCATCCCGGAACACCACACTCACGGCCGGCCCCACCTCTCGGAAGTACACATCCTCCAGATCGTAGAACTGAAATGTGGGCGAGTCGTCGATGGCAAGATTTTTCAGGGCCAGGCCCTCTTTGATCTGCGTGCAGCCGTAAATAGCGCCGGCGATGTATAGGACGTAGGACACGAGCACTATACCCTTGACCCAGGGCCTGATGATGAACGGCCCGTAGTACAGCCGGAAGAACTTCATGATGCGGTGCTCCAGATCGATGGTGTAGCCTTTGTGCTTGGTCCTGGAGATTCCGCCAGAGCAGAAGAGCAGATAAAACTTGTTGGGCGACTCCTCCCGAGGGAGAACCTGACACAGACAAAAAGTGCAAATCAAATTTTAGGTTGGGCTTGATGGTAGAGACACAATAATCACAGGAGGGCTCTCTTTATCAAACATCCTGGCTTCAGCCCTGCTGGGATCTTTCTCTGTCATCCAAAACCTGAAACTATAGGCATGTTGTGATTTCTGCAAGCTGAAACTCCCTTTTCTTGAAACCAGAATATCTACTAGCAAGCCGTAGCCAGCGGCCTCTCTGTCACTCATACATAAAAATGTAAATGTAGATATGTACAAAATGGAGCCAAAGCCAAAAGCAAAAGCAGGAGCTAAGGCTGACATTTAAATTCAGGGTCATAGCCATGCGCTGTGTGAACAAAATGAATATTAACTGTATCAGGCTGTGGCAGCAGGGCAAGAATTATAATCCCACTCTGAAAGACGTTTGCTACTTTCAGGAATGGGAACATTTTAAGGAGGGCAACAAGGTTAACATCAGAAGAACGTCAGGCATATACATGTAGTTGATCAAATTGATAGCACAGCAGTATTGAAAATAAGTTCGGAGAGAGGGTGCGATATAAACTAGTCACAAATATCGGCAGTAAATGTTGTCGGAATATGCATATTGATATTATGTACATTCTGGGGGCATGCTTCGTTCCCGATGACCTACGTACCTTCTTGCACGTGTAGCAGTGCAGGTTATTGGCCTCCCGCTGGCCGATCAAGGACATGGCGGCCCCGAAGAACGTGATCTGGTAGAAGTAGACGAAGAACATGGCCACGCCGGCATAGATGCAGAAGGAGCTGACGCCAGGCAGGGAGGAGCTGGTGCCGATGATGAAGGCCAGGACCGTGGTCAGGTTGGTGATGGTGATGGACACGCCGGCCTCCGAGTAGGTGCGCCCCATGCGCTCCTCCACGGACAGGTACAGGCTCAGCTGACGCCATGCTGCTATCATGATGAACATGTTGTCAACGCCAACACCTGCCACAGTGAAAATAATGCAATATACATGAGCGTGCCATCATATACAGATGCACTCAGATTTGACCTTTGAGAAGCATATCACACATTGTGATCAGAATCGCAGACAAGGCACTTAAAAAGGCTTGTGCCATTTATTTTCTTCAAATGTCTCTTTTTTCAATCATGTCTGACTGCATTTGCATGGCACTTCTTGGGATTTCAATTTTCTGGCTCAATAAGACTGAATTCTCGTCAATTTTGGGCTTGTGAGGACGTTCTACCTACCAGGTAAAAACGTGTAAAATTCTAAGTGTGCACGTGTGTAAGTTTGAAGTAGCATTAAAACCGTGGACTAATAACATAATAGAGACAATATGGTCCACAATTGGGAAAAGTCCTACATTTAGAAAGCATGTACAAAACCAATGGAGCTGCTGCCGAAAAGTTCAAGTCCAAACAAAAAAGGATCAATAGGGGGTCCACGATTGCAGGCGTTTACACACTTGGGCATGGTGTACTGTTTGAATTTGGGTCAGAAATAAAAAGTTAGGACTACAGTATACATATTATCATGCATTACTACACAGGCAAGAGATTTGGATAGCCAACTGCTGCTGCTAGGTCTATCGCAAGCCTTGAATTGAACGGAGGCCAGAGGTCATGGCCTTCGTTGGCCTGGTTCTTGGCCTTGGTGCCTCCTTCGAATATTTCCATAGACAGGGCTCGACCTTAGCGGTCGCCCGGGTGCCAAATGCGACTCAAAAAAGCGGCGGGCGAGTCAAAACCCTTCTCTCGGTAGTCCGGCGGGCGACTCAAATTTTGTTGAAATAAAGTGTAGAAAACAAAATATTCCTATGCCCGGCCGCTTATTTTTTAAACATTGACTAAAAAAATACGCCGCCAAAAAGAAAACTTACGCTGCCCGGCCGCGATATACATGTTCCGTACCGTCCAAAAATCCTACCCCGTACGGCAGATCTTCGGAACCGATCGAGCCTGCACAGTGCACACACACAGTACGTACGGTGTGTGTATGTAGTCTCTGCCCACACGTGGTTGAGACTGGTGCACGTTGTTTTGATATCGTAGCTTTTACGTGTGGCCGTGTGGGTCGGATACCAGTCGTAGAATATTCGAGATTATGACCATGCTGACTGCACGATGCATCGTGTTTACGTCTTCTCTATGCATTCGGCGCCCTAGGAATTTTTCTCACGACGTTTGTTTTCAGATCAAGCACATGTACGTGAAAAGTGTGTTTCTTCTTGGACAAAATTACCGACTGAAATTCAAGTAAGATGTAGCTGATCACGAAAATGCGCTTTACGGTACGGTCAGAATATTTGTAATTGTACGGGGATCTCGCAACGATACAAATAACAATCGTGACAATGCATACATCGTGTTTCATGTCGGTGTTCATGACATTGAGGGAAAAAAGATCGCGCTAAGATTTGCTTGGTCTGTCATGTCGGTAGAAATAGCGCAAAATAAAATTTGGCACCCTTAAAAATAGCGGAAATCAGCTAAAAGTCGGGGTGTTCTGGAAGGGTCTGGTCAATTCAGTTGTAACTTTTAAGCACGCCACACCTGGCGTGGCGCCCCGGTACGGTACTCATCAACAGCCATTACGCAGCATACTTCCGGGTTCTTGATTTCTTATAATATTAAATTGCAGGTATTATACCCGGCAATGTTATACTCGTTTTACAAGTAATCTTCTAATATTTCCAATAAACTGATTTGTATTAATTAAACCAAAATAAACATATAATTAATTGTTTTAAATAATTTTTTGTTCAAGTGCAAGAAAACATTTGCTAGCGCAAAACTGAAGCTGATGTGCACGTTTGTTTATATATAAGTGTTGACTTCCAACTTTAGTTGTGATTGTGTAATATATTTGCAATTAGCGTACATTTTTATCAATTTAAACAAATACTGACATTTGGTTGAATGATTCAACTAGAAATGAACTCTAAAGTATAACGTAGTTACCAGTAACACTTGTTTGCCGAAATTGCAAATAACAATGTCTTTTTATCAATTTTAAGTTTGATGAAAAAAATAGCATAAAACATATGCGGGCGAGTTAAAAAACTGGCGGACTACCCAAAACTCTGGCTGGGTAGTCCGGCTGGCGACTGAAAAAAAAAGTTAAGGGAGAGCCCTGATAGACATTATGATTTTCCAATGGAAGTGCCCCTTGCAATGGAAAAGTGGCCATGCCCCATTTAGAACCAAATTGAAGGCTTTCTGTAGATCAATGGATATTAATACTCACCTAAGATGAGGAATGGCATGAGGGATATGACTTCGTTGTAATCCACTCCGATCAGGCTCAGCATGCCGATGGCCGACAGGATGCTGAAGATGGCAGAGATGACTCCGATGAGACCCAGCCAGGGCTTGCTCAGCACCCAGTCCCTCATGATGCAGGAGCAGACTGCAAAGAGCACCAGCATAAAGAATGTGGCCCCGAACCGGGGCAGGGCCCGGATGGAAGCCTCGTTCACCTCCTCCGATAGTGTGGCCGAAGTGCTGCTGGTCAGGTACAGTCCGGCCGTCTCATTCTGGAAGTCGTTGACCACCTTCAGGAACTGGTGCTCCCATTCGGCTGCCAGATCGTCTTCGTCCGGCCCTAGCCCCAGGGTGTAGAACAGTCGAATGGCATGGACGTGCTCCACCTTCTCAGTGTCTGCCTCGAGCCGAACACCCCCGAGGTTGGGACCCACAAACAGGGGAAGCTTCTGACCGAACATCAGGAGGAGATCTGATCGGGGATACGTCAGCGTTAGGTTCTCAAACTCGTCCGCCCGATCGCGGTAGAACATGAGAATCTGGTTATCTACGCAGCGTCCCATCCACCTCTGGCAGACATCCTCGTACCCGACGACGGTGTGATTGAACTCCAGGGTGAAGGCCCTCACTCGTTCGTCGAGTGTCAGGACGTCTCTGACGAGTTCCTTGCGAAGCACCGACCCGCCGTCCTTCGCCGTGACAATAACACGCCCCCTCCGGATGAACAACTCCAGCTCCCGATTGGGAAGGAAGTCCCCGCCCTCCGTTCCGATCAAAAAGTGTTCCCGTACGTACTCTCCGTCACTGCGGGCCGGGCAGTCCTTCGGAGTGAAGAGATATTCCACGTCCACGTTGAGGTGGAACTGGCTCAGTCCCACGGAGAGAAGAACCATGATGATGCAGGGGCTGATGAGAAAGACGATGGGATGTCTCGAGACCAGCTTCCCGAACTTGTAGAAGCCCTTGCTGATGGTATGATCCACGCAACTGTAATTTGCCATGATAAAAACCGTTCCGGGAGGGTTGCTCGATGAAAATCTGCCAAAACCGTTTTCAAGTTTCAATCAATTCTTATCCGATGAAGACCTGAGATTTGTAACAACCACCGTAAGCCGTAGCCCCAAATAAATCCCTTTAAAAGTAAACACTGGTGCAGCAAATAGTCTCTTAAAACTTAGCAGTTCCTCAGGCAAGTATCAGCGGGTGTATTATTCCTCTTTCAGAAGTTGATCCGACCTCACACATGTGGTAAAGTTGGCTGGGACGCAGAAATGATCCAACTTTTTGACTTCGCGTTGACATTATTGTGTATAACACCGTACAATCAGTTGACTTGCTTTAGTAGTTCCTCTCTCATTCTGCAGAAAAGCAACCATGAAACGAAAAAGACAAAATAAAAGAGTTAACATCTTTGGATTTTTTCAAATTGAAGATATTCCCTTTCGGCGTTCCAGAGTGGGTACTGCAGACTTGAGATAGAGTCTACAATAAAAGAAAGTGACTAGCCAATGGCAATGCAAGATACAGTCATCAACAAATCCTTATAAGTCAAGCTTGAGCTCAAGTCTACACATGCCAGGTGGCTGTACTTCTTAGCCTGTAATACACACCGCATGAACAAAACAAGTTGACTCCAATCTAAGCCAGCTTAGGTTGCAGTTTAAGTGTGGCAAAAGTGAACAACTTGTTTATTCACCGATATTCCACACCGTGCCTTTCATTTTACTTCACTTCCAATAACAATCCAACAACTGCTTTGGCACAGTAGTTAAATACTGATACATCCTGAAGTTCTGTTAATATCAAAACCTCACATAAGAAATAGAAGAAACCTGACCGTCATTTCCAGCAGACAATAGGTTTAGCTCCCGCTGATCACAATGCTTAAGACCCTTTATGTTTAATGGTGGGCGTACATGTATTATTTTTACCTCTTACACAATAACCCCACATGTTTCGGATCCTGACAGGTTTCAATACCACATTTCCTGTTGATGTGAGTCAGTATGCTTTCACATTGTACCAAAGAGTGAGGAAATCTGTTCCTTGCTCTGTGATTGTACAATTCCGCTGACTCGAAACAGAAATTTACTAAACCCGAAGTGAAAGAAAAAGGGCTGGCCCCATCTTCCAAAAAAATGGAATCAAGCCTGGAATTTAATGGAGGCGGCCAAGGAGGACATGGCCTTCATTGCCCTGGTTCTTGGCCTTGGTGTCCCTTAAAATATTTCCATAGACATTATGATTTTCCAATGGAAGTGCCCCTTGCAATGGTAAAGTGGCCTTACCCTTTTGAGAACCAAATTCCAGGCCTGTGGAATAGGCCTAAAAATAAAAGAAATTGAGTGAAACAATTCAAAAGTATAGCATAAAGGTTTGGTAAGGATAAAACAAATCATGGTTTACATTTTGTAGTTCACATTTGAAAACTTACCATTTTTAAATGGTATGGGGGTGGTTTCATGGCTTCTGATTGCCAAATGAACGAAGATAATTGACTATTGGGGACACTGTCAACATACAGGGCTGGATAGCTTACTTGGTAGAGCGCCGGCACTGTATTCTGGTGGTTGCTGGTTCAAATCCTGCTCCAGTCATTTTTTCTTTGTTCACTTTTCAATGAATTTAAATTAAGCCAGTCAGTTTCCCTTGTGGTTATTTGATGATCATTTTTAAAGCTCATACATGTACTAGAATAAACATTTCTGTGAAATCATTCCCTTTAAAATGCTGCCTTATTAGAAAAAATTGCATTTGAATACCGAAAACAAGAAATGAGATTGCACGAGAAGATTTTGGTTGGGAAAACCCAAACTGAACACAAGAGGAACAATTGATTGACTTTCACAGGAACTATTTTCTTGGAAACATGAACATAATCCATTCTGATGATAATTTGTTCACAGATTATTTTTTTGGTACGCACCTTTCGGTACACAGTTTGAAAACCAGATGACTAGAATAAACGATCTCTTTCCTAAAGAAAAATCCAATACAATCAATCTTATGTACTACCATTTGAAAATGTAAAAGTGTCTTAATTCTTTAAAAACGTACTCACTTTTTCCAACATCTCGAACTGAACCGTACTCACATTCTAAAACTTACAAAAACATGGAAGTTTACATGTACACTTACACACAGCCTATCATATCCCATTCTCTCCTAGATAGACATGGAATATTGTGTGGCAGATTTCTCTATCTCGGGCCTCGGCCAACAATGGCACCTACCGGTACGTGTCGATTTTTTTTTTTGACACGAGGGGGGCCTTTTGTCCAGAACTGGCCAACCAAATCCCCCAGCTAGACAGGATGGGCCACCGGGCGGACAAGAGACTTTCATGAAAGGACAGGGAAAAACCAACTGAGAAAGTTGCACAAAGTTCAAACCCTGGGAGTTGGCTCGGTCTCGGTGTCGACAAACTTTCGGTTATTCAATCCACTATTGTATCCATCAACTTGTACCTGGGAATACCGAAATCAAAACTATTTTTTTTGTCCACTCTCTTTTGAAACTCGAAATGACATCTTTTTCTAAGACCCGGAATTTTTTATCTTAGTTTTAGACACAAGCTTGTGAGACTTGACTTTCTTTACAGATAATTGACTATTGGGGTCACCACCAACGTAGGGCTGGATGGCTCAGTTGGTAGAGCGCCTGTACGGTATTCAGGAGGTTGCCGGTTCGAATCCCACTCCAGTCAATTTTTCTTTGCTCACTTTCAATGACTTTAAAATTCAGTCAGTTTCCCTTGTGGTCATTTGGTGATTCTTTGGATTTTGTTAGATTTGATGGAATTTCTGATTATCGATTCAATTTTTAAGTGAAAATATCTGATTGTCGATTCATTTTTTTAAGTGAAAATACCCCATTTTCAAGATTAACAATCCAATCTTATAATAAAACTCATCAGAAATCAATTGTTGTATTGCCTCATGGAAAAATCAAAATTGCTGTTCGGCATGTAATTATACATTCATTTTAAAGCAAGTAATAAACTGGACCGTACACTGCCTATCAAACAAAATAATGATACCTGATACGATGAATGATTTAAAAAATAAATAGTCTTTTAAATACTCAGAGTTAGGAAGCCCGCCTCCCATTTGGATCTTTGCCTGATCTTTCTCAAATGCTTTTTGCCTTTGAGCAAGATCCTGCTTGGACCAAAATGGCAGGCCCTCCTCACTCTGAGCATTTTATACACTAGAAATATAGATGCACATATAATGTACACGTACCCGGACCAACTGTGAATACATTAGCAAATTTGAACTTTTTCTCTCTCAAATAAACAGTCAGAAATGTATCTTTCACAATTCCATATATTGCACAGGCAGCCTACCCTCACAATTGCAAAAAAAAAGAATGGTATTTGTTTTTACCTAAACAAATGGACAAACGTAAAAAAACAAACCCACTAAAAAGATTCATAAAACAGTCAATCGAGACACATTTTATGACACACATTTTATGAGACAGAATTTTTTTACAATCAGCCTTGATGAAGTTGAAGGTTGCCACTGCTCAGTTGCAAATAATTTCAAAGCCAAGTTTTAATATCAAAAACAGTCCTACCTTAGTATCAAACTCCTCCAGCACTACAAAGTCAACGGATTTTCATTAAGCCATTTTGACGGCATTTTCTTTGCCACTTTCTTGCTTTTCCTGCCGCAGATTTTGTTTCTAACAATCTCTCTTCTCCACTAAAAAACGCTGGATGTCACCAGGGCACGATTTATGATAATCACAATCATTGTCTACTTCCCCTATCACTCAGAACAGAAATCTCTCCTCTACAAACTTTCGCCAATCAGGAGGTCGTGTCCGTGAAACCCTGAAAGGCCAACAAACTTTTTTTTGTCCACATTGGTGTAATGGAGATGACGCACGCGACAACCAGGGCTTATTAACAGGATTCATGACTGGTTTAGAACATTGCAAAGCGGGAAGTAAAAGTGCACTGATACGGACCTGGCATCCTCTCGGTTTGTAACTTTGTATTCCGCTTTCTTTCTTTTTTTATTAAAGAGAGGAGTTAAAAACCCACATGCACAAGATGAACTGAAATGAACCCAGCAATGATTTCACTGTAACCTGGTACCTACTGGTACATACAGATAGAACCAGAATTGTTATCCTTGTGGAGACATGGCTTTGCACATGGCTTTGAAGAGCAGAATTGAAATCACCTCCCATTTAAACCAGAAATCACTTTCCTGGGTTGAACTTGAAATTTCTAGCACACGTCCCTGATGAATATAAAACAATTCTCTATGCGACCAATAAGTATACCTTGGAAATTCTACCTTTTTAGTTAATTCCAAATATCATTTTTGTGAAAACCTTGAGCCCTGAGGAGACTTATATTTCCCTACGTTGAGACACTTTCAACCTACACGTATATTGTGCTCGGTCTCCACAAGGCACCACATAAGGCCTCATGCGTTCAACTTCCTATGTGTCCAGGGATTTCCCTTGAGATATTTTTCCCACTTTCCAGTTCCCACCATTTGCTGTCCAGATTGTTCAGGAAGTAGCTATTGGCACACTACATGTAGGCTTGCATCACTTTTTTAAGATAACAAAACTTGCCACAATTTTTCACTAGTGGTTCTGCATACATGTATTTTCTATTCTTTTTCAGTCATGTCCCATTTTGTTCAAATCCTAGCTCTCAAAAACTTGAAATTTTTTAAAGATTATTTCATCTTATTTCATCACATTCATTACTTAAGTATTTTTACTTCATGTGTCCCTACCATTTTATCATTTAAAAAAAATGTAGGTATATTTTTATCCCTGGCAATAGCGGTATGTCAGCAGAAATTATTGCCAAGGGTTTTGTCCAGTCAACCACCGAGAAGTGCTAATTTGTACGGCTTTAAAAAAATGTAATTACTTCATTAATTAATCTACATGTATTTCGTTGACAGCCAACGGCAACAAAATGTTAGAATGGACCTTATAATTGTATTTCTTTTAAGGAAGCCAGAGGGAGACTTTTTCAATATAAAAATCCATTAAATAATAACCTGCTACATGTAGGTATACATGTACGCCTAATTAATTGTCATTTAGCCTTTGAGAAAGATCCTGCTAGGATCAAAACATGTCAGGCCCTCCTAACTCCAAGCATTTGATATGTATTTCAGGTCATTTTGGCTGATGAGCAGTTTGCAGCAGTTTATTACTTATATTAATCAATAATCTATTTTATTATCCACAACATATTAAGTAAATTCATGTTATGAAAATATAATGATAACCATCAAAGAAGATGAAGGCCTCCCCAGACATAGACATAATGCAGTGCGCATCCACATTACTGCATGTGCGCATTAGTGTACAAAACTGTACATTACATCTGTATACAATATGTATACAATGATGTCTCATCATATCCGAGAATACTGTACAAGTTCGCAGAAGGGCAACAAACTTTCCCTGATCTTCCTTATGAATAATTCATGAGCAGCAGGGGAGCCAATCAAAACCGCAACTCTGTCTGACATCACTGCTGAATTTCATTCAAGTCATTTCAACAACAACCACACAGAGGATCGGTGTCAACAAACTTTCTGCTCTGCAGAGCAGATTATACACACAGCTGCAGCTGCGTCTGCAGTCTGGGGGAAAGTTTGTTGACCAGGGTGAAAGTCATGCATTATTCATGAGATGCTACAGAGCCCTCTGATTGGTTGGCGCATGTCCAAGTGCTTGCATGTGGGAATGGTAGACTTCGTTCAAGGCACAAAGCTGCCATATCAAGGTAGAGAGATGAAGTAATGAGCCAGCATACCAAGAATGTGGTTTATCTAAATGATATTAAGATATGTACAGTACAAATATATTTATTTAAGGATCTAGAAAATATCTTATGGTCACAGCTTGACCCAGCTGGAATGACATTTAACAAGACCAAATGAGACAAATATTCACACTTATTAAGCTGTTGATCAGTTTTAAATTCACAATTATGCTTTGTTTTGAACATTAATTGTTGGGGAAAATGTACTGGAATTTTTTGTTAGAAATGTGCAGAAATATAAGATTTTGGTAGAATGAAGTAATAATTTGAAATGTGCAGTCATCATCCTTGTCAATTTTCAGAAAACCATCTTTATACCCTGTAAGTTATAGGTAAATCTGTGAACATTTATGTTTCGGTATGCTGCAAAAGTATGATATTGCCTTTAACAAGCCGGAATAGCAAGTCTCAATATTCCCACATGAAAATTAGAGCAATAGGTATTGGTATGCAACTATGCATTATCGAAATGGAAAATTATGCATTAGCGACCATTTTGTGCCTCACGATTCCAAGGTTAGATCTATTATTAGGCAGCAAACCGGCACGCCCCTGCCAATGTCAAAGCCTTTTGTTCATTTGTGGTGCCTTCATTTAACACTATATGTAGGCCTACATGTACCATCAAACCGTTGCAGAGTGGGCCCCATATAAACACATGTAACGGTATATATGTATAGGCATACAGATTTTACACCGGATTCTTGCCAACAATTAAGCCAAGGTGACACACCATTTCCTATTGTTCGTCCAGACACCGATATTTTGTGCACAATGTCATTATTCATGGGAAAATACACATCCCGGGCTGCATTAACTAACAAAATTCCCACGTTTTTTATTTGGACTAGCTACAGTACTCGCCATTGCCAAACTTCAATAACAGGCCTCACACACCAGACGGTCTGTTCATTATTCAGCCCGATGGTCTGACGGAATAATTTCACTCCACTTCATCAAGTTCATGAATCCAAAATTAAACACGCACACAAATCCGCTGATCCCTTGAGAAAGATCATGCTGGGATCAGAACGTTAATCCCTCCAAATTCTGAGCATGACAAATTAAAATTAGGTCATTATTTTGGTTGATGAGCAGATTGTAGCAGTTAATTATTACTTAGTGTTAAAAAACAAAAATCATTACCAAAATTGTTCTCATTTTTCTCAAAAACATATATATTGTATGTATTTAAACCACAAATTTGATGAATTTTTCTTTAGTTTTTTTCTATGATGAAAATCTACATTTGGGAATCTATATAGAAATGAATTATAAATATTAACTTCATAAAGCATTCTGGTGAAATGTGTTTCATGCACAGTTGCTCCTCAATATAATATGTGAATCATAATATTTCTAAAGTAAACATACAAGAAACACTATTTAGAAATGTTATGATCTCCTTAAATGCTGTTAAACATTAAAGGTAGTATCATACTTTGGTAGCATATCTCCTTAAATGCTGTTAAACATTAAAGGTAGTATCATACTTTGGTAGCATACCGAAACAGAAATCTTCACAAATTTACCTATAACTTACAGGGTATAAAGATGGTGATGGTAGAAACATACCATTAGAATATTTCTGCCAGAAATGCTGTATTTATACAGAAAAAAAGTAGTGACAAAAATTATTTCTGATCTTTTAAAGATCAAAAAGGAAAGAGAAATACTGTGGCCGTTTTTCACAGTTTTCTCAAAAAAGTGGGTATCGTATGGGACTGACATTTTCACAGATGACTGTTAATTACTGCATCTTCCTTGATATTATTTGCCCATAAATCTGTATTTCTTTGACAAAACCAAAGTATGATATTACCTTTAATATCAATGGTGACCATAATTTAGTTAAATTTTAGTTTAATTTCATATTAAAAATTCTGGTGAAATATGTTTCATATATTCGGAGTTACTGCTCAATACATTTATATAATGCTGTGAATCATTACAGAAAAGACTCGATATGCAATAGTGTGCAATTCCTTGAATACTTCCACCTACAACCTACGTGTACATGTACGTAATAGCATATTGCACAATACATATTCAACGCCACATCATGCAATATTCAAACACAAAAAGGCCAACAAACTTTCTCCCACGCAAATCTGTACATCATTTACCCAGCACACAGCAGTCTGTTTGCAGAGGAGCTTATGACTATTCAAGTCTCTTCACCCGTGAACCAATACCTGCGCTCCATCTGGCTATGACCTTGTGAATATTCATTGCAACTTTATAACTGACGAATATTCATGCTTTGATGAATAATTCATGAGCCAAGGGCCAACAAACTTTTGCCAGATGGAGGCCTATGATAAAATACCGGCTCTTTTGTTGCTGATGGATGCCGTCTGCATCTTGCTGTAATTTGTGGTTTCCGATGTCAATGGAAATACACATGTATATATGATGTCTCTTACAATAAAAAACAAGATATTTTCACTGCCAAAAAATACCCATGGGGAGTCTCAAGTGACTCATATAAAAAGGAAGTATTTCCGACCTAATTTTCCCTCAGAGATTAGACTTACAATGTAATCTGTCAAAGACTACAATAAAATATCGTCATATTTAGCCATCTTTACCCATTTCTGATCAAATTTGGATAATCAGCCTAAACCAGGAATTGTCTTGGCTTAATTAAACTGATAATGTTAATACTGTACATGTAAATGGTAATAATAAAAGATAATGATATTTTAATACAGGGCTGTTGACGTGCATCAAAATACCTGAATACAGTCAAAAATGTTAGGAAAAAAATCACACAATTTCCTGTAATTTTGTACAGTCAGAGTGAGGAAAAAAATGCATTGAAATCATTATTTTTCCTGCAAAAATCACATCCCTGACAATAACAGATCATTATAAGACTCAGTTATCTGTTCCCATGGTCAATTATCTGACATTTAGACGAAAAAGGTCATCCGAGCACAACCTAAAAATCTAAACGGCACAAATTCCCAGAACAGGGAATTGAGAATAATTTTTCCTGGCATTCCTGCGAAAAAAGACAAATGAGTATTATTTAAGAACTACTTTTCCTTAGAATGTAGGAATTTGAACTATGCAAGATGCTTACCTTTGTTCTAAACAAGTTGCAGTTTTTTTCCTGGTTCCCATAAAACCACGTCAACATCAAAATCTTTAATTGGGTTCGCAGAATTGGAAGTTCCACAAATCACAGAGAACTATTTCGCTCTTTCGGTCTTCCCAACGGACAGAGATGATTTATTCAGCCACTGAGTCAACAAAAAAACAAGAGACAAAATTTTGGATAGGAATAAATGACGGTGACTTATTACAATAGAAATCTTTCTTAATTGTTCCTTTCTTTCCGGCTTCTGAACGGAGCGAGGAGAATTGATACGCACATCGTGAAGTCCCAGAGTGTAACTGACGAAACACGTGACGCTACATCAGGTTTGAGCATTTTTACGCACGCACACACGTTCTCCAGGTTTTTTTTTCGTCGCTCTTCATAAACACAGATGCTGGCTGGTCAACAAACTTTCTCAGTGTATACTGAAATGTACAGCATGTGTAGGCCTACACCGTGCACATGTTCATTGTATACAACAGACACCATACACACTGCACATCGCCATCTCCTATTGGTCAATTCTGAAGATGCAGTCGTACATGTGTAACGTACGTCAATTGATGCTACTGTCATCATTGTTGTGTATACAGTCATATACATAATACAGTATATAAAAAAATTGTGCATATTAATTAACGAGACAATATGGCATGTACAATATTCTTTCATTCAGAGGATATGATATTAATATTATAAGGAGAGGCCTTCGCATGCTGCGTCAATCATTTTAATAAAAATGGCAAAAGGACAGAATTGACGACAATCTTTTTTTATAGAAGTCAGTTTTGAAGGCCGGCAATTGCCATATAAAACAAAGAGTTAGAAGACACAAAATGAGATTTTTGTTTAATCTTATAAATGAGAGGTTTTTGTTTGTTTGTTTGTTTCTAAACGTAATTTTTTTTATTTTAATGTGTATTAAATAGGCCTATTGATTTAGTTTTAAAACTGTCCTTTTTATTTCCTCCAGTTGAAGATCTTAAAGGTAATATCATACTTTTTTTGTCAAAAAAATACAGATTCATGGGCAAAAATATTAAGGTAGATACAGCACAGTCATCTGTGAAAATTTCAGTTCAATACAGTGCCCACTTTTCGAATAAAACAGTGAAAAATGGCCACGGTATTTCTTAAGTCTTTTCTCTTTTATCTAAGATCTTTAAAAGATCAAAAATATTTTTGGTCATTGGTTTTACTCTTTTCTGGATAAATACAGCATTTCAGGCAGAAACATTTTAACGGTATGTTTCTACCATCGCCATCTCTATACCCTGTAAGTTATATTCACAAAACATATACAAAATTTAGTATTAATTACCTATTAGGTAAATCTATAAAGATTTCTGTTTTGGTATGCTGCCAAAGTATGACACTACCTTTAACATAAATTTTGTATATATATTGTGAATTTTCCTTGAAATAAAGACTTAACTGGAAAAGCGAAAAAGGTGTTTGTTTGTTTGTTGTTGTTTCGTTAGTGAGGGGATCCTACAAAACATTTTATGGACACAAAGGTATTAGCAGGTTAATTTTTAGGTAATTGTAGAAGGACTAACACACGCTAAGAAGCTGTTAATGTTAATGTCAGCAAGAAACTGTACACCATGTTTGCAACACAAACAGACAGCACATCGTAAATAACCTCTGGGCTTAAATTAAAACTGCAGACTACAGTGTTGATCAAATGTCATAATTGAATGTTAGCATTCTTGTTGTAGTGTCCATGAAGTTGTTGTTAAAACTGCATTTCCAATTTAACACTTTAAACAGCTGTTCCAACTTTCCAAAGTATTTGATACTAGATTAACCTCAAAACGAACTTGTACTCTGTCAGCCAGCTCCCAGTAAAAACATCAACATGATTTATGTGGACCCCATTGTTCTGAAACCTGACAGAATTTCAAGTTCTTCAAAATAATGGCTACCAAACTTTAAAGGGGCTTGTCCACTGTATGCAGTCTCTATATCACTGCTGGCAAGGTTGGACCCTCATGGGGCAACTGATTGTCCATGCCCCTTTATGGTTGAGGTTGATAGCCAAAGGCTCTTGGCAGACAGACAAAACTCCCCCAGACGGATGGTTGACCTCTGACCTTTACACTGACTGATGGATTTCACAGGGAAGTTCATGGAATAAGAGCAAAATGTGCAACATTTGCACACTGTAGACTTTTTTATATAAAAGATCATGCAATTTTGCTTAAAAGGTAATATCATACTTTGGTTTTTATCAACGAAATACAGACTCATGGGCAACAATATCAAGGAAGATACAGTAACAGTCATCCGTGAAAGTTTCAGTCCCATACGGTGCCCACTTTTTCAGAAAACAGTGAAAAAAGGCCACAGTATTTCTTAAGTCTTTTCTCTTTTATTTTTGACCTTTTAAAAGATCAAAAAGATTTTCGGTCGTCGTTTTACTAATTTCTGGATAAATACACCATTTCAGGTGGAAACATTTTTAATATCGGTATGTTTCAACCACCACCATCTTCATACCCTGTAATTTATACGTAAATCTGTGAACTTTTCTGTTTTGGTTTCTTACCAAAGTATGACACTACCTTTAAGTCCAAAGTTAAAAAACCCAAAAGATTTTGTTGAATCAAGAGTTTGTCATAATGGAATTAATTGATTGAAAAGTGAACAAAGAAAATCAATTCATCTTGAATTTTCCATACAGCAGGAAAATTATTAGATCTATTTTCTAGGGCTCCAGCAGAGCATGTTCAATATAAATGTACATTCTGTAGGCATAAACTGTTTTTGTGAAATTAAGCTAAATTCTTCCTATGACACAAACAGCACCTTTAATTATATGGAATCCAACGGCCTTACTAGACTCATCATACACAAGAAATTAGTGCTGTAAGTTTACGAATAATTTTGTAACCGGTTACCCGTCTGTTTTTCGGTTATGGTTACGATTACCCGTATAACAAAGAAAACAAAGAAAAACAAAGAAATAGTAAGTCTGGGTCTTTTAGGAACATGGTTGACAACATTCTTTTGTCTCAACATTTGGCAGTGGTAGACATAGCATAATGTTTGGCCTTTGCTTTGCATAAGCCTGCTGGTACAATTTTCAAAAGATCATTGACATTTTTTCTTTGTGAATTATTGAACTCTTTGTGTCTATTGAAGTGTTAAAAAGATACTTTGCGATTAACCTAACAGGGAAAATGTACCCGGGTACCCTTTTGAACGGTCGGTTAACCGGTTAACCGGATACAAAATACAGCCTTAGAAGAAATGAATCGCAATAAATGCGAAAGTAATTGCTCATTAGCATCTAACGAGCTACCTGCAACATTCTGGGCATATAATTTTATTTTGTGTCCAACCAGGTCTAAATGCAGATATAAATTACCTTTTTTCCCCTACATTGACCTTAATGAGATGTGTACTGGTAATTGCCTTTATATATGTAGCACATCGATCACAGTCATACCAGCAAAAAAATCACACCGATCCTGAGAGATCAGAGGCCATACATACTGTGCAATTAAGGGCCTTGTATGAAACGGAGGCTCAGGCTCAGGCTCTGGTTTTGGCATCCATATGCTGAAAATATAGGTTGTGGTTTTTCATTGGAGCCGAAGCTCTGTTTTCCTTTTCAAACCAGAGAATCTACTTCCAAACCGCACCAAAAAGTCTTTATTTTGATACTTTAGAATGGATTCACAAAGTGGTGCCGGAGCCTCAGCATGAGCCTCCGTTTTAGAAATAAGCCCTAATACTGTTCAGCACTCGGCAGGAAAGGGTTTGCGCGATTTCTCAGTATTATTTTTAACGATCATTCCTTGTGATTAGGACAAAGAATTGAAAAAAAAAACCACAACATTATCTAGATTGAATGAATTTAGAAATGTATGTGCAATGAAAACCAAAACACTGAACGAAAAAGAAACAAAAAAAGAAACAAAAAGAGCATTCAAACAAGGAAATATAGAACTAAAACCAAAACCAAAAACCTCTGAAACTTCAATCTGGCAAGTTTCAATCTTCTTTCTGCCGCATTATTACTTCATAATAAATGAAAAACTTTATTAAAAGGATTTATTTGCCAATCAGGAAAGTATTTGGAACTAGATATCAAGTAGAAATCAGCGGTTGTGAAAGTGCTGGATTTTAAATTTAGGGGAGCAAAAGTTTGGGACCTAATAGAAAGAAGTGTGTACTGCACATAAACTGATGACCTAGCAAAATAATGTACATTCCAAAGGCTTTGTTAAAACAAATATTGCATACAATGTATAAAGGTTTCAAGTTATGACAAAAATGGTTGGCAACAAATTTGCATTGTGTGTACTACCAGGGAAGAAATATCCCATACACTGTGAGCCGTGACGTATAGGCCCTACAAGTCCTATGTCATCTGACGCAACCACCATCGTTCACAACGAACTTTGGAAAATCCTGACAAAGAACGAACAGAACAATGGCTGTGTTTTTTTCTTGTTTTATCAGTCCAGTGGGTCTGCTTATCAGAACAAAAACAGGTATTGTTCCTTTGGGGTTTCTGGGGGCGGAAAATGCATACCGATGTGTGCCTCTTGCTGTTGACTGTTATTGTTTTGAAAATATGCAAACTGCCCGTCCAAAACTTGTAATATTACGTACGGCAAAAAAGTTGTTTGAATTTATGGTTTTGAATTGTCACTTATAAATGATGTATTGTTGATACTGGCTGCTTTTCATTACAAGCCCCTCTGGAAAAGTAATCCATCATTCTTAGACAATTTAAGGGAAAAAAATTGTTAAAGGCTGTTTTTAGGAAATTTACTCCCTCTGGCTCCTGATGGAACAGGCCACATTGGGTGGCACCTGTTCCGAAAGGTGGAACTTGTTCCTTAGAATGGAATTTGTTCCTGAGCATGGAATCTGTTCTTCACCATGGAATTTTGTTCCTTAGCATGGAATTCGTTCCTTAATGTGGAATTTGTTCCTTAGCGTGGAACTTGTTCCTTTGCGTGGAATCTGTTCCTTTGCGTGGAATTTGTTCCTTAGCATGGAATCTGTTCTGGAATTGTTCTTTTGCATAGAATGTTCCTTAGCATGGAATTTGTTCCTTAGCATGGAATCTGTTCCAGAATTTGTTCTCTTGCACAGAATGTTCCTTACCATGGAATGTGTTCCTTTGTATGGAATCTGTTCCAGAATTTGTTCTTTTGCAAAGAATGTTTAGCATGGAATTTGTTCCTTTGCATGGGCCTGTTCTTTTGCATCTAGAACATGGAACCTGTTCCTTAGCATGGAATCTGTTCCTTAGAATGGAACCTGTTCCTTAGCATGGAACCTGTTCTTTAGCATGGAACCTGTTCCTTAGCATGGAACCTGTTCCTAAGAATGGAACCTGTTCCTTAGCATGGAACCTGTTCCTAAGAATGGAATCTGTTCCTTAGCATGGAACCTGTTCCTTAGCATGGAACCTGTTCCTACGAATGGAACCTGTTCCTTAGCATGGAACCTGTTCCTTAGCATGGAACCTGTTCCTTAGCATGGAACCTGTTCCTTAGAATGGAACCTGTTCCTTAGCATGGAACCTGTTCCTTAGCATGGAACCTGTTCCTTAGAATGGAACCTGTTCCTTAGCATGGAACCTGTTCCTTAGCTTGGAACCTGTTTCTCAGGGTGGAACCAGGGGCCAATTTCACGGCGCTGCTAAGCATACAAATTTGCTTAGCACAAAAATGCCTTGCCCAATAAAAAAAACCACACTTTAAAATTTCATTTGCCTTTCATGGTCAGTCAACAACTGCCAAAGAACAATCACAAGCGATACACAATATATGGAAATGTGGTTGTTAACCCTGTTTTTATTCAGACTGAAATGTCACGCTAAGCAAATGTTTGTGCTAAGCAGCGCTGTGAAATTGGCCCCAGTTTCTTACTGAATCTTAGGATGGAACCAGTTTCTCAGGATGAAATATGTTCATTAGGAATGAGTTTGTTCCTTAGCAGTTAATATGTTTCTTAAATGAGCATGAAACTTAAGCAGGAACTGGAATAAAGGAATCCTTTCAGGAATTCTTTCCTTAGGATAGAGCTTGTTCCTAAAATGGAACTGGTTCCTTGTGATGGAAGTTGGAACTTGATTCTTAGAACAGAATCTGTTACTAACGAAGGAGCCATAAACAATTAATAAAGTAGTGAACACGCTCATTTTTATCCACATTTGTGGGGCATAAATGCAGCTTTTTTGAACAAATTAGAAAAAAAAAACCAGTAATAACGATGAACATATTTTTGAGTCAAAAACTTACCAGGTAAAATTTTGTTTCCCAATCTGACCAGTTCTTTTAGTGTCGCACCTTAAAAACTCGGACGGAAAAGATATCAAGAGTCGTTCCTCTCGGGGACCGGCCCGTTGATACAGCTTGCCCTGGTGAAGACCAAACTGTGCACGTACGTGCAATTCTACGTGTGCGATACCGATGCCTACTCCTTAAAAAAAAAGCTATCTAAGGCCACTTTGTGCTGATGACACTCAACAAATAAAAAAATCAAAAAAATCTGCGATAAGCAGCTGATTGTAGGGGGGCTAGCCGCTATCCGCAATGATTGCGCCATATTTAACTTGTGCACAAACATTACAATTACCCCAGCAGGTCTTCAGCTCAACTTTGTTTGACATTTTATTTTTCATTTGCCGGTTCGTTTTTTTTTTAGGCCAAAGTATCAGTTCAACCCACTCCAGGCAGAAACGACAAACAGACTTTTGCAAATATTGCGAGTGCAGGTCACATTTTTTAACAGCTGTGAAACTCTGAATCTAAATAAAAATTCTACTTAAACAAAAATTATTGATACAAAGTGTCATGTATTTATGTCAATTATTTCAGCTGCAAATGTGGTGTATTTCAGTAAAAAGCCCTTGCAGTCTAGGATACAAATTTTCATTTCTAAAGGCTCCACATTTTTTTTGATTATTTCTACATTTTGCACTACAAAGGGAGGCTTTCTTGACATTTAGGTTACCATGGTAACAAATAGGTGGAGATTGCTAATGTTATCGCCACTGGAGTGAGCAGGGAAAAGAGTTTCCACAATTGTTTGATCGTCATGGTAATTTAGGATCCAATTCTGTTGTGTGTTCATTGATGGCCCTTCAAGCTAGAGACAAATAGATGTTTTGTTTGTTAGTTTGTTAAAATGTGTTTGTTTGCTTGTTTTGCAACAGTGGTTTCTGGATATTTGGGTTTGAGCATCTGGTGTGCTTGATCATATTTATGATCTAGGGCCTACATGTTAAGTCACCACACGAGCATGTCAAATTTTTCCGACAACCTGTTTGTCATGATTAACTATTAAACTAAAAGTCAAAACACAAACTTCGGAGACACGGGACAACTTTTCCTACTAATTTCGTTCTTAAGCCAAGAAAATCAGGGGGAGAACAAAAAAAAATCCCAGAGATGACACCTCTGTGGTTTATAAGACAAATAAATCCAGGCAATCATGGGTGGTTGGCCGCAAAGTTTGCCCTGCATTGTTCAGGAGACCACATAATGGGACATGGACAATGGACTCTACCTATCAAAGTTGATCCTATTATTCTTAAAGCAAATATTGACTCAATGATATCAAAGTTACCTATTTTCTTTTCTCTCTACATGATACCTGCGTGAACATTACATGATAAAGTGCAGTGTGGGTTACACGTTTCAAAGAGCGCACTTTTTGAGGAACTGAATTTCTTAAATTATCAATTTATTCTCAAAACCAAATTATTAAGAAAAGGAAGGAAACTTAATTAGATTTAATGATCCTGAGTGTGGTGAACAGAGGAAATATGACAGTTACTGGGGCTAGAAACCCACAGTCTCTCAAATTTATTTGCAGAAGTCAGTGGTAGTTGGTTTGAGCTGCGCAAAGGCAATGACCAAGCTTGGCAAGTCTATTGCCTTTAAATATGCACAGTACATTGCCTCTGTGAATTTCAGACCAAGGAACTTTCTGATTTTCTGAACCATAATGGCCTACATTGTACCTCTATGTCAGTCGAATCACAACACGTGTTCAGTGACCAGGAGGCCCAGACAATGACCAAGGGCACCCAGAAAATGACCAAGGGCACCCAGATGATAAACCATGGGTCAATTTCACCAAACTCATTGTAACTTACTATCAATAACTTACTATCAATCGTAGGTTGTATGATGCATTGCAGCCCTATGTAGGATATGACGGGTTATCCTTCGTAACTGTTAGGATCGATCGTAGGGCTTCATGAAATCGACCCCCATATCTGGGGCCAATTTCATAGAGCTGTTTAATAGCACAAAAATTCGCTAAGCCTGACATTTCTGTCTTAGTAAAAACAGGACTTACAAACAAATTTCAGTGTGTTGTGTATCACTTGCAAATTTTGTTCTTTGGCTGTCGTTTGCTGACCATGAATATCAAATAAAATTTTCAATGGTGGTTTGTTTCATTGGGAAAGCTATTCTTGTGCTAAGCATTATTTGTGCTGAGCAGCTCTATGAAATTCGCCCCAGATGGTAGTCTCCATTGAACAATATTTACTTGCAATGGAGCCAAGAAATGCTCCAAAAGATCTAATACAAGTGCCGTTTGGAGCCATGCGCTTCCATTAGGAGATGGTGATGGGAAGTCCCATTTAAAATTCACCATTTCTTAAAGTTACAATTTTCTTGCAGGGAAATATAATACAGAAACCACCTCACATGAGGTCAGGTGTGAGGGATGAGCAGGAGGAAAGGAAAAATAGGCGTCTTAGAATCATTGTTCTATAGGTGCTAATTATTTTGAGTTACAACTGGCAAATCACACCAATGAATCGCTGTACATGTACATTGAACATGACCCAAACTTCATGCGCTTCTGTGACAAAACCAACTTGTTCGCAACCTTGAACCTTTCCTGTTGAGTACAAGTAATAAACCACTGCAAACTGCTCTTCAACCCAAACCAATGACCTGACATCTCACAAGAGGTAAGGTGGGAGGGACGAGCAGGAGGAAAGGAAAAATAGGTGCCTAATCATTGTTGTACAGGTGCAAATGATTTTGAGTACAACTTGCAAGTCACACCAATGAATTGCTGTACACGTACATTGTACATGTCCTAAACAATTACCAGTTTCTACACGGTGATCTTCTGTAACAAAACCAACTTGTTCACAACCTTGAACTTTTCCTGTTGAATACAAGTAATAAACCTCTTTATACTGCTCATCAAACGGCTAACCCTAAACCCTAACCCTAACCAATGACCTGGTGATATATATCCTGATTTTTCGATCCTAGCAGGATCTTTCTCAGCGGTGAACAATTTTAACCTCTGAGAACTCTATAAAATATGTTCCTATTTGGGAAGAGTTCACCGCGTACAGTGGGCTGTGTCAAGGCCCTTTCCTGGGCAATTTCCTAGGACAGATGGCTAACCGTTCCCCTCTCCACTAGTCCACTTTCACATTTTATTTCCCGTTCAAGTGCAAAAAAAGGAGAAAAGTTGCTGACGAGGTTAGATAAGCTCAGTGGCATTTCCTGCGTTATTGAAAAAAAGAGAGATGTGACCCACAGACAAGGGGTACCACAGAAAAGCTGCACTAATTCTAAAATGAAATTCATACCAACATGCCACACATAAATTCTGTGAATGTGATAACTGAGCTTTCCAACACTTTCAACAATAATGATAATGTCAGCCTGGATCTACTGAAACCCAAGGCAATTCTGGGAAACATTTAATGGAACAAGGCTAAGGCTGTAAGTTTACGGATAATTTTGTAAACTGCTTACCCATCTGTAATTCGGTTACGGTTACGATTACCCGTAAAACATAGAAATAAAAAAAAAAAAAAAAAAATAGTAATTTTGGCTTAGAAAATTGGTTTTGACAACCTTCTCATTTGTCATGACATTTGTCAGTGGTAGCAAATGTCTGGCTTTTGCTTTATATATGCCTGCTTGTGCTTATTTTGTGCAATTTTGGAAATTAAATTGACTCATAACAGTGCCTTAGGGAAAACAATGACAACAATCACAACTGGGGAATTAATATAATTTGCATATTTAACAACCCTAACCCACCTCAATCCTCAAAAATCCTTATGGTAGTTTTGGAGGATTTCAGAGGATTATATTCAGGATATAATGTCATTTTCAAGTGAGGACCAGTGGAGGAGTGGCAATGATTCAGGATAAACGCAATTTTTAAGGTAGGGCCACTGAAGGATTCTGAAGGGTTCAGGATTCAGGTACCTCTCATTTTAAGTATTAGTGTAATCACTGGAGGATTGTGGAGGATTCAGGATGAACGCAGTTTTTGAAGTACTGTATGACCATTGGAGGATTATGGAGGATTCAGGATGGTCACAATAAAATGCACCTAGGGGGTTAGGGATCTATTAAGAGACAGTACACCTGTTGCAGCGTGTTATCTAATAACAGGTATGGACAACAATGCCATGATGTAGGCACACAGTGCTCTTTCAATTTTGTTCTTTCAAAATTATTGACATCAGGGTGAGTAAATGGTGAATACTCATGCACCCAGTTCAGGTCAATTCACACAGTGTGTGAAATGTTCAGAAAAAGAACAGAAAAATCAATATGATCTTCCTCAGCCTTTCAAAGGAGTTTTAATGCACACTTGGTATTATTAAGTCTCACAACAGCTGGATTAGTGGATTGATGTTTACAGTACATATGTACATCATATGTACTGTAAACATCTTCCTGATGATGAACTAAGGCCTTTTCACACTATCTCCTTTTCGATCCATGTTGAAACCAACCCGGATCCACCCCAGTTCAGCCCGGCAAGTTTTTGAACCGGATCGAAGAGATGCAACATTCACACTATTGCAGTTTGGAACCGGGTTGAGATTTTCAACCCTGCTCCCTACCTGGGTTGATTTCGATCCGGCAAGGCCATCCTACCGGGGTTGGCTCGGGGTTGAAAATGTTCAAGTGTGAAATGGGTTGAACAAATCTCGGGGTTCAATCCGGCTCCAAGCCTGAGATTTTGGATAGTGTGAAAAGCCCTATAGGGTACAGATGACCAAAATCATTTTGTTGGTGTACCTCACCGCTCACCACCTCTGTAGAACACATTGGGGAAAATTTCAATAATTCCACTGAAACAATGTCAAGAATGTCGAGACTTCTTCTCACTGGTTCTTTAGCGAAGCACTCTTCTAGGAAAGAATTTATACACAGTGTCTCCGAAAAAACAACAACCCAAGACAGCGTATAGGATTTGCAAGGCTTCCAAAAAAAAAAATTGAGATTGAGACAGAATATGGATTCAACAGTTTGTAAACAGTGTAACCATGAGAAATCTTGCTTCATCAGATGCTGGGTTTTTCAAGGAAATCAAGATTTTAGTGTCTTTTAAAAAGATCATTCGTCCAAACGATTTAGTAGCATTTTGAAAGTGTGGTGTAACCGTGAAGGATTTGGAGGAGGGGGGGGGTTAAGATTATTTCGGCCGTATTTCTGCTATCCAGATGAAAAAAGTGTAAAAAGGTACATGAAACAACGTCTGTAAGGAAGTTTAAGACCTTCACTTCTGTTTAAGCGCAAACGCACATCTTTGGAAATCTTACATGCTCCCTTTAAGTTACTTCCACCATGCAAATCCTACTGAAACAATGATGGACTTTGCAGTGCCCTAATGATTACATTGATGACGTAACATCATAAACCATTAGGAGAGCACATGTCATGTACCATATGTACATGTTTATTATTATGCCAGTGCCATCAATTAATGCATAGTGCTATTGTATGTAGATGGCATGAGTATATAAACAGACCATCTGGCTCAAATTTCGTGGGTCTGTAATCCTGTGCAAATGGGCAAGGTTGACAGGTCTGCAAACATTCATTAACCATTGATCAGTACATTTTTGGTTGGTAACCTATAGATGCACAAAATATTCCCAGGGTACCATGCACAATCGAAGACCAGTTGTTGACAAACAGTCTCTAATGGGGGAGTTGGCCCCATACCAATATGCACCTTGCTGAACAGTGTATTAGTAATAGGACTGCAGTGTAGATGGGTGCTGAATATAGCATATTTCATCTCAGGTGCTGATGCACTAGGTTTAAAGGTTAAAGGTTTAACGGGCAGCAAAATAGCTGATTTCTCTTAGGATGGGTGAAGATTGTTTGCAACTGATTCATTTCCCATAAACGGGGGCCAAGTCACTGGGCTGCCTCTATCCTAGCACCATCAAATTAAAAACAAACAAGACCAGTGGCAGATTTCACTAAAGCTTTGCAATCACCGCTAAAGCCCAAATCCATCGCTAAACGGAAAATTGCTACACAAAGTAGCGATCGATTATCCATGTAGCGATGGATTTGGGCCTTACCGATGATCCCAAAGCGTTGGTGAAATCGGCCCCAGGCCAGGAATTTGGTTCTGAAAAGGGCAATGCCACTTTTCCATTGCAAAGGTCACTTCCATTGGAAAATCATAATGTCAATGGAAATATTTGAAGGGGCACAAACGCCAAGAACAAGGGCAACGAAGACCATGGCCTCCGTGGCCTCCATTTAATTCCAGGCTTGCAATTAAGACACTGGACTACTTTCAAATCCAAGTCATTTTACCTCTGAAGTCTTTATCCCAGCCCCATAAATAGGGCCAAGCTAATAGGCTACTTATGTATCCTAGTCCCATAAAATAAGGCTAAGTTACAACTAGACTACCACATTAGTCCAATAGATACTAGGCCAGCTCTTAAAACCTCAAAATTGCCAAATCACACGTGTACCATAGCCCCATAGGCCAAGTTACTTGACTACCTCCATTTAATTCGGGCCAAGTTACACAAAACAACTTCCAATCCAAACTGGGCCATAAATCGCCATAACTTTGCCCCATAAAATAGGACTGACTCACTCGCCACTTGATCCAAACTACCAGTACCACCGCCGACTCATGATATTACAATAAAATGTACATTTCGGCACTTCCGACTTTTTCACATCTTTTTGGGAAACAGTGCTCCTTTTACTGATTAGGCCATTGATTCCTAGGGCCTTTACGAAACCTGGCTTGAGGCTAGGCTTGGTACTTAGGCCTATTTCGCTACCGCCATTTGAGGCCCACAAAACCAAATAGATTGACAAAGCCGAAGAACGGAAGAAAGGCTCCAGCTTCGCCATAATTATATCTCAAGCCCTTCATTTCATTTAGGACACAGTAGCAAAATAAATCCCAAGCCTATCCTCAAAGCCTCATTTCGTAAAGGCACCTAGTTTCTTGTCAGCTATTTTTATCAAATTTTGGTGAGGATTTAATTTCATCATTCATTATTTTTCATCAAGGAAGAAAATGCAACCAATACACATGTATACATTAACTGCCATTTTGAAACAGATTTAGGTTCTAAATTCACCCAGAAATGTGAATTTGATGCCAATATCAGTTCTGTTGAGTTGTGAAGAGAAGGACATGATGGGCTGGCTACGAATATGAGTATGACCTTTTGATCCTTTTTATAGCTTGGGAGTAGTTTGCGGGATTTTTCCAAAAATGTTTTGCTAAAATAATGAAATGTTGGCCTAATGAAATTGTTTGGTGCGGGGCCAAAATCACATGCGGAATCTGACGAGAAAGTAGTAATATTTAATCAACTTTCGTTGGCCTTAGTGCAGGAAGGGACCACCAATACTCTTTCATGATTAAAAAAAGGTACAAGGGTGTACAAATGGGTACGATACCTATAAAGGGAATAAAAACAACTTAATAGTTTCTACTGTTCCAAAATGATACTTTTTACCTTCAGCAAATGTTCCCGAGTCCTTAAAACCCCAGATAGAAGAATTTTGTGCAACATTTTAGAGTTAAAATACAATTTTCTTACCTGTTTGTTGCAAACTTCAAAACAGCCTGTCAGCCATTTTGTCTGGTCTGGCTAGTCAAGTTTAGTCTGGTACCTACAACCAATGTATTGAAAATCCAAACAATTAGAGCAGACACTAAACCATATTCTTGTCTGCGCATCTGCAGCCGTTACGTACCGTTTTTACCCAATAATTTCCCTAAAAAATCAAAGCCCGCCCTCTTTCCGCAAATTTAACCTTGTTAATAATATTGAAGAGGACACCACTAACGTATATTTAGGTAGGCCTAAGTCTCTTTATAAAAAGTTGTTTTATTCCAAAAGTGGGTATCGTACCCATTTGTACACCCTTACCAAAAAGAAGGCAGAGACAAATTCATGCGACATCATGGAAGAAGATCTCTTTTTCCTCCATAGCCATACCCAGAACCCCTTCCCTAACATTCTTACAATTATACTTCACATTTCACAGTATTTCACATTTACAGCTTACTCTACACAGAATCCTAGTTCGAACTTTCTAACTCACATTGCTGGTTGTATACAAAATGAAGGGTATTTTTGGATTTTTTATAATGACTTTCATCATTAAAAACATTCAATATTTAGTTTTTTAAACATTCATGTTCATTTTCAGATTAAGAAGATAACCATTGATTAATTTCAAATCAAGTTTAAGAAATAAGACAGGAAAGGGTAAACCAGGAAAGATATGCCACGTTGCCTAGGCAGGGCCAACTAACTAGACTCCGGATGCACTAGAACTTAGAAGGAAATTGCACAATTCTCAACAAAGCAAAAAAATAAAACTTCTTTGTACCAAAACCACTTTCAAAACCGCCAAAGAAATTCGTCTATTCGAATAAAAATAAATTCACAAATCAATTCTCACATAAGACAACTAAATCACCATTTTGAAAAATGTGGCAAAAATTCGATATCTTACCTGCTTTTCGGCTTTTCCTGTCCACATTTGGTGTTGGAAATGCGAGATCCGGCTGGGAATTTGTGTTGTTTACTGCCGTTCGTTACCACGTGCACTTTCCATATGACAATCATAATATTCATTGCATGCACGGAAAGTTTGTTGACCTGGGTCACAGCTGGCAGAGAGCCGGCCGGCAGACGAAAATAGATTAATTTGCATATTAGCGAGTAAAACCCGACACCATTGGCTGACAGCTGCAATATCAGCCTCGTGATTAATATAACGGGGTCGCTGATTCGCTGCTCGTTTTTGCAAGTCTACCAACAATGGGGGTCGACAAACTTTTCACAACCATCTGCTTTTCAGGGAAAAAAATAAAATGCGCGCGAAGCGCACATCCGGAACAAATTAAATTGAGTAGACTTGCTTTATCAGTCCACCGTTGTATAACAAGCGCAATAAAAACTGCACTAACTTAAAAACAAAACTTTGTTTAGAGTGAAACAAGCGTTGAGATAATGATTTCTTTTGAAAAATATTAAAATCTGCGAACCACGTAATTAACATTTAGGAACCTAATCATTTTTTGATGAAATCGAAATTTTTTTTAAAACCAAAATCATTGTTTTTAACTCATTGAACAAAATTGATTTTATAAAACACAAAACGAATCAAGTACGAGTCAGGCTAATTTTCTATAATTTTAGATGTGTAATAATGTAATACTAATAATTAAGCCTTTATTTTTGATTTACCAATCGTTTGGCACACAAACACACGTTGAGGGCGCTATTTAACTTAAACAGTGTGAGCAAAGATCCTATGCACAACCTGCACACACCCATTTACTGAACTTCGCATTGAAACCTCAGGGACTCGCTCACTTTTTGTGTCCATATTGAAAACTTTCGGTTAGAATATTTCTCACAAATTATGCTCAAATTCCTTTGAGGGTCGGCCGGTCAGAATTTTGCAAGTTGTCCAAGCAAGAGATAGTCCCAGTCCCCAGAGGGCCTCGCTCTCCTCGCCATAATTTGTGCCTGCCTTTGCTACGGTCACACCCAAGTTTATAATAATAAACTCCCATGAACAACAGTGATAACTTCAACAATTATTTTAAAATACCCAGAACTCTCACAGGTGTTCAGGTTGCACCAAAAATTGAGGATGAACATGTCGCCTTTCATTTTCTTTTCATTTTATGGTGGGTTGACCATTGCATTTTTGAGATATACTCATTCTCAGCTGACCACCACCCCCAAAACAAAGTATGGTTCACTTCAGACAAAGAAGCCATTAAAAAAATCCCTCTGCAAAGCGGCTGAAATAGACCCTTTCTCACCCAATTGCATCAAAAATGGTCACAAATGGAAGCTCAAAATCCAGGCAGGAGGTCCAGTGCCATATTTAGTAAATCCCTCAATTTCAGGGCTGTCAGAACTCTCTCATTAATAATATATTGAGTGTATAACTTTTATCAATTAGCTCAGATGCACCCTTAAGAGCTGAATTCCCTCGCAGTCAAAGGCATGCTTTTCTTTGATAAAATGGTCCGTAATTGCCAATTTGTTTTGACAGTTGTCAATGTTTATTACCAAGCCTATCAATAAATACTTGCAATTCATAAAAACAAACAAACAAACACAAGTACATAACCCAATATTTATTATGTCCGAAAATCTGTACCGTGTTATATATATCAGGCCTCTTAATTATTCCCATTAAGAAAATATATCACAACCAACACATATGCAGGCAATTGCAATTTTGAACCCACTTCTTATAATAGTTATGTGTGCGAAAGTATTTTGTGCATAATATTATTTATATATGGGCTTCATGCTATGTATATATTTATATATTATCTATAAATGTTGCATAAAAATTGTTCTTCTTCAAACTATTCTTTAAATAATAATTCTGTTCAAATGGAGACAAGAATGGAGTAAATATTTGCACCAATGACAAAAATGAGATGTAGATACTAGTGAAATATGGTGTGAAATACAGGGCGAGTCAAAAAGAAGTTGCCCAGGATTGGTGATTTTTTTTTTCAAAAGAGAAAGCGCCATTATCTAGATGGAATGGCGCTATATAAATCCTGCTATTATTATTCTTATTAAAGAAGCAAATGACACTCAAAAGTTCAGTAATATATTTAACAAGCACTCTCTCCAGCTTATTAGAAAAAAAATGAAACGAATTGATCATTCCTAAGAGGAAATAGGTCTATTTTAATGAAGGTACTCATTTTGCGAGTTGTCCATGGAATCAGTAGCGTAGACAAGTCCTCAGACCTGGGGCCAATTTCACGGCACTGCTAAGCACAAAATTTGCTAAGCATGACATTTCAGTCTTCATAAAAACAGGGTTAACAACCAAATATCCATGTGTTGTGTATCACTTGTGATTGTTCTTTGGCTGTTGTTTACTGACCATGAATATCAAATGGAATTTTTAACTGTGGCTTGTTTTATTGGGCAAGACATTTTTGTGCTAAGCAAATTTGTGTGCTTAGCAGCGCCGTGAAATTGGCCCCTGGTGGGTATGATCCTGTAGCTGGGTCGTATTTCCATATACGTTTGTGCACAATTACATTTTTTTATATATAGAAAATGAAAACCTGGGGGATGTACATGGTTGCACAATACATACAAAATACTGATGCAACAACAACTCCAACCTAGAATGTTTATCTCCGTTGTTTAAACCTGAGACATTGTAGTTCAATTAAAAAAGGCAGTTTTTAAAATCTAGGATGCCCAAGACCACTTATTGCTCTAAGAATATAACAAAATATATAAAACATAACAAATCTAAAATTAATAAATGGGTATTTTTCAAATAATAGTGACTATAAACAGAGAAAATACTCTGCAGTTTTTACTTTAGTAACTCCTGAAGGATAGGAATGATCGATAATGAAATAAATAAACCACAAAAATAGATTTCAGCACTAATTTCACCTGTCATCCAATCAATTTTCAATGTTCACCTTTCAATGACTTTTTTTTTTATAATAGAGAGGTTTCGCAAGCGAACGGATACGGTTAGCGCACAGGATACGTCACCAGTATGTGTGTACTTATGACGTCACAGTTTTCCGCTATCCGTTATACGTCTTCGAGGTACGGATATCTTGGTCGATACGCGTAAGTGTTAAACGCGTAGCGAATATCAGTATTTTCGTAATTGTCTGTTCATTTTTTGTCATGATTAGATTAACAAGAAAGAAATTGCTGCACACGAATGTGTCATTTCTATGCATTTCAAAGCTTAAGAATAAGACCAAATTAGCCTCAAAGTCAGGTACAAAAGTGGTTCTCCGTTGTCGGAAATAGACTTCACTATAGCGAAACATCGGATCGGCTGTTGACGTAAAAGGATAGCAAATAAAACGTACGCGTATACGTATCCGTTCGCTTGTGAAACCTCTGTAATATTGGCAACATTCGTGACTTATGCCTCATTTCCTCAGAGCAGATTGTATATACATCCCAATGCACCAAAAAGCACCAAAAATATCTTTGCACTATTTTTAACCATAAACTTTCACAAATACAAGGAATGTATGTCTTATTATCTTTCAGTAGAAATTGTCTCAATTTGTGACCAACTGACACAAAGAGAGCAAAAAATTAGAAATATAGAAATTTTCAACACTGAAATATATTATTAATAAGAGACAAAATTTTTGAATAAAAAGACAATAATAATAATAATAATGGACACTTACAAGGCGCCGGTATCCGCCAAGCATGAAGCTCATGGCCAAAATCAATTATTATCCCTGGTCATCGGGCCATAATTTACAGTCCTTAAACCATCTCAACTCCCTAGGGAGTATACAACCTGTGCTACCATAAGTTGCACAGAGGCTAATCAAACCACAAAGCCATCTCTACCCTCGCAGGTACCCATTTACACCTGGGTGAAGAGGAGCAATATGTGACAAAGCGTCTTGCCCAAGGACGCAAGCACCATTATCCCATGGCTGGATTCGAACCCATAATCTGTAGATTGACCACAAGACTATGAGTTCAACACGCCAGACAACTAGGCCACAGCACTCCAGCAAAAATGGTTGAAGCAATATGAGCTCACCGTTTGGAGTTGAGAGCCCAGTTGTACGTGAGATAGGACGTTTTGTACTTTCCACTTACCAACATTTTCCCTAGGTCCTGTTTCTTGCTGCTCTCCCCCATGTGGTCGTGAACCCACTGCAGAACCTGATGAGAATAAAGGTTAACTGTAACATCCCAACAACTGATGAGATATTTATAGAAATTATGCTCCATTTAAAAATTGGAACTTTGTTTCTTGAAACGCGTTTGCAAGGCAGGTTGTACAACAGGCTACCTTACTAATCCTCTTGGTTATTGCACTTATTAATATAGTACATGTACAGGGTGCACCTAAGTAAATAGTCCCAAAATCTGTCTGCCAAGCTCATTAATAAAAGTTAAGCACTCAATATATTATAAATGACAGAGTTCTGAGAGCCCTGAAATTAAGGGAATGGAGAAATATGACACTGGACCTCCTGCCTGGACTGTGGGCTTCCATTTGTGACCATTTTTGATGCAATTAGGTGAGAAAGTGGGTCTATTTCAGCCGCTTTGCAGAGGGATGCTTTTTTGAACATGGCTTCTTTGACTGGAGTGAACCATACCTTGTGTTAGGGGTGGTCAGCTGAGAATGAGTATATCTCAAAAATTCAATGGTCACCCTACCAAAAAATGAGAAGAACATGAAAGGTGACATGTTCATCATCATTTTTCTGTGCAACTTGAACAGCTGTGAGAGTTCTGTATATTTTAAAATGATTTTTGAAGAATAAGGAGTTATCACTGTTGTCTATGGGAGTTTATCTACTTGGGTGCAACTACAACATCAACTACAAGATGCATCTCTTGGATTGCGCAATCAAGACAACAGCGCCCTCAACAGGCCTACGGGATACACATCAACGAAGAAAAGATGCCTACCTTGGCATCGGTGCCGCCAAAGTCTACCTTGTACCACTGCAGGATCTTGCTCAGTTTGATCTCGTGTTTATCCGGCAGGACTTGGCAGCCATCCTCACCCTCCAGGAAGGCCTCTGCAGCCAGGTTCAACTGGCTGTATACGTCCTGGGTGCATGATTGCCAACAAAATCAGAACAAAGGTCAGCTTGGCCCGAGTGTGTGTTAAGTTTTCTAGCCCTCCATTTGACAATATAAATAATTTATTTTTCATGTGGGTGATTGCCACAAAATTAGATGGAAAGTCAGCATGGCTGCAACTTTTTCAGGCCCTCCATTTGATAACAATAATAATTTATACATACATAACTTTTACATTAAGATTCACAAAACAAATTAACCCCTGCAGGACGGGAAGCATCTATAGCAGTTCGCCTCATAGCGTGAGAATATTCATGATTGCTTTGTTATTTCCATTGAAATACATTGAATGGGGGTACTGTCTGGAACAAGAGGTTCTGTGAACCTTTATTGTCCCAAATAAATTTGCTCATTGTGGTACATTCACCCCCTTGATTTGCATTTGAATAGATCAGCATTTTCGAGCAGGCTGTGAGCTCCGCACACAGATGTGGTGATAGCGATTACAACTGCCTGGAATTCAGGGTATTGTCCGGCAGTATTCAACCATTGTGTGCCCGCATTGTTTACACCGAGCTGCCTGCACAAATGGCCTGGCCAACTGACCTCTATTTGACAGGTGACTCTTTTTGCGCCACGAGTGTTTATACAGATGTGTGCGCTTTATAAATCCTCAATTATTGTTATTAATTATTAATAAGGCTACGAGGGTATAATGAGGTAAACACCCCCCCCCCCCCAAAAAAAAAATAAAAATAAAATTACGTGCTGAATGGGTTAAAAATTAGAACAAATATTTCTACTACTATTAAAGGTCCCAAGGCACTTGCCACCAACATCTCCAAATTTTCACAGAGTAACATACCTTAGCGCTGTAGGTCTTGATCGGAGGGCAGCTCTTGGCGCCGCAGACCAGGGCAAAGTGAATGAGGGGCTCGGGCGCCTCCAGGGCGATAGCCAGGCGTGGATCGGTCTTGGAGAATGGCCGGCTGAACTGACCGATGCCCTTGCGGTTACTGCGCAGGACTCCGTTCTCGATGTCCTGTAGGGAATAGATGTTACCACCGATGATGTAGCAGGAGCTATTGAAGAACTGCAAAGAAACAAAAGCCAACGAAAATGACACTTAAAATTTAATTTGAATTCAATTTCAAGTCATTGAAAAGTTAATATGCAAATTAGGCTTCACTTCACTTCATGGATGAGCACTGTATAGTCAGTGCTTGTGAGAGCACGTGAACAAATCATGTGCTGGGTCAGGTGGGATTCGAACCCACGACCTCCTGCTTACTAATGCATTGAAAAGTTACAAAAACGAAAAATGTTATTGACTGGAGCAAGATTTGAACCATCGACCCCAGGAATACTGTACCAGCGCTCTACCATCTGAGCTATCCAGCCCTATGTTGGGCGTCTCCCTAATAGTCAATTATCTTTGTTCGTTTGGCAGTCAGAAGCCATTAAACCACTCACATACTGCTATATCCCAATATCATTGAAGATACGTGCAACATTAGCAATGCTGCAACCTGAGAAACATGCTTTATTGTTTCATACATTTTTTGTAAAAGTATCATCTGCTGCACCCTTCGAAATAATCAAATAAAAAATCAAATAAAATTGTATAACATTAAATAAAATGGAACAGAACAGAAGGGAACGAAACAGAATGTTTGGAACAAAATGTATTGTGAATAAGCAAACATATAAATGAACCAAACAAAGCAAAGTCATAAAGCATACAGCCCACTAGTGTCGATTTCTGTTCATGATTGCGGGGGATGATTGGTGATTTGGTGTCCTATGCGAGGGAGCGAAGCGACCAAGCCGGTGGAGGCTGTAGGAGGTGGGATACCCCCTCCCAAACCAAGGACTTTTAAATAAAAACAGAGTCGAAAAGTCGCATTTTCGAGCATTTAAAAACAATATCCAGAAACAGTATAAATACACTGCGAAGACTATTAACAAAACAACAAGGATCATGAAATATTTCTATACAATAAAATTGAATGTCATTCAACCTCAAAATATTGGGCGGGGATAATAATACACGCCATCCCCTCAACCTCAAATATTGGGGGGGATATATCCCCCCATCCCCCCCGGATCGACACCCATGTTTGGAATACAGGCCATTTTATCAGGCAGTGTACAACAGAAATAAACAGGAATTATTGCATGCTAGGCCATCATGTTGACCCTCCAGCACTTGAAAGCAATTGTATTACTCTCTACTAGCTCATTACTGCAATCATAGGGCCTTTTCCGAATGAAGGCAGAAGCTCAAGCTCAGGCTCCGTCATCTATATGTTGAAAATATAGGTTGTGGTTTTTCATTGGAGCTGAAGCTCTGTTTTCCTTTTCAAACCAGAGAATCTTCTTCCGAACCGCAGCCAAAAGCCTCTATTTTGATACCCGTCATATTAGAATGGACTCATGAAATGGTGCCAGAGCCTGAGCCTGAGCCTGAGCCTAAAGCCAGAGCCAGAGCCAGAGCCAGAGCCAGAGCCAGAGCCAGAGCCAGAGCCAGAGCCAGAGCCAGAGCCAGAGCCTGAACCTGAGCCTGAGGCTGAGCCTGAGTCTGAGCCTGAGTCCGAGTCTGAGCCTGAGCCTCCGTTTCGAAAAGGCCCATAGTCTTAGAAGATTACTCTTACCTTGTACCGTTGCCAGAGGTTTGTCGGTGGGCCCTTCTGCACATTGGCGTGGATGACCAGCGCATTATAGACATTGATGAAGAAGGCCAGCTTCTCCTCGCGGGTTGCTGAGGCGATGTCGACGCGGATGAGCTCGGCCGTCAGCTTGACGTACTGCTTGAATAACGGGCTCTCTGAGATGCCGCTGTAGTCTACCCCCTTAACACCACAGTAATAGACAAAATGCTCTTTCGAGTCAGGGGGCTATTAACTTCGAACAGCTAAGCATGAAAATTATATTCTTGGTCTCCATCCTCCTTTTGCTAGCTCTGAACTTCCAAAGCAAAGTAAGAGCTACAGCCAGACCACTTAGGGCCAATTTCATGGAGCTGCTAAGCACAAAAATGTGCTTAGCACAAAAATGTCTCCCCCAATCAAACAAACCACCGTTAACAATTTCATTTGATGTTCATGGTCAGTGAACAACAGCCAAAGAACAATCACAAGCGATACACAACACATGGAAATAAAAAAAAAAACATGGATTCAAATCGTCTATTGAGGGTCGTCTACGCAGGGAAAAGGCGCATTTGTAATCAGGGATGTAAGTGACCGACGAAGTCATTTCCGGAAAATCACTGAAGGCCAATAAATTGCGCGATCTAGGTAAGAGACTTACGGCAGGGGTGCAGGCGCCCTTCGGTGTTAAGGGTTCCCATTTCTATCTATTTATTTGTATCAATGGTTTTGTTGTCTTGTCCTTTGTTAATGTCTCGATCAATAATATATCCTCCGGATTCCTCCCTTCTTTTTTATTTCTAACGTTCAATGTCATTTTGACATGTGCGGTTGCTATTTCGATCGATGTAGGCCAATCTGTATGACGCGTGTCCATGCCAGTCAGAGAGTGGCTTAGTACCCACATCCCAATGTATTCATTAATGCGACAAAAATTACATGGAACCAGACTATTCAGTTTGATTGTCAACTGAGGGCGTTATCAGTAAGGTCTGTTTCCTGCCCTATTTAGCCCCATTTAAACATCTGTACACAAAACACGGAGCCAGACGATATGTTTTATTATTGTATTTTTACTCTCAAATAAACAAGGGCGGCACGCGGGCGCAGCGAATCATTGCAGCGTCATGAAAAACAACATTTTGTCATTTCCGGAAAATATTTTTTAATTAAGCCATTTCCAGAAATCCGGAAATCTGTGAACATTTCTGTTTTGGTTTCTTACCATGTATGATACTACCTTTAAAAACATGGATTCAAATCGTCTATTTAGGGTCGTCTATGCAGCCAAAAGGCGCAACCCAATTCTATTGGCTGAATCTAGTTTGAAGACGCAGTTGCAACCACGGCCGCAGCCAGTGAATTGGGACACGACATAGTTTCCCTCCCTGATTAACCAGTTTATCATTAGGGGATACATACCTTCCCATCACTGCTCAGGTGTTTGCTGTATATGCTCAGAATCAACTTACGAAGATCTTCACCAAGTTCAGAAGCTGACATACAACACAACAAATAAACAAAGAACAATTTACGAGTGGAACGGAAATGTCTTTTTAAACTTCCAATCTGTCCATTATAAGTTAGAGCCAGTACGAGTACAACTCGGGTACAGGCAAATACTTGGTCAGTGCTCGATTAAAAGTACTCGAAAATAAAATGCACTTGAAAATAAGTGTACTTGGCCCGTACTTGATAAAATGTACTTGAATTTTGGGAGTACTAGACTATTTATAGTGCAAATTTCATTTTTGTTACAATTTCACGGTTGATAATGTTGCCGATTTCCGATAAATTATACAATGGGAGTATCATTGGAAGTTTAGTATCAAATGGAGTAAGTAGCACATTGTCATTTGCAAGGTTTGAAATGCATTAATTTCTGAGAAGACTGGCACAATATCCAATAAACATCTTTGTGAAACAAATTGCAATTTTTTTGCACTGTACGTTGGTATTGTACTCAGGCGTAGACTTGGACTTTGGTACTCGGACTCGGCCCTGTACTCGACACCCTGGATACACACTTGTCACCGATGTACTCGGCCCTTGGAGTACTCTGAGTACTCTGTACTTGGATCTGAAGACTCTACTCAAACACTGGTTAGAGCCAACATTGATCCAGGACCCAGCAGGAACTTGAAGTAGATAGTTCAAGGTAAGGGATAACAGAAGTCCAATCTGGGCCAACCAGTATTATATTTCTCTCCCTTTAACAGGAAGAAAATCACAAATCGTGACCCTAAACTTTGGTGGTGTGACCCAAATATAAGAAGTGTTTATAGCTCACCTGGTCGAGGCTCACACATGGAGGTCACGCCCTGATTGAGGGCGTTGTCTGTCTCGTCTTCGATCAGCCGGTACAAACTTTCGTTGTCCTCGAAGACCTTCTCGCCGGCGTTCCGGGCGTTGTGCCCGAAGTGTCGCTCCATCAGCGCCTTGCCAAAGTCTACCGCCTCATCTCGTTCTGGAAGATAAGTGACATGCATGCCTTTTAAAGAGGATGCCATCTCTTAGCATCTTATCAACAGCCAATGGCTGCGACAGCCAGTGGCTGCAGCCGTTTATACAGACTTCTGTGCCATTTGCAACCACAGCCAGCGAGATTGCCCGAATGCCGAGTTCGTACAGACTGCAAGTTGCAATGTCACGTGAAATGTGACTTGAAAAACTGACAGCGAACAACTTTCATGCTCAGCTACCTACAAACATCAGCCGTAAATATACACGTCAGGGAGTCAGGTTGGCGAACGTAGCGGTTCTTTCCTCGCCTTTCACCTCTGGCGGACCGGGTTCAAGTCCGGCTCGGTCCACAAGTGGATTGGGTTTTCAGTCCCTACCTGATTCTATGGGTTTTACCCAGAATATTACTCTCAGGTTTTCCTCCCTCCTCTAAAAGTGGATCTTCTTTCCATAAAAGGTTTCATCAGGCTTTTGAGCTACAGTGCCTAAAGCGCTTTTGAGGAATGCTTGGTTTGATTACCAATAAATAATAATACAAAAATAAATAAATGTCAAATCATACTTTGCTTGCCATTGCAATTAGCAGTGAGTACTTTAGACAAAAGGTGTTCCCATTGACCTTACCGACATCCTTGGCTTTCACGATCCAGTCCACAAACTCCTGCCCGATGAAGGTGTCCTTGTAGGTCTTGAGTCCTTTCTTGTGGTCTGATATCAGACCGCTTTCCCTCAGGTCTTTGACCAGCAAGGCACACTCATCCAGCTCACAGGTGAAGTTGAAATCTTCCTCTGGACCGGGCAATATACAAGGAACAATTGAGAGAACGTACACTGCAGAAATGCGTGGATGTGATGATGGTGACTTCTGTTAAAAGTGATGGCTAAGGAATCCACAACAATGAGTGAATGTAAATGGGGTAGACTTTACCCATTTTTCAGCTTTTTGCGGCCATTTTTACGAAGTCGCAATTCTTAAGCCTTGCATAAGTTTTTTTCTACTTTTCATAATTTTGTTTAGTATGTTTACCTGACATCATACTATAAGAAAATACCAAAACACCTTCTTTTGCAATTTTTTGGGGGTCGAGTGCTATTTTGACTCTACTACATACTAACTGGAAGGTTGGGGCTAGCATTTGGAAGCAGGTTGTCCGAATAAACACATAAGAATTACTTCTGTTTAATTAATGTTTCATTGTTTACGTCTTACTCACAATGCGATCGTTGATTTCAGAAGGGATTTCACGATGTTTCTACTTAGCCAATACTAGACAAAATGACTGAGTGAAATTCAAGTAACACTCGGCTGATCAGGAAAATGGTTTTATGGAATTTCGTAAGGAATATTTTACAGGGATCTCACAACTAAAATTACAAATGCACACATAGGTGTAACACACGACACTCAAAAGTGTTTTTTGCACGTGTTCAACGAAAAACTCAGTCGGGATCCAGAACAAAAAAAATCTGTGATGACTCAGCCCTTCCTACCAGTAAGGATGATCCGATCAGCCCCATGAATTATCGATTATCGATATCGATAACTTACCCGATAATGATGCAGCCTTCATGCTCTCATCAGGGATTTGAGGGGCGTCTGGGGGCGGTTCGTTTTCTTCCACCTCATGAATCAACTTCTGTAACTCTTCCTTATCAGCAACCTTGGGGGAAAAAGTATCAAAAAGGGCCTTTTCACACAACAATACCTTTACAAGTATCAAACTTGAAATGGGTCTCTTGAACTAAATTCATAACCCCATGTTTACCTAACCTACCTTTTAGGGATTTGATAGTGTGGACAAAATTAGCATTGCTGTACACAATTAATACAAGTACAAGCCTGGAATTTAACGGAGGCCACAGAGGCCATGGTCTTTGTTGCCCTGGTTCTTGGCTTTAGTGCCCCTTCAAATGTTTCCATAGACATTTTGATTTTCCAATGAAAGTGCCCCTTGCAATGGAAAAGTGGCCTTGCCACTTTCAGAAACCAAATTTCAGGCCTGCAAGTAATAAACTGCTGCAAACCGCTTGTCACCCAAAATTATGACCTGAAATATGTCAAACGCTTTAAGTTTGGAGGGCGTGATGTTTTGATCATTGCAGGATCTTTTTTAAGTCAAGGGCTTGAGAGAGATCTTGCTAGGATGGAAACGTGAGGCCCCTCTATCTCTACGGATTGCACAATTTTCCTGTAAATTTTTCCATACGATTTTCTGCAAGTCATCATTGCCTCCGACGTGGATGTTGTTGAAGAATATCTGGGGCACCGTTCGCTTGCCTGTGCGGTCGACCAGAGACTGGCGTACGGATGCGTCGTACTTGTCAACACTGATGTCCGTGTAGGGCAGATTGAGCTCGCCGAGGCTGAATTTAGCCTTCATGCAATGTGGGCAACCGACGATGGAATAAATGATGATACGGCCCTTCATGTTGATTTAGTATGCTGTGGATGGAACACAGAAAGACGTAGGCCTATAAGTATAATTTTAATATTATCGTCAAATAACTATAATTACACATTAATCTTTACTGCATGTAACCCACGTACAGGAAAGAATTCCACTGATGACCATGACGGAAAAAGGATTATATCCTTCAAGAGTTAACTTATTGGATACAAATTATGATGAACTTCAATCTCAGGTGTGGAAAACTTGGGTAGCATATCTGAAAAGTGAGTTTTACAGGGTTTTTTTACCTACAAATTGTACACTTCCACTATAGCGGCAGCCATCTTGCTCAAAACGCCCTCTGTTGGTTCCATAGAGTTGTGTACAAATTAATGGTCATCAGTGGAATTCTTTCCTGGAATTCTTTCCCACTCAGGTAAGGTCATGTTTAGGGCCTGTTTGTTTCGGACGAATCTGCGGATCCGGATCTCATTTTTCGGATCCACCTCCTATGCAGGGTACGCTAAAATGGGATCCGGATCCGAAGGATTCATGATCCTTTGCGTGAAACAAACAGGCCCTTAGTACACTCAGGCTAGGCTGGTACCCAGCTTCTACTCACCTAGAATTTTGGTGAGTAGAAGCTGGGTACACTACCAGTACCAGCTAACCTGAGTGTACTAAACTTCAGGAACCCAGTGCCACAACACGAGTGAAATGTTAATGTGATGGTCGTCAGTGACGTGACAGTGGATTTCTTGCCCGGATTATTACCACCTACCTGTTAACTGGGCCGAAACTTTGAATTTGACTTCTACATGGGCGGAAAGACAATCTGCAATCAATGTAAAATTATAGAATTTGGCAATTTGATTTAACCATTGCATAACCAAGCACTCGGAATCAGATGAGATAGGCCTTACTTTCATTTTGTTTTAATCGTCATTATGTACAATGTAGCTTGTAAGCTATTTCATGTATTACACATATCTGAACGATTCTTGAACTTTTACAAATCATAAAACAGCCGTCAGCTACAATGAAATTGAGGGCGCTATACAACTTAAACATAGAGTTAACTCTATGAACTTAAAGGTAATATCGTAGGCCTACTTTGGTTTTTGTCAAAGAAATTCAGATTTATGGGCAAAATATCAAGGAAGATCTGTGAAAATTTCAGTCCCATACGGTGCCCACCTTTTGAAAAAACAATGAAAAACGGCCACAGTATTTAAGTCTTTTCTTTTTTCTTTTTGATCTTTAAAAGATCTGCATTTCTTTGACAAAAACCAAAAGTATGATACTATTTTAAGTTGTTTTAAGACCTTAAGACAAAGCACTCACGAAAGAAACTTTAGACAATGATCAAGATTACAACATCAATAACTGACATTATTTATTTGAAGACATCCCCAGAAAGACGAAAAATATTGAACTGCATGATAATATTAAATAATTTCTCAGTGTAAATTGGAACATATGGTAAAGAAAATACGGCCACAATACAATAATTATTTTAAGGCTATTTCTTGTATTGCACTCGACAAGAAAAAATGTTGGGCGTTACACAAAAATGGGGCACAATTACATTCAAGAACTTTCAAACTGAAGATTTTTATATAATTCTTGACAGGGGCATAGTTTCTCACTTCTGGGTGGATAGAAGCGACCAAGCAAAGCACCTCGCTCAAGGACACACGCCCATCTAACCCCATGGCCAGCGGACCAATAATCTGTGGGAATTATCCCACAACTACAAATGTTCAGTTTGACAACAGCAGTCTGCCATTGTTTACATGGTAACCTTAACCTTTGACTAATACCAAGGGCCTGTTTGTTGAATGCACAGGATCACGGATTCTACTGATCCGGATCCCATTTTAGCGTATCCTGCATAGGACGTGGTTCCCCAAATTTGGGATCCCGTGCATCAAACAAACAAGTCCAGACTTTAGAGCTTATTAAAAAGAACTTCCTATCACGAATGTTCACCAAAAACCTTGGCCATTCACAGATCAAACTAACACGGCATTACAGTTATATATAATATTATATAAATATTCACATATGCACATACAAATTAAGGATATAATTATATAATTATTCTATAGCATTATTATCATAATAAAACTAAGATCTGCGGCATGTAATCAAATAAATAAACAAGTTCGAATGAGCAATTTGGTCTGTCTGAAGCCTAGGCTCAGTCAAAAACATTTGGTCATATTTTATCAAGGGTAGATGACCAGGCGACAATTTCATAGAGCTGCTTAGCCCAAAAATGTGCTAAGCATGACATTTCTGTCTTTAGTAAAAACAGGATAAACAACCAAATGTCCACGTGTTGTGTATCACTTGTGATTGTTCTTTGGCTGTTGTTCACTGACCATAAATATCAAATGGAATTTTCCAATGGTGGTGAAATTGGCTCTAGATTTTAGCATAACATTTGGGGTGAAATAAAGACCAAGATTGAGTAAGTTTTGTACTGTATGTCATTATCTTCCCCCAAAATCCACCCAAATTATGCCCTAGTTACTGCAAGGACTTGAATGCTGTAAGCCTTTTCACATGATGCTAAAAAAAAACTCTCAACCATTGAGAAATTATCTCATGGTTGCAAATTCTTAGAGCGTATATGCATAACAAATAAAGGTATTGCCTCCTTGCTAAAATGTCCAAAACGAAAGAAAAAAGATGAGAAAATTTGCACAGACTTTGCTACACGTCTACCACAATCCCGACTAGACCAAGAAAGTGAATAGAATGTTACCACAGGTCCACATCAATAAAACACCGAAATGATCATTGTACAAAAAAACTGATGAAAATGTACAAAAAGTGAAAGATCAGGATGTGGTTGCAATATTCATTTTTGTTTGAAAATGAGGTATGAATTGAAAAAAAAAATTCCCAAAATAAATAAATAGATAAATAGATAAAAAAAAATTGCTCCAGAACGAGTCATAATAATATAGAATAGTGTTCATTACTGTGCAGTACTTATTAAAGGTACTACTGTTTCATACTTTGGTAGCATACCGAAACAGAAATCTTCACAGATTTACCTATAACTTACAGGGTATAAAGATGGTGATGGTAGAAACATACCGTTAACATTTTCCTCCCTGAAAATCTGTATTTATCCAGAAAAGAGTAAAATCAATGACCAAATTTTTTTTGGATCTTTTATATATAAAAAATAACGGTGAAAAGACTTAAGAAATAATGTAGGCGTTTTTCACTGTTTTTTCACAAAAGTGGGCACTGTATGGGACTGAAAATTTCATAGATGACTGTTACTGTATCTTCCTTGATATTTGCCCATGAATCTGTATTTCTTTGACAAAAACCAAAGTATGATATTACCTTTCAACAAGAAATCTTACATACTTTCTCCATCCGTGTCAAATTTACCATAAATCTAGCGATGCATCATAATGGCGTTCCTCCTCCTTTGAGAAAAAACATAAAAAAACCCTCCTTTGCAGTACTGTTGATCAGAGCCAACCATAGAGCTATATTAAAATTACTAGAGCGCTAGCTCCGTGTACAGAGTGATGCCTGCTGGGCGCATCCATGTTTGTGCACAAACCTATGGAAAGCACAAAATTTGTGTGTCTTTTGTACGTCTATTTGCAATTTTGCATAGCTTCATTTGTGTTCTATACAGGTGCGTTATCGAAGCCCAATAAGTCCGACGCACCTTCAAGACGCGCTTCTGGTAATCCATATTACATATGGTGTTCTTGCGCATTGCATTTAGAGTACAGTACATTCTTTGAAAGGCATTCCAGTCGAAATTTTCTTGTTCCACAGACACGCACACAAATACAAAAATGACTGCACCCAGGACGGCTTCAAAGCGTCTACGCACAGAGAACGCGGAGCTAGCGCTCTAGTAATTTTGATATAGCTCTATGAGGCCAACCGATCTAGAAAATAAGATTACACAGTGCTAGTAGCCTAGTAGACGCAGAGTTCGGGGAATTTCATCTCATAGGTGGGAATGGACTGGAACTGCAAGGGTGTTGAGGGGTCGGGCCTGGTAGGACTTCCGGCCGGTGTCTGTGGGCTCCTACATAATACCACACACACACAAAAAGATGACAAAGAAAACAATCAGAAAATTGACCAAAATATATTGAAAATTGATATGTAGAATTGGTACAATAATATTAAAATTTAAATGTTAATTTGAATTTATATTGTAATTGAATTGTAAATTGTTAACTCGTTATTTGTCAATAATTAAATTGAGATATTGAAATCAAACTGAGTCATTGAAGTTGAAGTGAGAAATTGGAATTGAACAGGGGCCAATTTCATAGAGCTGCTTAAGCGCAAAACTCCTTGTGAATGTAATGCTCAGCAAACAATGGCCGAATACAAGTCAAAAGCAGTAAACATCATATGAAAATGTGGTTGGCAATCCTGTTTGATCAAGAAAGACTTTTCATGCTTAAGCAATTTTTGTGCTTGAAGCAGCTCTATGAAATTGGCCCCAGGTTTGTGAGCTGGCGGTGCTGTTGGTGGTTTTTTTCCGGGGGGAATCAGTATTTTCAAAACCAGAAAACAATCACAATACTCACCTGGTGACTGAGTCCAGGATAGTGTTCAACTTCTGCTGCCATTTTTCATTCTGTCAATGAAAAGAAACATCAATTAGCATCTGAATTATGGAAATCCACAATCTGGGGCTGAACTTTCTTCAGAGAGTATGGGGAAGTCCCTGGGGCCAATTTCATAGAGCTGCTTAGCTAGCACAAAAATTAGCTAAGCATGACATTTCTGTCTAAGTAAAAACAGGAGTAACAACCAAATTTCCATGTCTTTGTTGTTCGTTGACCATGAATATCAAATGGAATTTTCAATGGTGGTTTGTTTTATTGGGCAAGCTATTTTTGTGCAAAGCAATTTTTTTGTGCAGCTCTATGAAATTGGCCCCTGGTGGTAAAGTGACCTTCCATGCAAGAGAATAGTCTTGTGTATTAGGCCTTTTCTTACGACAAAAAAAATCTCTGGGTTGTACAAGGGTCCAACATGTGTATTAGGAGACTGACCTACATCCAATTTCATGGAATCCGTTACCATAAGCAAAAATTCTTTGCTTACGGTAACATACTTTTTTGTTTACGGTTAGCGTATTTCACGGGGGAGTTTTCCTTCTCGCTACGAAGCAAGGACTTTCCGCAGAATGCACATGGCAGCCTGTTAGCAGAAAAAAAAAACAAGGTTAGCCTAGAAATTCTCCGCTTACTGCTAAAGCGTCGAAAGTCATGGGGGAGTTTTCTTTCTTGCTACGCTAAGCAAGGACTTTCTGAGAATGAACATGGCAGCCCGTTAGCAGAAAAAAAAAATCAAGGTTTATAGCCTAGAAATTCTTCGCTAACTGATAAAGCGTCGTAAGTCTTTCTTAACGAATTTCATGAAATGGATTTCACCCGAAGCAGTGCAGGTGGGCACAAAAATAGGACGTGACAGATTACATGAAATTGGGCCCTGTTCACACGCCTTGGAACTGTATAAAAATGCTGGACCCATGTTGATGATGAACAGAGCACACTGTTTGGAACGTCGAGATAATACCATCAGTTCTTCCCAGAACCACACACTCTCACAGAAGAGATTACATTGTGTCACCGCAAACCTATCATATTTTTAGTACTTCAATCACCTATAGCTTCGAGTCTCATTGACCTGATGTGTATCTGAACGTCTTGCGGAGTATTTTGAAACCTTTTTGGCCTCCACCCTTACCCTAGTCTCGGCGGCAGCTGCCAGCTCATCCAGGGTGGAATTCTGGAAGCTGTGCAGGATGTCCAGCCTCTTCTTTCTCTCCTCCTCGGCAGAGCTCTCGTTGATGCCGTTGATCAGCACCTGCTTCAGGCTCTCAAAGGTCACTTCCTCCAGCGTGTGTCTCTGTTGGAACAAGACGCAGACAGAAACAAAAACTTGGCTGATCAAAGATGACGTCCAAAAGTTGGCCAGCTTCCGAGCAACGGTACGGTCCAACTCATGGAGCCCCAAACCCCACCCTTGAGCTAACAGCTCCAGCAAATAACAAGTGCTGTGAGACTCAAGTCCGGTCTTGGACTCGAGACCGGACTCAAGACCAATTTTGCCGTACTTGGTCTAGGACTTTCATGACTCGGACTTGGTCTTGAACTCGGGCTCTGTGACTAGAAGACTCGGGCCGAGTCCGGCTCAAGACAGGCAAATTTCACCAGTTTTGAGTCTATGGCTTCTTATTACAAAGTCAGTAGCTTTATGCAATGTCAAAAACAGATTTTTTATTAAAGCAAATCTGTAGCGAGGCCAGTATTTCAACTTGGTGTCTTTGTAAGTTAGAAGAAAAAACAAAAGCAAATTGATACGAGTCCGGCTCAAGACAGGCAAATTTCACCAGTTTTGAGTCTATGGCTTCTTATTACAAAGTCAGTAGCTTTATGCAATGTCAAAAACAGATTTTTTATTAAAGCAAATCTGTAGCGAGGCCAGTATTTCAACTTGGTGTCTTTGTAAGTTAGAAGAAAAAACAAAAGCAAATTGATACGAGTCCGGCTCAAGACAGGCAAATTTCACCAGTTTTGAGTCTATGGCTTCTTATTACAAAGTCAGTAGCTTTATGCAATGTCAAAAACAGATTTTTTATTAAAGCAAATCTGTAGCGAGGCCAGTATTTCAACTTGGTGTCTTTGTAAGTTAGAAGAAAAAACAAAAGCAAATTGATACAGGTCTATTTGATTTTGATTGATTATGTACATTTTTCAGTACATGTGCTGGACTCGGACTTGGTCTCGGTCTCGCGTGGAGTCTGACTCGGTCTTGGATGTGTTGACTTGGTCTTGGTCTCGGACTCAGTCTCAGACTCGGATGGACTGGACTCGGACTCGGTCTTGGACTAGGACTGACCAGACTCAGACACAGCACTGCAAATAACGTCCCACCATTTGAGAAACTTTTCTGGGTAGAGCTGTAGCTCTGAAAGATTGTCCTGAACAGTCACTGTCAAGATGGCATCCAAGAGATAACTTGGACACCCCTCTGGTTAAAAGAAATCTTGATCCACAGGGAGTGTATGTAGAAGAGGCTCTACTAGGCAACATAGACTCTATTTGAAACCTCAGCTAGGAGTCTAGCTTCAGCTTCGGTTCTGTTTCTGGCATTCAAGTATCACACTGAGGCTTCAGGCTACGGTCATTACAAAGATCCTCTATTGCAAACAAGAAAAGGAGGTTGACTTCAACAAAGAAGCTAAAGCTTGTGGATAATGGAGAGACAAAGCCTGGCCTGGAGCCTGAGCGGAGGTTTCAAGAAGGCTCTGGGAGGGGGCAACTGATAGATGATGTGATTCCACTTTTATTGGTTACTACTCTGAAGCCTTACCGATCTTGTCGTCGGTGATGCCGTTAGGAGCTCAAAGTCCACATTGATGGAGCCAACCTCGGTAAGACTTCGGGGTCTCGAATCACCTGAAAGAAAAAATCGACAAAGAAGTTTGCATCTATACCCTGTTGTCTACTTGATCCTCTGAAATAGAAAAACAGCAACTCTTGAGGCGTACTACAAAAGTCAACACAATGATTGTAGCTAGCTCGGTGGCCTAGCGGTATGGCATCTGCACTAGTAAGCAGGAGGTTGTGGGTTCGAATCCCACCTGAGCAAGCATGTGATTTTTTCATGTGCTTTCACAAGCACTGAGTATACAGTGCTCATCCACACTGAGCAAACTGGATTCTTCAGTACTCACTGTGGTGAGGCTGCTGGATGTGAATGTACGGCACAGATAGACGGGACACGTCATGACCACTGCTGGCCAAAGCCTCGCTAATGCTGTCCAGAATGAAGAGGAGATTGGGAGCCAGACCGGGTGAATTCTGACTGCAAAGCAAAAGGAAGACAGATTCTCTGATTAACTGCATGGCTGTGGGTTGTACCGAGTTGTACATGGACAGTAAACAATATCAGCTGATTTGCTGTATGAAGTATAGACCTTTTCTTTTGCGATGTCAATGCCCAAGATTTTGCCAACCAAGATGGCAGAAACTATTGAGAGCAATGAATGCAAACTGAAACCAAATATTAAAAAGCACAATTTTCTACAAAATGTTTAATAAGCATTCAAAGCGGGTATTAAATGAATGTAATGGAAACAAAGCAATCAGTAATGGAATGTATATCTTGTAATAGGAAGTTTGCAAATCATTTATACATAGGTCATATTGTCTGTTGAAACTATTGAACGTTTTGCAACATTTGGCCGGCCATACCAAACCACAAGGGGGTTTGTATTTAGCTAGTCTTGATTAGCAAACAGGATGGCTCGTCTGTGGCGCCCTCGTTTGGTGGAAAATGAATCATCAACAGTACAGGCAGCTGATTTGCTGTTGTATAAAAGTATACATAATCTAGGGGCCTTTTCCCAAACATTGGCACCAGCTCAGGCTCCAGCTCATGGTGAATTCAAAATAAAGGAAATGGTGGTTTGAAAAAGAAAACAGGGCTTCAGCTTCAATGATAAGCTACAGCCTTTATTTTCAGCATATGGATGACAAAGCCAGAGCCAGAGCCAAAGCTAAGAATTGGAAAAGGCCCTGCATTGCCAAATGGATGGTGCCTCTCTGCCGCCCTCGTATGGTGGAAAATGTATCATGATTGAATCTGGCTTTGGGTGATTTCGTTTAGCTTCCCCAGGTCGACACCCTCATACTTGTTTTATAATAATAATAATAATAATGGACACTTATAATGTGCCGGTATCTGCCAAGCATGGCACAAATCAATTATTATCCCTGGTCATCGGGCCATAATTCACATTCCTGAAACCATCTCATCTCCCTGGGGAGTATACAGCCCTGACTACTGTATTCAGTGCACAGAGGCTAATCAAACCAAAAAGCCATCTCTATCCTCGCAGGTACCCATTTACACCTGGGTGAAGAGGAGCAATATGTGATAAAGCGTCTTGCCCAAGGATGCAAGCACCATTAACCCATGGCTGGATTCAGCTGGATTCGAACCCACAATCTGTAGATTGACCACAAGACTTTGAGTTCAACATGCCAGACCACTAGGCCACAGCACCCCACAGCAGTTTACAAGACCATTCCCAGGTCAGGGCTGCCCCGTGAAAGCTAAACGAATGCACCCAATATTGGAGATGGTTACGATTTCATCTATTTATGACTTATGAGGTAGGAGTGACCGCACTTACTCAGATGTATGAGTGTCATCTTCCACACATATAGGAGGAAGGAGGTAAGGTGCTGTCTTCCGTCTCTCTTCAATCACCTAGGAAAAGCAAAAAAAATCATGGCCATTGTGTGTTGCTGCTGCTGCTGTCAATGGGAGACTTTTGACTGACCATTGTTAACCTCAAGAGGGCGCCCTTCACTGTTCTCGGGGAAATGTGTGTCGTGTTGCTTTTGTGCACGAATATTTGTCATGAACACAACCGGCGTAAAATAAGCGCAAGAAAATGCCATGTACATACTGTGCAGTGTCCGGTTCTGGTGGCAGGGGGGACATGAGTTCCCCAAGAACAAACAAATGCAGAATCTGTGGAGATTGGCCACCAAAAGGGCGAGTAATTACAAATGATTATGGTGGCTGACGTCAAACATCATACTTGTTTTGTGCACTTTACTTTGGCAAGCGAGACCTAGCACATTATTCCTTGCAAAACATAAGAATTTCACCTCACTTTGTGTTTTCGGGCATTAAAATTGGGGTTTGGCGGCATTGTGAAGCTAAAAATTTATTGTAAATTGCCTGAATTTTAATAATGTTCACAGTATTTTCCTGCGTCTTTTGGAGAGCTTTTGGACAATCGCTGTACTTAAATTATGTACAAAAGTTTTCAGGAGACAGGTTGTTTGCTGCCCTCTATCGACAGCCCGCTCCAAAAGTCTCCCATTGATATTCCTATTGTGGCTGTTGTGTGCTGCTGGATTTGCTGGATTTGCTGCTGTTCGCTACTGATAATGCAGCTTTTTGTTGATATTGCTAATGTGGCTGTTATTTTGTTGCTGGTATTGCTATGTTTTCTGCTGATTTGCTGCTGCTGCAACAATATGTTGGTATTTCTGTTGTGGCAGCAGTTCATTGTTATTGCTAATGGAACTGCTGTTTGTTGGTATTGCTGTTGTCTGCTGCTGCAGCTGTTGTCTAATATTCATGTGTTTATTAGGGTTGTTGTTCATTGTTACTGCTCCTGTGATTGTTGTCTGCTGTTGGCATTGCTGCTGTTTGCTACCTCTGCTGTCATTGTTACTGCTGTTGCTGCAGTTGCTTTGCTCTACCTACAGCTGTTTCTTTTGCTGCAACTGTGTTGCTACTGTCATGAAACCGCTGCATGCTTACCTGCCAAACATGTTGACATAACGACGGGATGGCCGTCAGCTGACCAATCAGATTCAAGTACTGAGCGACTATGCTGTGGATGGCATGTCGATGAGATGAAGGCAGCTTGGAGCCGGGGTCACAGGCGTGGTCCTGTAAGAGGGTGAACAAGAAGCATGTCCAAATAATGAACTGAAGATGAGGTAACGTTTTCGGAAACACAGCAATAAATTTCTGATAAGACAGGAATAAAATGCCCACTGCAATGACAACAATTGTGAATGTAGACCTGTACTTAAGTTTGGGAAACCTTTTCTCTCCATAACTTAAATTCAGGGTTTCCTTAACTTGAATACAGGGGCTTGTAGGCCCAACCTGCATTTAAGTTAAGAAAACCCAGGCTCTTCTTAACTTAAATTCAGGGTTTCCTTAACTTGGATACAGGGGCTCGTAGGCCCAACCTGCATTTAAGTTAAGAAAACCCAGGCTCTCCATAACTTAAATTCAGGGTTTCCTTAACTTGGATACAGGGGCTTGTAGGCCCAACCTGCATTTAAGTTAAGAAAACCCAGGCTCTTCTTAACTTAAATTCAGGGTTTCCTTAACTTGGATACAGGGGCTTGTAGGCCCAACCAGCATTTAAGTTAGGAAAACCCGAGCTCTTTTTAACTTTAATTCAGGGTTTCCTTAACTTGGATACAGGGGCTTGTAGGCCCAACCTGCATCTAAGGTAGGGAAACCCGGGGTCGCCATAAATTAAAGTCAGGATTTCCTTAACTTTAATGCAGGGGCTTGTAGGCCCAACCTGCATTTAAGTTAGGAAAACCCGGGCTTTCTGTATAAATAAAGGGTTTCCTGAGCTCAGATACAGGGGCATCCCAACCTGAAAGTTATGGAAAGTTATGGAGTCCTTGTGAATCCCACAAGGGGCATGAAGGCCCTTGTACTTGTAGGATTCCGACAAAGATGGACTTTCCAGTAGCAGTATGTACTTGGTTTCATGGCTTCTGACTGCCAAATGCACAAAGATAATTGACTATTTGGGACACCACCAAAGCAGGGCTGGAGAGCTCAGTTGGTAAAGCGCCTGTATTCAGGAGGTCGCCGGTTCCAATCCCGCTTGAGTCAATTTTTCTTTGTTCATCTTTCAAAGATGGACTCTGACAGGGGGTTCGAGAAGGTCCAAGGGGCTGACTTAGTGTGAAACCAAACGGTCGTAAAATTTCCCTACCTGCAGGGCCAGGACTAGCTTGACAAGCTCCACCAAGATGTCGTCCGTGCCCAGCTCCACGCAGAGCAGGGCCATGGTGCAGTAGATGGCCACAAAGTTCTTGGTGGTGTTCTTGACGCGGATCAGATTCTCAAAGATGTGCCACTGGAATTCCCCTCCATGCTGGTTAGGAAAAGGCAAAAAAAACAACAACAAAGGTCTGTTTAAAGGGAGAGTAACTTTAATCTGGCCAGGCCAGGGTCTTCAGGCCTGACATCTTCGTTCGGTCAGCCCTGAGCTTCAACATGCTAGAGCTGCTTCACATCAATAAAGCCTAGCTTCTGGATGCTGTCCATGATCAATGTGGACTGGGGCCAATTTCACGGCGCTGCTTAGCACAAAAAATTGCTAAGCATGACATTTCTGTCTAAATAATAAAAACAGGGTTAACAACCAAATTTCCATGTGTTGTGTATCACTTGTGATTGTTCTTTGGCTGTTCTTCACTGAGCATGAATATCAAATTTTGAACGGTGGTTTGTTTTATTGGAAAAAAACATTTTTGTGCTTTTAAGCAAATTTTTGTGCTTAGCAGCTCCGTGAAATTGGCCACTGTATACTCATTTTGTCAGTCAAGTTTTGTGCAAGCAAGGATCCCAGGACAAAGCAGGGGCCTGAAGTTGATAGCCCATTGTTCAAGGCTAGGGATTATATAGAAGCCAAAGAGCCCAGGCAAAGCCCGAGTTGGGAGTTGGTGTAGGGGAGCTAAATAAGAAGCTTCCACCAGCTCCAAATTAACAGGTTTTTTTATAATGGCTAAGGCTGTTCCTAAGGACAACAGGCCATCTGTCTACTCAGAAGCATATAGCGGTGTCAAGGAAACATTCTAAGACACAGCCACAGTCATTTAAAAAATGAATGGTTTTATAACGGCTAAGGCTGTTTCTAAGGGCAACAGCCTGTCTATTTTATCCACAGAAGCATAAGCGATGGCATGGCAACATGCTAAGACACAGCCACAGTCATTGACTCAATTAAAACTTTAAAAGTCTCTAAGGTACGGTCTGGGCCCTGCTGCTCTCACCTTTCTCATGAACATGACGTCCTGGCGCGAGGCCTTCTCCACCTTCAGCTCCAGGTCCGCGATGTTCTGGACGATGCCCCGGTTGGCGTACAGCTTGATGACGTTCTCGTGGCGGTCAATGAGCGTGTGCAGGATCTCTTGCACGACAACGCGGATGCCTTTTGGACATTGGTTGGTGGGAGAGGAGAAGAGAAAATGACCTGGAATTAGTCAATGTGCTTTCGTGGCTTCTGGCTGGATAATTGACTATTAGGCTGCGTTCGATTGGTTACTCTCAGTAACACGAGTATGATGTGTGCGCAATACTCTCCGGTGCAGGAGTATACTCCCAATATCTAGAGAGTATACTCTCGCTGACGTGAGTGTCGTACTCCAGCTGTTCGAGCGCTCAGGATAACACTGGTGTTAACACGTGTAGCTCGCTCGAACGCAGCCTTAGGGACACCACCAACATAGGGCTGGATAGCTCAGTTGGTAGAGCGCTGGTATGTTATTCTGGAGGTCGCAGGTTCGAATCCCACTCTATGTTCCTCTTTGTCAGCCTGACTAGTTTCCAAGTTTCCCTCCTCGAATACTGAACAACTGCTTGAAAGGTCTACACGGATCTGTGGCATGGGGATTGTACTTAAGAAAACGCCGACCCATGGGTTGATTTCACCGAACTCTTCTTAACTTGCTATCAATTGTAGGACTTTTGATGCATTGAAGCCCTATCTAGGACAGGCCTCCTGAGATGGGTTATCCTTCGACACTCGAGCTACGATCGATCGCAGGGCTTCGTGAAAACAGCTATCCCGGAAGGAAAGTGACTTTAGTGAATTCCCATACCTGGATCGGGGATGACCGACATGTTGAGCAGGGGCTGGAAAAACGAGGCGGGGAAGGTGGTCGCCATGGAAACAGTGGTATACTTTGTTCCCACCTAGAGAGGTAAAGAGGCAAAGACAACATGATATGAAGTTGAAGGTGGGGTTTTAAAACGAGAGAATATACAATAGACACCGCTCACATTTGCCCTGTCGGCGACAAGTTGTCGCTTTGCAATCCATCATAACAAACAAGTTATTCTATTTTTGGAAGGTTAGAGTTATCACACATTCTTGAACATTCAGAGTTTTGGAAGACTTTGCGAAAAAAAGTCGCAAAACAGGTATGTGGCTGGTATCCAGATAGTCTGAGTATCACCTTTTCTACTCCGTGCTACTACGTACGAACGTCTGATACATGCATGCATGCAAATTTTATGCAACGCGGCACATCAGTAAATCAGATATGTTTTGAGAACATTTCCGTCAGGATCGTGAAGGAGGATGTTGATTGGTCAATTTTGCGCGTCCGCGCTGCAGCAGCTATCTTCGTGATAGACGTGCTCGTTAAATGGTATGATAGTAGATGCCCCCTGACTGGTCAAAACTTAGAAAGGTCAGTGCTGGGTTGGTTTGCATAATTAATCAGGAAATCTGCAAGCATGTGATAGACGCTTGCACGCTGTACGGCGAGGGCGTCTATCACATAGACTAGAATCCAGATTGTGTCCGCCTGCAAGTTTATACTGAGATGTTAACAAACAAGACATGAAGGATGAACTCACCTCCAGCAAGCTCTTGAGAAGCATGTTCTGAACCAGGATGTCTCCTTCCCTGTTGAAATGAAAAAGAAGGGAGTGACTTCTAGTAGACCATAAGATATTCCAAGATGACTATAGGCTATGTCTTTAGGAGATAGGGCCAATTTCATAGAGCTGCTTAAGCACAAAATTTCCTTAAAGGTAATATCATACTATGGTTTTTGTCAAAGAAATACAGATTCATGGGCAAAAATATCAAGGAAGATAGAGTAACAGTCATCTGTGAAAATTTCAGTCCCATACGATACCCACTTTTTGAGAAAACAGTGAAAAACTCCCACAGTATTTCTTAAGTCTTTTCACCGTTATTTTTGATCTTTTAAAAGATCAAAAAGATTTTTGGTCGTTGTTTTACTAATTTCTGGATAAATACACCATTTTTAACGGTAGGTTTCTACTAGCATCATCTTCATACCCTGAAAGTTATACGTAAATCTGTGAACATTTCTGTTTTGGTCTCTTACCAAAGTATGATACTACCATTAAGCATGAAAGTCTTCCTTGATCAAACAGGATTGCCGACCAAATTTCCATGCGATGTTTACCGCTTTTGACTTGTATTGGGCCATTGTTTGCTGAGCATAACCTTCACAAGGAGTTTTGGATGGCACACTTATTTTATTGACCAAGGTCTTTTGGTGCTTAAGCAAATTTTGGCGCTTATTAGGTTTACTGTAATCTAAACACATATGAACTTAAACACATCTGTATTGTTATAAAACTCAACCTGTCTATCATTGTTTGTGCTAACAAATATTGTATATAGAATAAGGAGGTATTTTTAGAACCATAATTTAGCACCCCACTTTTTGCGATGAAAAACATTGCTTACATCACATGCAGAACGCCACACAGTATACTGTGGTGCGAGCCTATACTAGTTCTGCAGGTGACGCCACTCGCTATTATTGTTGAGTGGATCAGTTCCAAGGGGGAATTTTTGGGGGGCGGAGCATACACGTACTAATTTTGTAAAGTTTTGGTCAAAAGTAAGAACTTACATTAACATATAAATTCATATAGTCATTAATTATGCATTAAGCAATAATTTTAAAGCACTTTCACCCCTTTCCCAATTTTGATTACAGTAAACCTTTAAGCAGCTCTATGAAATAGCGCTCCGCACTAATGACGTCACAAAATCCCCGGATGTCAGACAAACATTGTCTCACACACATAGTGTACACAATGCATGCATACAAACACACCCACACACGTTTGCATGGTTGCAACGTTTGTCTGAGATCGGGTGCTATTTTTAGCGCAAGTGTGGAGCGCTATTAACCCCTGGTCATTCTGTGGTAGTAAAATGCTACTATGGTATTTTAGCATAGGGACTAATGTCACATAGTGACTAGAGACATACCCTTTGGCTTCCAGTGACAGGGGATGGTCTTCATCCGCTAGCACGGCACTACTGCGTTGTCTGGGCATAGGGACATTACCCATGATGAACATCATGATGGCAATCTTCTGGTAGTCCGGCAGGATGCTTGCAAACGCACCTGAAAACAACATTACATTTAAAGTTAGCAGTTAGCCTGATGCTTTGATGCTAACAAGAAATTTCTCAAAGGGGAGGGGAGAAGCAGAAGAAAGGGGGAAGGGAATAATAATAATAATTCAGAATTTATTCCGTGCACACATCTGTCCAAAGACACTTGTGGCGCACATTATTATTATCCCTGGTCATTGGGCAATAAATTATATTCCTGAAACCATCTCAACTCCCTGGGGAGTATACAGCCCCGGCTACTTTAAAGCCCACAGAGGCTAATCAAACCACAATGCCATCTCTACCCTCACAGGTACCCATTTGCACCTGGGTGAAGAGGAGCAATATATGCCAAAGCGTCTTGCCCAAGGATGCAAGCACCACTAGCCCATGCCTGGTTTTGAACCCACAAGACTTTGAGTTTGACACACCAGACCACTAGGCCACGGCACTCAACAAGACATGGAAAGACATGCAAGTGGACAAGCGTTGTTAAAAGGAAACATGAGAGTTGGAGGGGGATTGTATTCATGGGACTCACCGATTGTGTCGATGATCGCTTCCTCAAACAGGATCTCCTCGTTCTCGTCAAACTTCTGCTGGGCCTTCGACGTGTTTGAGGCCTTGCCTCCGGACAGGCGCTCGTCCACCGACACCCGCAGGTGCTTGAGCAAGGTGTTGAAGATCTCCAGGACCGAGGGACCGACTGCCCCGTCTGCGGCGATGGCCACGATCTCCTTCAGCACCTCCACGATGCTGCGCTTAATCCTCGGCGTGTTCTTCATGTGCTCGTCCAGGTGGGGCAGGAGAAAGTGCGGAGTGACGTAGCGGTACTGAGACTGTTGCAAACGTCATCGAAGAAAAACGTAACAATGATAATTTTAAAAAGGTAATATCATACTTTTGTTTTTGTCAAAGAAATACAGATTCATGGGCAAAAATATCAAGAAATATACAGTAACAGTCATCTGTGAAAATTTCAGTCCCATACAGTGCCAACTTTTTGAGTAAACAGTGAAAAACGGCCACAGTATTTCTTAAGTCTTTTCACCGTTATTTTTTATCTTTAAAAGATCAAAATTGTTTTTTGGTCATTGGTTTTACACTTTTCTGGATAAATACAGCATAAATACTGGGCTCAAGTTCACTGAATACAATTTGTCGAGTTCGGGAACGAGTCCGAGTACGAAATTACGAGTACGGGCCGAGTACTTGGTTTTGTCAATTTCTTATGATCGAGTACAGGCCAAGTACTCATTGGTACTCGAGTTGTACTCGAGTCGAGTACGAGTACCAGTACTCCAACACTGGTATGTACTGTATGAGGTACTATAGACAAGAATCCACTAGGTTTCCTTGGTACCTACCTGTATGGAGTACATGACCCCCTTGAACACCTTGATGGCAAAATTGTTGGGCACCCAGAGCTCATGAAGGTCAAGATGCCTGAAATCAAACAGAAAAATCCAGAAGAGATTATCACAAGAGGCACGTACTTCCCATCTGATTAATAATTGGTTTGCTAATCTTTATCATTTAATACAGTTTAAATGAAGTGGGATTCTAACCTCAGACATATGAAATTGAGGCAATTTTTGTAACATAAAAATGCAAATTCCTGATTTTTGAATCATTTATGAGGTTTAAGCCAAGTGGGATTCTAACCTAAGACCTATGAGTTAGAGACTATTTCTTAAACCAAAAAAATGCTAATGTTTGGTATTTGAATCAAAAGTGGGATTCTAACAAGAGACCTATGAAATAGAGGCTATTTCTGACACAAAAAATGCTAAATGCTTAAAATTTGTATCATTTTATAGGGCTTTATAACTGAAGTGGGATTCTAACCCGAGACCTATGGAATAGAGGTTATTTCTTACACACCAAAAATTGCAAATTTTTGATATTTGAATCATTTAATAAAGTTCAACTGAAGAGGGATTCTAACCTGAGACCTTTGAAATAGAGGCAAATAGACTAACGTTTGATATTTGAATCATTTAATGAGGTTTAACTTAAGTGGGATTCTAACCTGAGACCTATGGAATAGAAGCAATTTCTGACACAAAAATGCCAATGCTTGATATCTGTATCATTCAACAAGGTTTAACTGAAGAGGGATTCTAACCTAAGACCAATGAATTAGAGACTTTTTCTCAAACAAAAAATGCTAATGTTTGATATTTGAGTCAAAAGTGGGATTCTAACCCGAAACCTATGAAATAGAGGCAATTCCTTACACACACAAAAATGCAAGGTTCAACCTAAGTGGGACTCTAACCTGAGACCTATGAATTAGAGACTATTTCTTAAACATACAAAAAATGCTAATGTTTGATATTTTAATCAAAAGTGGGATTCTAACCCGAGACCTCTGAAATAGAGGTTTGAGGCATTGGTTTGTTGGGTTTAACTATACACCCACCTACCTCAGTATTGGTTTGATGACATTGTGAATGTTGGCGTAGGCTGCTCGTCTCATGACGTCGCGGAGGCAAGAATCGGCCAGCACCTCAGGTCTCTCCTCTGGATCCTCATGAACCGGCGACTCGTGGCTGGTTGGTTCGTCAAACAAGACAGAGAGATATATTCAAACGTTGGATGATGATGAAATTTGGACCGAATATCCCTTGAGTGATAAGCTTCAATTTGCGACAGATAAAGACACATTGACAATTTCTCCTTTCGGCATTTTTGTTGGCATCAAAGCATTATGTGGACGTGTGTGAGTCCACATAACGTCTTGGGATCTTGCATTATGTGGACGTCCTTTGTCATGAGGTCCACAGTGTGTATGCTACACAGAAACAAAAGAGTATGTGGTGTGTAATGCCACAAACCTTATCCCATCAAAGATATTCCATAGCATGGCCTAAAATTTTTAAAAGAGCACCGGTACGGTATTTCAGAGGTTGCTGGTTCGAATCCCGCTCTAATGATAAAAAAGGTGCAGGGAGGAAAACCAGAGATTCCAGAGAAAGAAACAAAAACCTCATGGCTGCTCAGGAAAGAACCCAACACATAATTCTGCTTCTTCCACATGACCCAAGTTGGGAATCGAACCCGGGCCGCATTGCTTACCTGTCAAATCCCTCACTCATGTTGAAGAGAAAAGAGGGGACGATTTTGTCCATGTAGGTTGGGTCCCAGATGTTGACTTGCAGCTCATCACTGACTGTCTTACGGACCACGCCCTGGAGACCTTTCAGCCCGGCAAGCCGAATCCTACGGACAAAAACATTAATAAAATTACAAAAAAATTATTATAACTAAAAATATCAAGAATTAGAAAACACAAGTAATAAGTTGCAAACTGTTCATCAAGGGCTTTCTTTTTTTTAGAAAGATCCGGCTAGGATCGAAACATCAAGCCCGCCTAACTCCAAGCATCTATATATACAGTAATCCGAGCACAGAGTTTTGAATGGCGCCCTCTTTTGATTAAAACAAGAAACTGCAGTAGTGTTTATCGATCTCAATGCACTACAACTCTGGCTCGGCACGTGATTGGCGATTTATTCCTGAAAGGAACATGAAACTTAGAAGAATATTCGGCATGGACAACATCTCCTGGATTTTCCCGCTGGTCTTTTGCTCATGATAAGCTTTCCAGCAGTTTCTTGTTTTAATCAAAAGAGGGCGCCATTCAAAACCGTGTGCTCGGATTACTGTATATTTCAGGTCATTATTTTGGTTGAAGATCAGTTTGCAGCAGTTTATTACTTGTATCATTTATCTTCAAACGGTTGCAAAAGGATTTTAAAGGGGTGGGGTTGGCGGTGCCTTTCTCACTCACTTCCGTCTCGTCTCGGCGTGGTTGCTGTTGTTGTGGCACATGGAGCTGAACTTGGAGATGAAGAAATCGTAGGTCCGGTGATAAGAAGGCGTGTCCTCCTCGATCTGGGAGAACTTCACAAACTGTACACATCGAGAAAAGAACGAAATAGAACAGTCTTCCTCAATTTGTCTCTTTTTTCACTGCTCAGTCACCTTGGTAACTGATCATTTCTCTATTAAAACATAATTATGAATATCTTGTCTCTCCAGTGCTATTTTGGGGTGCTATCTATGGGCCTGTTTGTTTAACACACAAGATCACAAATCTTGCTGATCCGGATCCCATTTTAGTGTACCCTGCATGGGACATGGACCCGCAAATCTGGGATCCTGTGCGCTAAACAAACAGGCCCTATCATGTTGCTAGAGTGGGCAATAATAGATACCAAAAATAGCACTGGAAGGACAAATCCAAGGCACTCGACCAAGAGGGCGACCACCCAAAAGATGGGATGACTGCCTGAAAGAGAGCTACTCAAGACTCAAGTAGGGAAGTAACATCACTGACCCAAGCCTGGCACATTTAAACAAATTGTGGAGAACCTTTAATTGTAGCTGCCATCTTGACGGCACCCATAGGCCTGTGCAAGGGAGGCATATTATAAACCCCTTCAGCCCGGGGAGCATCCATAGCAGCCTCACGTCATGGTCTCAGAATATTCATGATTGCTTTGTTATTTCCATTGAAATGCATTGAATGGGGCATTGTCTGGAACACGAGGTTTTGGGAACCTTTATTGTCCACACAAATCCGCTCATCGTGGTGCATTCACCACAATAATGTAGGGCTCGAATTTCGTGAAAAAGAGTACTAGACAGCAGGTCTCGTAACTGAAACATTTTACTAGACCTGAACTTTTTTTCACTAGACCTGTGACATTCATGTACATAGGAAAACTGTAATTGTATGCAATATTGTGTCCAAAATCATCAATTTAGGAACCATTTTATTTGTGCAAGGAAAACAAAATCACTAGACAGCCGGACTAGTGTATTACACACTTTACTAGACCGACACTGAAATCACTAGACTCGGTCAGCGGTCTAGTGGATATTTCGAGCCCTGATACATGTAATATGCATTTGAAAAGATCTGCATTTTCGACGCAATCTCCGAGTTCCGAACATCTGGGCGGGAACGGATTAGAGTCTGCCTCTTCTTATTATAAACAAGAATCGCTAGTTGATGGTTGATAGGTCGACTACTTGAGTCTCAAGAAGGTGTCTGAGGGGGATTATTAAAAAAAAAACCACAGAAATCGGAGAAACTTTACCGAGTTGGTGCCAAGTATCTGCAGCTCGGCCATGTTGGACTCCAGTAACTTGTGCACCATCTTGAGGAAGCTCTCCACGAAGAGATTGAGGCTCTGGGCGTGGCAGGCCAGAAGAAGCTGATCCAGGGCTTGCATGGAGATGACCACATACCTGCCAACCAAACAAACAAACATGCATGTCAACAAACAGACCAAAATGCTTTGATAACTAGAATAGCAAAGCTGTCATGGCTCGCTGCAGCCTTACGTGCAGTTACAAACATGATAACAAACACCCATCCATCACACACACACACCCATCAAAAATAAAACTTCAACATTTCACGCGGACGGCCGGACGGCCCGACGGAAGGGACGAACGGTACTACTACATAGGCTTCCATTTTGCTTCGCAGCTCGCCAAAAATGATGATAAGTTCGACTGATGACACTGTAGAGGAAGGACGTGCCCACACAGAGCTTTGATCCTTATACTACATTCATGATTCATCCAACCGTGTAACAAGACAGTCAAGCCGCCGATGCAACGGGCTCCTGGTCCCCCGCGCACCCATCAACATCGGGTGACGAGGAGACCGTGACTCGTCTTGGCCCTGGGGAGAGATATGGCCGGATATCATCCGGGAGAGTTTGAAACCTTTGTCAGGTCCACCCTAGCCAAACTTGTGGAAGGCCAAACTTGTGGAAGGCCAAACTTGTGGAAGGCCAAACTTGTGGAAGGCCAAACTTGTGGAAGGCCAAACTTGTGGAAGCCCAAACTTGTGGAAGCCCAAACTTGTCATGGTCAGTCCTATAAGCCCTTGGGTCTTACCCGATTCTCTGATGGTAGACATCTCGGTCTAGACGATGTGCAAGATATCCGCCGATACGATCCAACTTCTCGTTGTGGGACACGGCGTAGAACGTGAGTTTCTCCATGTTGCTCCGGACAAGGCCATCCTACATCAAATGATGGCGTGGAGTAAAAGGTGGGTATCACATATTAAGGGTGAGAAACTTTTAAACAGTGGTTGGGCTCAGCAACTGCTGAGAAGCCAGGCTGGGCCTGGGCTTTGCCTGAGCTCTTGGGCTTCTTCCATAATCCCCCAGGCTTGAACAATGGACTATCAACTTCAATCCCAACCCTCAACAAATGAATCAAACGCCAAAGAGTAATATTCTCAGGTGTAAAACCCAGAGAATCAGGTAGGAACTGAAAACCCAATCCACTTGTGGACCGAGCCAGACTTGAACCCGGTCCGCCAGAGGTGAAAGGCGATGAAAGAACCATTACGCCAACCTGACTCCCCTTCATGATCCAGTCTGCCGTGGAGACTATGGTAATTTGCAGTAAACAGCTCTTGTCATGTGTGGTAAGGAGCATGAAGACTTAGAAACAACAAAGAGTAAAAAAAACAACAATTTTATGACTCTCACCTCTGGATTGGCCGGGAAGATGCTGTCCACTAGACGCTTGTAGCGAGGCTTACAGGATGACAGACAATTGCAGCAGCCTGCATTAACGTAATGGGTCATGCCAGTAAGCAAGCCTGGTGTGCCAAGGGGACCAGGGATAACAGCGGGGTACCAGGGACACGGGGAAGGGGCCAAAAAAGGACGCCGCAGGGGTAACAACATGCATCAATTGCACGTAGGTTCGTCATTTCAGAAAAATAAATCCAAAATGAAAACAAAAACATGAGGTACATATGGTTCAAACAAGAACACAACCCATGTAGAATCAAGTGAGGGAAGCAAATAAAGGGGGACATTGAAGATCAAACAAGGAATTGAAAAATGGTAAACAGTTGATGAAGTTGAGGCCAGGACGTGTAGCATTAGGACAAATGATAATCAGTGTCCCCAAAACAACAATATAAACAAACAAACAAGCAAAGAAACAAAGAAACACACAGACATTTTATAAGGTCATCATCATCATCTCTCCACAAAAAAAAAATCCAAACCAAATCAAAATTATAAGCAGAATTTTTTGGAGCATTTTTGTTAGTGGACCAAATGAGTTAAAGATTATATTATGTTTATCAGGCAGGACAGAGAAACGTTACAATGTATTTTATTGTAGTTATTGCACAGACCTAGGCTATAAAGAATTCGGCGATTGTGGGTTTACGGGATCCCAAAACACATTGATTTTTTTGGCTCTGAACTAACTTCTACTCCTCAAAAATGATACTTTTGACTTTCAGCAAATGTTCCTAGGTCCTTAAAAGCCTACATTGAAGAAATTTGTTAAACATTTCAGGGTTAAAATTCAATTTTCTTACGCGCTTCTTGTAAACTTTAAAACAGACCGTCTGATCGCGTGAGGCCATTTTGTCTGGTCTGATTAGTCTAGTACCCAGACCCAACAGACCAAGAGTCCTCAAAATGTCAGAGTGGAAACCAGACTATTCTCGTCTGCGGCCGTCCGTGCGGCGGTGAAATGGTACAATCTTGGTTACCGTTTTTACCCCATAATTTCCCTCAAAAATCAAAGCCCTGCCCTCTTTCCAAAAATTTAAGCTTGGTAATATAGAGGAGGAGACCAACAAAGTATATGTAGGTAAGTTACTTTTCAAAAAGAAGTTTCCTTTCCTTTATAGTTTTAGGACCCGTAAAGCTACAATCCCCAAGAATTCCACTGACGACCATCATTTGTGCACAACTCTATGGAACCAACAGATGATGTTTGAGAAAAATGGCTGCCGCTGTATTGAAAGGATTACAAGTCAACTTGCCCGACTTACCAACTCGCCCCCTGACTGCCTCGCTGAATAAATTAGGGGGCGAGTTGACAAGGGGGCGAGTCAGTCAGTGGGCGAGTTGGAGGAGGTGAGTTGGTAAGGGGCGAGTCAGTCAGGGGGCGAGTTGGCAAGGGGGCGAGTTGGCAAGGGGGCGAGTTGGTAAGGGGTGAGTCGGTAAGGGGTGAGTCGGCTAGGGGGCGAGTTGACTTGTAATCTATCATTATCAAAGTATCATAATGTACTTACCCGGCATAGCTCGTTTTTTTCACGGAACTGGTGCAACACAATCTAGGCCTATGCAATCTCGAAAAATTAGCAACTCGATTTGTTTTTCTGCCACCGCCGGTCGTTTGGATTTATACGACATACACCCTCATCTTATGACTTCTCTGACATCTTAGAAAGGCACAAGTCACAACGAAGGAAAATACCACATGGCGAACAGTTCCAAACAAGTAAAACGAGTTGAAATAGGAAATGTCGAGCTACTTTTACAATCAATACAAAAATGGAAGTGGAAGAAATTGTATTGCATAGCGCCCTCAATAGTCACACCATTTGGAAATTCGCCGTGCATGATCTCTTTTATTAGTGGACCAATTTTTCCTCCTCCAAAAATACTAATATTTGATCTGCCACCACAAGGATGGAATACTAATTTGAATTTACAATAAAATTGAGCTTTTTCACACATTTTTGGTGTACATTTTGTTTTTACGGAGTATTTTCAGCCACATTGTGCGTCAGGACTGGCAATGCGGTCTTTTAATTAGACTCCCTCCAAAATATGATCAGGGGACAATTTCATAGTAGAGCTGCTAAGCACAAACATTTTCTTAGCACAAAAATGTCTTGCCCTTTAAAACAAACCACCGTTGATTTTTTATTTGATATTCATGGTCAGCAAACAACAGCCAAAGAACAATTGCAAGTAATAGCTTTTTTTATTAAGACAGTAATGTCATGCTTAGCAAATGTTGGTGCTAAGCAGCTCTATGAAACATCATTCTCAACATTTTGAGTTTGTCTTCTTTCTGATCTGATGGAGTCGCAATCTTTATGTAATCCAAACATCCCGTCATGCCCACACACAATATTCAGGTCTTTTCAGCGCCCTATTTTTTCTTCCAAAATTCTTCCCAATATTGCTCTTGGAATAATGGGATAGACAGGCCGCTAAACATAGGTGTCGATTTCTTTTCATGATTGGGGGATGATTTGTGATTTTGTGTCATATGCGAGGGAGCGAAGGGACGGATGGGGAGAGGGTGGGGGTGGGGGGGGGGAAACCCCCTCACCGCATTTTAGAGCATTTAAAAACGATATTCAGAAGAATTAAACATAATTGTATAAATTCACTCCTGCTTATTAAAAATGTGGCACATCTCTCTGCTTTCTCGCATGACTCGCGTAATTCTCTCTCACGCCTCACAAACTACCCACATCAAGATAATCAATGTATAATAAGAACGAGAAGTGCGAACAAGTACAATTTATTGTCTTTCTACATTCCAAGCATGCTATTTATTCAATTTGCAGCATGGAACTTCAGATATTTTGTTAGTATTAAAACTATTAAATGACATTCCACCTCGAAACATACAAATACTGTTAACGGTTTTGGTTAATTATTTATCATATTGCTATTAATTATATTAATATACAGTCACTTGTGCGACTGTTTTGTGACAAGCAATAACCTATTACACCCATAATACTGACCAATAGTACTGATAAATCATACAAAATATAATACTGATATTGATACTGTCCAATACGTTACAAATTACCTTACAATCACCACATTATTTTGGTAATTACAAGTTGTTAGTTCATAATGATTTATTTTTTAGTATATTATTTTTTTTTAATTTAAACATATTATAATTAACTTGATACTTTTTCTTGACCTATTCAGTCCTTTTCTACCCGTTGAAACAATGACCACAGACTAATGCAAACGGACAAGAAATATAATATGTTAATATTATTAAAGCTGTATACGAATAATGGGCGACTACATGTCCAGTTACACACGCGCTCCGCGGTCTTTCTAAATTCGGGATAGCGACAACAAGCACTAGACAATTTCGAGTCACGAAATTCACTCTGATTTCACGAAGACTTTGCCCAATACTCAATCCAGTGGAAAATATGCATGTACATGAAATAATAAACCTGTGAAAATTTGAGCTCAATCGGACATCTGAGTTACGAGAAAATATAAAAAAAAATACTTAATTTTTCCTTTAAAACATCAGTGAAGAATGGTTTTGATTTTACCCCGAGATCAAATCTGTTTTCGGTCTATGTTTTACTAATTTCTGGATAAATACACACCATTTCAGGTGGAAATATTTATGTTTCTACCACCACCATCTTCATACTCTGAGTGAAAGGGGATAACTAAAACAACCACAAGTGAGGGTGTCCTTTATGTTTGTTTCAAAAATCGTTCGGACGAACGATCTTTTTGAAAGACACTAAATCTTGATTTCCTTTAAAAAAAAACCAGCATCTGATGATACAAGATTTCCCATGTTGACTGTTTGCACTGTTGACGAACTGTTGAGTCCATTTTGTGTCTCAAACGTAATAAATTTTTTGGAGGCCTTGTAAATCCTGTACGCTGCCTTTAAATCTTAGCCAAGGCCTCATTTGGGGCTAATTACAAATCGGGTGTCCCTTGGAAGGACACAGCATTCGTCATCCACAACTATAGGGCCTTTACGAAAAAAGGCTTGAGGCTTGTAGGCGCTACAACCCACAAAATTAAATGAAGGGACCACAATCATGACGAAGCCGAAGAAAGGCTGCAGCTTCGTCACGTATCTCAAGCCCTTCATTTCATTTAGGACACAAAATGGCGGCAGCAAAATGAATCTCACGCAACTTCAAATGTTGCGTACGCAACATTTTGTTGCGTAACTTACGCAACATTTTCCTGTCTTGGTTGCACAAGTTATGGCCGTTTCACGAAACTTACGCAACATTTGTAAGTTGCGTAAGTTACGCAACATTTCGTGAAATCGGCTGCAGAGGATTACTCTACTTGCCAGTTATTGTCCTCTACGAAATTAGGCAAAATTAACCACGCCACGGAACAAGAAAACATGATAGGAAGCAAACAAACGACATTAATTGGCAAGCAGAAGAGGGACACTGTCTGAAACAACACCGAGAAGCTAAACTATAGTATAAGAATGTCCATGGTATAAGGACTGCCATGCCTGGATGGGATCATGTTCATGGTGACATAGGTGTTGTCTATTTAAATCAAATGTTTTCCAGACATAGTACTAGTAGTGTCCCTTAAAAGGTTCCTTAGGTTTGCCCAGCAACCAAGTTCAAGACATGAACGTACTATACGTGGTAGAAAGCAAACAAACTATGGCAAGCTGAAGACGGAGGAGGGACACTGGCTTAGACGACACCGATGACCTATGGTTGCACCCAAGTAAATAAACTCCCATAGACAACAGTGGTAAATCCTCCAACTTCAAAAATCATTTAAAAATATACACAACTCTCACAGCTGTTCAAGTTGCACAGAAAAATGATGATGAACATGTCACCTTTCATTTTCTTTTCATTTTATGGTAGGGTGACCATTGAATTTTTGAGATATACTCATTCTCAGCTGACCACCCCTAAAACAAGGTATGGATCACTCCATTCGAAGAAGTTTTCAAAAAAACATCCCTCTACAAAGCGGCTGAAATAGATCCACTTTCTCACCCAATTGCATCCAAAATGGTCACAAATGGAAGCCCAGAGTCAAGGACTCCAGGCAGGAGGTCCAGTGCCATATTTTTTCAATCCTTCATTTTCATAGCTCTCACAACTCTCTTATTTAAAATATATTGAGTGCTTAACTTTTATTCATAAGCTCGGCGGACGGATTTTGGCACTATTTTCCTGGTTGCACCCCCTATACTATAAGCATTGACTTCCTAGCTCCATGGTATAATGACTACCATGCTGGATAGAATGGCCTGGAGGGGATATGTTCATGGTGACCGAGCAGCAGTGTCCCTTAAAAGGTTCCGTAGGTTTGCAAGGCAACCAATAGTCTGGTTCCCTGCCCAAAGATTCCCTGACGACTCTTATTAAAAATCTATATTTGACAGACAATAGTCTGGCGCTTTTTGGGTCCGGGAACCAGACTAGGCAACCAAGTTCAAGACATTATTATTTTGCTGGGCTGCGACCCGGGGATATTTCCAGGTCAGGTTCAGTCAGGACTTTTTTCTTTCTTCCGGGAGTAGTAGAGTTACCATAGTCTGTGGTTGTTGATGGTGTCACATTGGTGGATTTCACGAAGCCCTACGATCGATCGCAACTCGAGTTATGAAGGATAACCCATCGTATCCTCCGTAGGACTCGGCAATGCATCATATAAAGTCCTACGATTAATAGTAAGTTACGATGAGTTTGGTGAAATGGACCCCTGATATCATGGATGTAAGCTGGGTTGCATTTCATCACGGTACGCTATCATTTGGTGCGCATTTTTTTGTGAGTGCACCCCTACGGTCCCTCCATTCAAGGGTCGTGTTCCCCAAACACGGATACATCATTGTTATTAATACGCTGCAGCGTGGTCGGGTTCCACCAGTACCATAACTAGAGGTTCAACTATAGGGTTCGGTCACGGAGGTCAAAACAATATCATGTTCGATATTTATATTACAATGTGTAGGCTGACCAGGAAATAATGGTTGAGGTAAATCAACTCCTCAACACACTACACGAACTTTGTACCTACTCTGTTTTTTTAGTGTTCAAGTATCAGGACTAAGATAATTTTCATACAATCATCCTCTTTAGGTAAACACGGAAACTATGAAATATTGGTGCCTCTCTATAGGCCTAGACCTTGAATGTTCCAGTTATTGTTTGGTGTACGCGATACACACAACCACAACTACAACCACAACCATTATTATGTACATAACAATGTACTTTCCACCCACGTATGGCTTTATATTCAAAGACAGATTCGTGAACGATGACAAGAAACATTTCTCCATGCTGTGACTGGTGTTATAGATTGCAAGTTGGCTGTACATCAACCAGTCGTTTATGCTTTTAATATACAAGGAATGAAGTGGACTATGAATCCGATGCAGCAGACGGGGACTACACGGTGCTGGGCCATTGGGACCGTGCTGATGCTGACCGGGATTTTGGTACCGGTTTCCCCACAAACAAACGGTGAGCAAACCTCGATCGCCACCTTTAAAGGTAGTATCATACTTTGATAGAATACCGAAACAGAATTCTTCACAGATTTACCTATAACTTACAGGGTATAAAGATGGTGGTGGTAGAAACATACCGTTAAAAATTCATCTGCCTGAAATGCTGTATTCAGTTATCAAGAAAAAAGTGAAACCAGTAACCAAAACTATTTTAAAAATTTCTTTTAAAGATCAAAAATAAAGTAGAAAAGACTTAAGAAATACTGTAGCCGTTTTCACTGTTTTCTCAAAAAGTGGGCACCTTAATATGGGACTGACATTTTCACAGATGACTGTTACTGTATCTTCCATGATATTTTTGCCCATGAACCTGTATTTCTAATTCAACAAAAACCAAAGTATGATATTACCTTAACTTGAGAAGAATTTGTCCTACCTAGGCCTCCCTATTAGGCCTTTGTTACACGTTATTTGGGATTTAAGAAGGTTGATACTTAAAGGTAATATTATCATACTTGTGTCAAAGAATGCAGATTCATGGGAACAAATAACTACCAAGGATACGGTAGGATACTTAAAGGTAATATTATCATACTTTTGTCAAAGAATGCAGATTCATGGGCACAAATAACTACCAAGGATACGGTAGGATACTTAAAGGTAATATTATCATACTTTTGTCAAAGAATGCAGATTCATGGGCACAAATAACTACAAAAGATACGGTAACAGTCACCTGTGAAATTTGCAGCATTTCAGGCATTTCTCTATACCATCATTATCTTTAAACCATGTAAGTTATAGGTATATCTGTGAAGCTTTCTCGGTATGCTACCAAAATATGATAGTAGTGAAACTAGGAATACAATATAATGAATGGGGTCTTCTTTATAAATGATAAAACATGCTTAAGATGTGATGTCACAAATTGTCACAGACATATCAGTATGGTAATACATGTAGTGACAAGTGACTCCAAGTTAATAAGATTAATCTTGATACTGTCACGCGTAGTTTCAGCCAGTGGCTGCAGTGAATTTTCACTGGAATGGAGAAATTCCTTTACTCGAAAATTATGCGGATATCATGAAACATTTTTTAAAGTGTATTTTATCAGAGTGACTGGAAATATGTGTTATTTCACCCATGCATTGCATTATTTTGAACAGCCCCTGGTTACATCGGATGCTTTGTGGACAAACCATTTTTGAATTTAAACCGCGCTTTACGAGGTCCTAAGTCGGACAGCAACGATCAGTCTGTGGACTGGTGCTTTCGTAACTGTCTTGAGACAGAAACTGATGACTACAAGTATCTGGGCGTCGAATTCAAGTACGAATGTTTCTGTGGAAATAACGAGGATTATGGCAGACATGGACAGGAGGATGACTCTGAATGTGCTGATCCTTGTGAAGGGAACAGCAACCAGATCTGTGGTGATGCAAATATGATATCCATCTACCAAGGTAGGGTATATACTTTACACTTTTGCAAAGAGATTGCATGAAAGATTGGCTGATTAATTGAAAAAAAAATGACCGACCAATTTCCAATTCGGTTCAGAAGTGTGTGATGCAGTCAGTGATATCAGTTAAAATGACCAAAATTATGCTCAACAGGTTTAGCATTGTGGATCGGTTTGTGGAAACACCATGTAATAATCGTTCGTACTTTCGCACTTCTATATCGTTCGCACTTCTCGCAATTAAGGTCTCAACGTTTCGACTAGCCTGCTCTAGTCCTCATCAGGGGCCAATTTCATAGAGCTGCTTAAGCAAAAAAATTCCATAAGCATGAAAAGTATTCCAGGATTACCAACCAAATTTTCATGTGATGTTGACTGCTTTTGACTTGTATTTGGCCATTGTTTGCAGAGTACAACATTCACATTGAGTTTTGGCTGGCATACTGGTTTTATTTACCAAGGTTTTTGGTGCTTAAGCACATTTTGGTGTTTAAGCAGCTCTATGAAATTGACCCCAGGAGGTTTAGCTTTATATTGTTAATGACTACGTTAGGGGGAAACGTTTTACATTAAAAGTCGACGTTAGGGGGAAATCGGCTGTTAGGGGTAAATTTCCACTCCCCCCTAACGTTTTCATTACCTTTTAAAGAAACATTTTTAATGTCCGTTTTTTTTATATAAGATGGAGAATGCTCCCATTAGAAAAATATATCAATTTCAAGTCGATCGGTTTGAAGGTTCTTTAGAAATAGGTAAATAAAGTTTGCGCACGACCCTATGGGAATTTCGCCCTATAAGATATAATACATCAAGGTGTGGGGAAGAGGTGGAGGGTGGGGAGGAAGAATGGGTGTGGAAGGAAGGTGGGGCCAGGGGAGTGGAGGGTGGGGCCAGGGGAGTGGAGGGTGGGGAAGGTGATAATTATGAAGGTAAGAATGAAAACAAGGACAATTGACATTTCAAGCCGGTCAGGGTAGGCAAAAGTGTTCTCAAACACTGTGGCCCTACAGCCTGCCTACAAACGATCGAGGGAAACAATCTGACATTTTGTTTTGCATTGATGTTGCAGTATCACAGGGAGTATGCAGTAATGACATTGGCCCACCGACCAATGGTTACCGTACCGTCACCAACCCGCGGTCGCTGTCTTACAATCTCAACAACTTCAAATTCTACGGGACTCGTGTAGACTTCTACTGTGATACTGGGTTTATCCTACATGGAGCCTCGTCCATCCAATGCATAGAAACACAATACAACAACGTCACATGGAATGACACGGTACCCATATGCCGAGGTATAACTTCAGTTATTATTATAAAACACTGAATAAATGAATAAATTTCCATGTTTTCTAGAAGGACTACAAAAATATCAGTCACTCGCACGTTTGCCCATACTGACACGGAAGGTTTGTTGAACACAGTGGAAATGTTTACCACTTAAATGTATAATACATTTTGTAAAGGTCACAGAACAGCACTCACACTTATCCAGCATGTACATGAAATGATAAACCTAAAATTTGAGCTAAATCCCATCCCAGTCACGAGAAAATAGTGAAAACCTGACTCAATGTTTCTGGAATGGTAAATTTGATCTTACTCCGAGATTAAAACTGTTTTTTGTCTTTGTTTGACTAATTTCTGGATAAATACACCATTTCAGGCGAAAGTATGTTAATGGTTTGTTTCGACCAGCACCATCTTCATAGTCCCACATAGAAAGTTATACATAAATCTGTGAACATTTCTGCACGGGTATGTCTCTAATTCTGTACTGTCCCTTTGAGTTTTTATCTTTGAAAGCCATAACAATGTTGGATTGCTCCATGTGTTTTGTCAATGGGCTTATAGCTCCAATACGGACTACTGTTCTTCCCATCACAACACCGCCTGGCCCAACATTCCCTGCCGGTTCCCCATCCGAGGCCGGCCGTGTGACTCTTGTCACGCCAGGTAACACCACTACGACAGGTTACGCGGTATCAGGGGAGCCGCCCACGACAAGGCTCGGTACGGGCTCGCCTGGTCCAGCAAGGCCTATAGGGGCTCAGTTAGAGACAGGTATGCTTACACCACGGAGGAAAATCTTTAATTCCTTTCCCATGCTTACACTGAGGCTGGCGCCATTTTTGTTTTAGCTGTTCCGACATTTTCTTTTTGTAAAACCTTTGTTACATCATGTATGCTGCCGTTAAACTGACCGTGACGTCATCATGACGTTATCAAAAATGCTGATTTTTTGTTTGCATCATATCTCAAGAACGACAAATTCTATGGTAATGATTCTTTTTGTAAAAGCTTTGTTTCATCATTTTCATGAGTATGCTGCCTTGAAATTGATTCTGACGTCATCATGACGTCATGAAAATACTGATTTTTTTTGTTTGCAGCATATCTCGAGAACGACAAAATAATGCTATAGTAATGATTCTTTTCGCAAAAGTTTAGTTATATCCTCTAGATATCCATGCTGCTTTGAAAATGACCGTGACGTAGTCACGACGTCTTAAAAGCTAATAAAGCTGATTAAATAAGTCGGAACAGCTCCGTGTTTGTCCACGAACACTTAAATATCTAGTTCCAGTGTTTAATCGTTAAAATCATGGATGTGCTTTTAAGGGCATTATACCAATTATAAAACACACCGTGATTTCATGACACGTTATTGTTACTCACAAACAGGAGAGAGATGACGACTAGAGCACACTAGTCGAAACGTCGAGAATCTACTCTCACTGCGGTCCTTTTCAGGACCACACATCTTCCAAAAAGAGTGTTATACATGTACATGGTGTCTCCACAAGTCTTATTCTTTCTACTCACAGAACTTCTTATTACAATTGTGCGCATCATATTAAAGATTATGGTCAGTGTATAGACCCTAAGCGCATGACGTCACTAGAGAAGGACGCCCTCAGGTACAGATCACTAAGAAAGTGACGTAGGCCGTGTCCAAAACGGGCTTCCAGAGTTACGGCTAGGTCTACTGCCTTGCTGTCTCCGCGTATTTCCAATGGAGCGAAGACCTAGACCTAGCTCTCTAGACACAGATTCGGATGCAGCCTAATCCTGGGCGTTTCCCATTGTGCTATCGTTCTATAGCCTTAAGTTGTTCAAGGATAAAAACAAATGTCGCTTGGTAAAAAAAACAATTTCCACTGGAACTTGCCATATCTATAAGACCATTTTAATTGGGCTGGCATTAATTCGTACTGTATAATGCATATACTTTCATTGCAGGGTCCATAATTGGCATAGTAGCTGCAGGGGTTGCTGTACTATTTGCAGCGGTTATAGGGATCGTCATATATCGGCTGAGAAAGAGGTACAAGAACCATTTTATTTTCTCCTTTTAGCGTCTCAAACTAACAAAATAAAAATTAATTTCGACCAAAGAGGCCACAACTTCACAAAGCCACACTGTTTGGGGTATATACGGCCGGCTATTTTGCCTGACGTTAGGAAAATTTACTTTTTAATAGTCTAATGATAACAACAGCTGAATGAAGCAGACTGTTTTGTGTAGTTAATTTCGTGGCACTGGTAGTGCGAGAAAATGAGAGTATGCTGTCTAGCTCAAATCTTTTCTACATGCAAAGAGGCTCATGCTTTTCAAACAATAATGGTACCTGTTTTGATAAATTTGGAGCAATTGTTTTTCGTAAACTTTTAACGGCCAAGGTGAAATTCGATTGGTGGATGGCTCATGCTTTTTAAACAATAATGGTACCCGTTTTGACAAATTTCGGAGCAATTGTTTTTCGTAAGCTTTTAACGGCCAAGGTGAAATTCGATTGGTGGATGGCTCATGCTTTTTAAACAATAATGGTACCCGTTTTGACAAATTTGGAGGAATTGTTTTTCGTAAACGTTTAACGGCCAAGGTGAAATTCGATTGGTGGATGGCTAATGCTTTTTAAACAACAATGGTATACCCGTTTTGACAAATTTGGAGCAATTGTTTTTCGTAAGCTTTTAACGGCCAAGGTAAAATTCGATTGGTGGATGGCTCATGCTTTTTAAACAATAATGGTACCCGTTTTGATAAATTTGGAGCAATTGTTTTTCGTAAACGTTTAACGGCCAAGGTGAAATTCGATTGGTGGATGGCTCATGCTTTTTAAACAATAATGGTACCCGTTTTGACAAATTTGGAGCAATTGTTTTTCGAAAACTTTTAATGGCCAAGGTGAAATTCGATTGGTGGATGGCTAATGCTTTTTAAACAACAATGGTACCCGTTTTGACAAATTTGGAGCAATCGTTTTTCGTAAACTTTTAACGGCCAAGGTGAAATTCGATTGGTGGATGAAAACAGTCTAAGATAATTTTTTTTTTAAGTTCAAGTATTCATACGCCTACCTTTCTTAATATTTAGCTTTCGAGCTAAAGGAATGTAAAGCTTTAGGTGTTTCTAGAAAGGCGGTACTCGGATTCAGTGGCCAAAGTGAAAACAATTGTAAATTCTGAAATTTAAAGTCTAGCAAGACTGAAGCCTGTCCGAACCGAGCTGAACAGAACCGAGCCGAACTCCAAACATTATTTTCAAAATGATTAATCGATTGTATTATGGAAAGAAATATACAGTGTCACCCCACATGGAATTTTTTTTACCATACAGACCAAGCAGAAGCAAAAGATCTGACAATGCCGTGCCTACTGGCGAATCAACCTACCAGAATAATTCATACGCATTACCAGAAATCAGCCAACAAAACCAAGCTTCGACCGCACCACCGGTCTACAGTGACGTCGTAAAGCAGAAGCCCGTTAGCGATGACGTAAACACAGCTTATAGCTACGTGGGCAACTCGTCAACCAATGAGCGGCAGTCACCCAGCAAGGACAACACGGAGTTATATTCAAATGCAATGATCTACGAGAATGCTCCATTTGAAACCACGCCAGAAATAGCGAACAATGACTCTGATAAGAATCACCAAGGCTGTGGTCCACCAATAACAATGGAGGGGAATTCAGGGTGGGTGGAAAATATCATATACGAATAAAAGAGAAATAATACAAATTCTTGATGAATTCTACCAATTCTTCTACTGCTTCTAAGCCGTAAATCAAATTTTTACTGCAAAGATCTTTCATTATGATTAAAATTGTAGTCATTTTTATAGTAGCAGTTGAATCTAGGTATGTAAATGTACAAATTAATACTTTGATTGATACTTCACACGCAAATACGCATAGGACTAAAACATGCATTACCGTTCATAACCATGTAGTTGAACATGAAACTCGTAAGTTGGAAGGCAAGTATTTAGAGACGAGAAAAGGAGCGTAGGGTTTCAGAATCGAAACTTATCGAAACTGTATATTTAAACACTGATCTGCATTATGATGTATGTAAATGTCATTTATAATCGACATAAGTATTTTCCATTGAGAATCAAAATGTCAAACGATATTGTACGCTCTTAATACCAGTTTCGGTTGTTGTTTTAATTTTCTTATTAAAGTGTAGTTGCGCATTATTTAGAATTCTCGGTACAAGTTCATGTAAATATATTGTGGTAACAAAGAGCGAGCTTTGTTTGAATTTGATTGAGTGGGATTTCAACCGGCCACTGTTTGCTTTCAAGTAGTGTAATTGTGTTCCAGTGGCATCCTACTTCGTACAGTGCATTCATTTTAGCACACATTCAATGGCCGTCGGGTGAAGTTGCATTTAAACGAATTTAGAGTCCCGTTGACCTCTAGCGCCCTCTCTTGGTGGTGCAAATCGCGGGAAATAAATCAAATTTATCGTCCAATTTACTTAATTCTGCCATACCATACCACTCTTCTTTGGTGCTCCCGTTAGAAATGACCAACCAAAGTTTTGATTTTTAGAAGGAATTCAGGATAAATCGGAATGCTGTTCTACCTTATGCTCTGCCTTTCCACTGTCACTCAATACGAAAAAAACAAAATCAATACTCATTCGTTTAATTGAATTCGTTTAGTTTTTACAGACAAAAATGAATAAATCTTGCCAGGTCTCGGAAGGCGACCATAGCTGACTCTTTGTCATAACTGACTCTTTGTCATAACTGACTCTTTGCCATAGCTGACAATTTGTCATAACTGACTCTTTGCCATAGCGGACAATTTGTCATAGCTGACTCTTTGTCACAGCTGACTCTTTGTCATAGGTAATAATTTGTCATTGCTGACAATTTGTTATAACTGACAATTTATCAAAGCTGACAATTTGTCATTGCTGACTCTTTGTCATAGGTAACAATTTGTCATTGGTGACAATTTATTATAGCTGACCCTTTGTCATAGCTAAGAATTTGTCATAGCTGACAATTTTCCATAGCTGATAATTTGTCATAGCTAAGAATTTGTCAAAGCTGACAATTTGCCATAGCTGACAATTTGTCATAGCTGACTCTTTGTCATAGCTGACAATTTGTCATAGATGACCCTTTGCATATCTGACCCTATGTCTTAGCTGACTCTTTGTCATATCTGACAATTTGTCATAGATAGCCCTATGTCTTAGCTGACCCTTCGTCATAGCCAACAAATTGTCATAGCTAACAATTTGTCATAGCTGACATTTTCTCATAACTGACCCTTTGTCATAGCTACCAAATTGTCATAGGTAACAATTTATTATAGCTGACCATTTGTCATAGCTGACACTTTGTCATAGCTAACAATTTGTCATAGCTGACAATCTGCGCTATCTGACAATTTGTCAAAGCTGACAATTTGCCACAGCTGATTCTTTGTCATAGTGTCATGTGGCTTTGTTATACTGTAGCTAACCCTTTGTCATATCTGAAGATTTGTCACAGCTTACCCTTACCCTTTGTCACTGGCGGACTCTTTGTCATAGCTGATCCTTCGTTTACACGCACCGCGTCCAAGTGACAGGATGCACATGCTATACACGGAACATTGGTGTGCATCTTTGCAATAACCAAATATAGGGCACCTTCATGATTTAGGCCTGCTTTGTTCGAAAGTTACTGTCGTCCTACTTGCTCTTTGGGCCCAATCCGAAGCTAATCTTTGAAGAGCAGTTTATGATGAGCAAAGTGTCCGACTTTGGACTGGTTCTTGACGTCATGAACGTGGCAACCTACCAACATAATAACAATACAGACATCAACCCGGGTTGAAGTCAACCCTGCTCCGGGCCAGGGTTGAGATTTTTCGCCCCGGGTTGAAACTTTCGCCCCCGGGTTGAAAAAGGCAGTGTGAATAGAATCGGGTTGAGTTCGCCCCGGGTTGAACTTGAAGGTGAATTCGCGAGAGGCAAGTGTGAAACGACTCTGGGTTGAAAAATCAAATTTCAACCCAGGGCGGGAATGGAGTTCGCCCCGGGTTGAAAGTGAGTGAAAAGGCCTCAGGGTCAGATGAACCCAACCCGGCTTTTGTGTGAGCTTTGTGGGTCTTCTTAATATTTCCGTAACATTTTGTCTAATGTTCGCCCTCCTCTGGTGGGCATGTCGATATACTGGTGATAACTGTGTGTCTCTAACAGGGGCGGATCCAGGATTTTCCCAAAAAAAGTAGGAGGGGGGGGGGGGGTGCGTGGAAATGAAATGCGCCAATTCAATAGCGACGGATGCATTTCAGGGCGATCAGAGCTAGCCAATTTTGTCTTCCCCCTCTTTTTCGTATTTTTTTTGTCTTCCTACCTACCTATATATTATGTTTTCCTTGTTCTTTTCTTTTCTTTTTCTTTCCTTTTTGCTGGAAGAAAGGGGGGGGCGTGCGCAAGACCCATTAAAGAATGCCATCGCTTACAAATCTTCATCGCATGCGACATTTTAACCTGATGTGTTTTTTTTTTGCAATCAGTAACCGGATATGGAATTAACCGTTTTTGCCCAGCACTACCACACACGATATTCAGGGCTTGTCAGCGCCCAGTTTTTTCCTTCCACAATCCTTTCCAGCATAGTACAAAGGGAATACGGGATAGACAGTTCAAAGAAAAATGATTGTAACCAGACAAAATTGAAAAACAAAACAGAAACCATTGTAGAAACATGTGCTTTAGTTGGGAAAGGGACATGTAGCTAGGCGTAGGCCTGCAATCTTGGACACATTTAAACTGAAAAGAATATTAATTTTTGCTTCATTACAGTAAAGCTATGATATAGTTTGAATTCTGCTTGAGAAACATCTACTTATTTCTCACATTCTTTCAAGAGTCGTGTAATAGGCTAGGCCTAAGAAATGATAATAATAATAACTTGTACTTTCAGACGTGACCTCATATCAAAGTGCTTTCCGTATTTACATTACATTTAAATTTAATGTATAATGCAGTTTAAATCACTTTAGCGACTGTTTTGTAACAAGCAATAACCAATTACACCCATTACTGATTAATAGTACTGGTAATCAAACAGAATATGATACTGATGTTGATACTGTCCAATACGTTAACAATTACCTTCAATCACCACATCAACAAAATTTAACAGACATCGGAAACTAAAGCATGTTATCAATCATCTTTTCTTAAATTTTGCGGGATAATTTACATTTAGATGCTGATGATTGAGTTGGTTTTGTTTAATAACTTAATTATGTTAGTTGGTTTTGGTTAATAATTAAATATATTGCTTGGATGTTGGGTAAAACTTTAATATATACCTTGCATAAAAACATTTAAGACAAAATCTTTTAAAAATTGAATTTTGCCGTATACGCCTGAAGCAATTGGATTTAAACTTGAAAAGTGAACAAAGAAAAATTGACTGTAGAGTGGGATTCGAACCAGCGACCTCCGGAACCAATCAGTTTCCCTTAGTACCGGTAGTCATTTTGGATTTAAACTGGTCATTTTCAGCAAATGAGCGGCCAATTTCATTTTCACGCATTCATGTTGACGTGATTTTGCCTCCTCGGTTGAAACCGTCACTCGATTTCACATTGATGCATCCGTATTTATATAACATTGCATTCAATTCAATTCAACAGTCGTTCAGTTTAGCCATGCAAAATTGGCATTCAATATACATGTATACATATTATGTTATAACTTGATACCGTTTCCTTGCGTTTCATCTCTCAAACGCATTGTATGCTTTTGACAATAATTGAATATTTCTTTTAACTGGCATACATTGCATGATTATACCTAAGTTTTAATTTCCCCCGATATAAACCTGTGTGTGTGGGGGGGGGGGGGGGGGGGGGAGGGGGGTTGATTGTACACACCAACCCTCACCTAAAATTCTGGGGGGGATGCAATCCCTCCCCCATGGTATCTACGCCCACGCCCTGTCATGCCCTTGCCAAATACTCAATCCAGTGGAAAATATGCATTGGTAATTCAATGTACATGTAGGCCTGCCTATTTCACTCTAAAACGTCTGGTCCATAGTTTCAGTCGGTGGGATGACATTTCACCAATTTCCCGCCTGATTTTGCACGCTTTTTGTAATAGGACATTAACTTTATAACGAAGAGCAATTACCAAGATATAATGAGATATTATAATCAAAGCCCACATTTTTCCCAACATAAATAAAATAACGTTATCACGAAATGAGTATTACAATGACACACAAGAACTGAAATAAGAGACGAACAGAAATGAGTACTCCGTAAAAGGGATGTTGTAGATATTTATTATACGTGTTGGTTTGAAAAAGGGAAAACATATTCAAAGCTGTCAAATGGGCGGAGAAAAACTGCCACCGCCTACAGGAGTATTTTGAGATTTGACTCAAAATGTGGGTTTTTCTCCTTTCTCCTCTCTCTCTGGTCTGAATGAGTTCCAATCTTTGTTTCTATGTACTCCATAATGTCCCGTCATGGCCACTCATAATTCAGCGATCTGCACCGCCCTCTATTTTCCCAAAGATCCTTTCCAGCGTTGCTCTACCAGGTATACAAAGCAGGAAATATGGTTCAATATTGGGATAGGGAGCGAACAGGACACAAAGAAAAACATTGAAATCAGACCCCAAAAAACAACGACCCCAAAGGGCAGTTTTTCATTTTAAAGGTAATATCATTATACTTTGGTTTTTGTCAAACAAATACATATTCATTGCAAAAAATATCAAGGAAGATACAGTAACAGTCATCTATTAGTCCCATACGGTGCCCACTTTTTGACAAAAAAGTGAAACACGGCCACAGTATTTCTTAAGTCTTTTCTCTTTTATTTTTGACCTTTAAAAGATCAACAATAATTTTGGTCACTAGTTTTACCCTTTTCTTGAAAAATACATCATTTCAGGCAGAAATATTTTAACGGTATTTTCTACCATTACCATCTTCATACCCTGTAAGTTATAGGTAAATCTGTAAAGATTTTGTTTTCGGTACGTTACCAAAGTATGATACTACCTTTAAAGACCAGTTTGAAACTTACCGTATTTTCGCAGGAGCAACGTAACAGGCTGATGGTGTACCGAAGCCGTTAAAATCAGTGCAAAGTGAAACAACATAACTTCCCATATCTGTGGCAAGAGAAAAAACACGTTTGGAGGGAACACGTCGATCAAGAATCTTTTCACAATCATTAGGTGCATGTTTTCGACCCCTAATACGACATAGCAGAAGCGAGTGATAAAAGAACCTAAAATATTGGGTCTTCTAGCCCCCCCCCAAAAAAAAAAACCAATCATTGCCCTCTAGCCCCTCCCCCCCCCAAAAAAAAAAAAAACACCCCAAAATATTGGCTCTAGAACCGCGCCTGTTAAAGGGTCCCTGCAATAGGAATATTATGGCTTGAACATGTGCCAAAAAGCAACTATTTTGTGGGCCTGTGATTTAACCCACTTCCTCACACGGTTTCACTGTTAACAACAGTTTTTTTTGGTGTGTATGACAGTATGCTAATTAGAATGTCCATATTGATGAGCAAAACTGTGATGTCATCTGGGTATTTGAGAGCAGTAACCCAATTGATTTGGCACAAAAGGTTGGGGTTGTTTTACTAGGTTTTCTGACAGACCTTTTCCTCCTTAATAAGTTTTGTATGCCGAAAATGTTCCTTTCACTAAACAGGCGGTGCAATTTCTTTTCCAAACCATTTTGTGGGTTAAGTTTGCCTCTCCATTTTGTACGTTATTTCATTATATTTTTTGCTATTGGTTCCCCACATGAGTATGCATGAAAATTTCCCATTTTTGCAAAGCTAATCAAAGAAAAACCAAATGCTTGGTTGAAACCAAAATACGACTTCATTATCTGTCAGTATATTCTCTGTCTGAAGGCAATAAAATAACCTGATTGAAAAAAGCACTGCAGGAAGACTTTAAACATTTTCCGCACTCTAGTTGCAATCTAATGGGTGCATTCGTTTAGTTCCCCCGAATCGACACCAGTCAACTTCGTCCCCATTCTCTCGCATGTTTTGTGCAGTATAGCACGACCATTCCCAGTAAGGGCTGACCAGTGTTAGCGAAACGAATGTACCCAATGTTGTCCCAGTTTCCCCATCATTCGCTGGTAGTACTGTAGTTCTATTTTCGTCATCTCGTCGCATGCAGAGAATCTATGCATGGATATCAGACAAATTCGTTGTCAACCAATAAGGTTTACTCACCGTGAAACAAGACAGATTCTCCCGCTTCCATCTCAGGCAGGATGCACTGACTGAATAGGACGTCACCCGAATCACAGGTAGGCCCCCATATGCAGGACGGTCTTGGGTCCCGACTCCGACCTGACTCCTGCAATAAGACAATTGGGTTTCTACTTACAACCAACCGCTACACGGCACGGCTTTCAAAAATATCAAGGAATATACAGTAATAGTTATCTGTGAAAATGTCAGTCCCATACGGTGCCCACTTTTTGAGAAAATAGTGAAAAACGCCCACAGTATTTCTTAAGTCTTTTCTCTTTTACTTGTGATCTTTTAAAAGATCAAAACGATTTTCGGTCGTTGTTTGACTAATTTCTGGATAAATGCACCATTTCAGACGGAAAAAATTTAAAGGTATCTTTCTAGCACAACCATCTTCATACCCTGTAAATTATACGTAAATCTGTGAAATTTCTGTTTTGGTGTCTTACCGAAGTATGATACTGCCTTTAACGTAATATGGGAGAAAAAAAAGCCACGTTTACCTTCTCGTCTATGAGTTCCGGTAGATCGAAATATCCTTCCACGCCGAACACTGCACTCATGAATGCATTATAAACACCAGAATTCAAGTAGTACATCCACACTGGTGTTTCAGGGGGACCTAGGCAGTGAACATAATAACACCGACAGGAAAATCCAACGTTTTCTATAATAAGTTCCACAAACATGGCATATTTTCCCGTTGGGGTCGCTGTTTAATACGAAGCTGTATTAGGGACATGCTGAAAAGAAATTTGTATGAGTTATATATAATTATGTGGTACGTACGAGTTATGTGGTACGTACGAGATGTATCCCGTACGTACGACTTACAGCTCGTACGTACGACTTATATCTCGTACGTACAAGATTATGATTCATAAGTCGTACGTACGACATAAAAGTCGTACGTACGACTTATATCTAGTACGTACGACATTAGTAACTCGTAAAATTTGGCTGTGGGCACATTTCCTTTTCCTTTAAAGGTAGTATCATACTTTGGTTTTTGTCAAAGAAATACAGATTCATGGGCAAAATTATCAAGGAAGATAGAGTAACTGTCATCTGTGAAAATTTCAGTCCCATGCGGTGCCAACTTTTTGAGAAAACAGTGAAAAACGGCCACAGTATTTCTTAAGTCTTTTCTCTTTCTTTGATCTTTTAAAAACATTTTCGGTCGTTGTTTTACTAATTTCTGGATAAATACACCATTTCAGGCGGAAACATTTTAACGGTAGGTTGCTACCAGCACCATCTTCATACCCTGAAAGTTATACGTAAAGTTCTGTTTTGGTTTCTTACCAAAGTATGATACTACCTTTAAAGCCAGGTTAATAATCGTTTGGGTCCCCTGCAAGAAACCGACAATCTCAAGCTTACCTGTTCCATTCTCTGTTGGTCTTTCTCCGGCAGTGCTATGAATCCGTTTAGAGATGATGTTCGCAACCAGATAACCCGCTGATCGCGTGTAGAATGTCCCTGGCTCGGCGATGATTCGGATGCCACAGCCGGCCGGAAAGTGCTCCTCCAAAGATTCCCGTATGACGTCCGCATACTGCAAATTGAACAAGGATTTTAGCGCTGGTCGTCATTTAGGTAAATAACGGTTGGCAAATTGCCCGAAAAAAAAAATTCACAAGGCTTGCCAACGTTGTCAGTGTAGGGGGGATCAAAATAATATATGGGATAAACCCAAAGATCTGCGACAATTATAGTGCGCCAGGGGACTTTTTCAAATGCCGGCTCCGGCTCCGGCTCCGGCTCCGGCTCCGGCTCCGGCTCCGGCTCCGGCTCCGGCTCCTTTTATCAAAATATATATAGAGGCTTTTGGCTGCGGTTCGGAAGTAGATTCTCTCTAGTTTGAAAACAAGGAAAACAGAGCTTCAGCTTGAAAAACCACAACCTATATTTTCAGCGTATGGATGACAGAGACGAAACCGGAGCCGGAGCCGAGGTTTGGAAAAGGCCCCATCATCTGGACATTTCTAACGGCACATAAAGGCTAAAAACATAATCTGACAAAATTTATATAACGATAGAGGGCGAAATAGACGAAATGTGAGTTTTACTTGATCAATTACCTTGTCAAATGTTGCTTTGGGGTACATTCGTCCGGGGAATCCCCCTCCTAAGTCCAGCAGTTTCATATCGAAGCCAAGGGCTGTTCCCGTGTCGAACATCGGTCGGATTTGACGGATTGCGTCGCCAAAGATCTGTGGATTAGTGGACTCATGACCGATGTGGAAACTGAAAAGCAATTATAGGACAGAATTAGGTGGACAGAATGCATCAAGCCTGTGAATGGGAAAGGCACACTGAATAGGCCGCGCCTTCATGCACGGACGTCATTTTTCTTTAAAGAAATATGGAATTACAACGCTTTTGTATATGAACTGAAGCCACCGGCGGCCATCTTACCGTGCCAGACGAATTTAACTAACATTAACAATAGTGAGGGCGTCTTTGTATTACACATTTGTATTACGTCATTTGTATTTCTCTAAATACGCATCATATTCAGATAAAAAGCTACCGCCGTAGGGTTTATAAATTATTGATTGCAAGATATACGATTACAAGATACTCAAGAGATATTAGTGATTTTTCTTAATTGCATAATAGGGAGACAGGTTACCATTTTAAAGATAACACTTTGGGAGACACCGGACAATAGGGAGACATTTTGTTGTCTCCCCAATTTGTTTGTATACATCTTAAAGACACATTTTATTGTCCATATTTTAATAGAAGAAAGAGAATGCTCTCAAAATGAACATATTTCAATTTCAAGTCAATTGGGTTGGAGGAGGTTTTGAAAAAGGTAAGTAAAGTAGTGTGCATTATTATGGGAATATCTCCGTAAGTACCCATTATAGGTAAGTATTAAACTTAAATTCAAAATAAAATTGTCATTGTAAAATCAATGAACAATGTTTTTTACGAATATTAGCGGTAATTTATGAATAATAAAATGAATAATGTTTACCATATCCCGACAATATGGAGTCCGATTTTCTTGGCACATTCCATAAGAGGGCGCACTTCACTCTCTCGACAACCGAACTTTGACCCCAAGGCAAACAGAGATGTCTCGTCGTCATATCGAAGCCGTAGCAGTAGTCTTGATGACAAAAAACCAAATTTGCAAACACTCGATTGTAATGATACACTGTAGTTCTCAAAATCATCTAAACTATTTAAACCAAAGCGAAATGTTTCCACTTTTCAGTTGCACAGTACAGGATTGGTAACATGCCCAAACAGAAATGCTTACAGATTTACGTAGAACTTTCAGCGTATGAAGATGATGCTGATAGAAACATACCGTTAAAATATTTTCGTCTGAAATGGTGTATTTATCCAGAAATTAGTAAAACAGAGACCGAAAACAGTTTTGATATCGGGGTAAGATCAAAACCATTCTTTATGTTTTATAAGAAAAAGTGAGTCGGGGTTTTGGCTATTTTCTCGTGATTCAGATGTCCGATTGAGCTCAAATTTTCACAGGTTTATCATTTCATGTACATGTTGGATTACACAAAGTGTGAGTGCTGCTCTGTGAACTTAAAAGAAATTAATTTTCAGTCGATCATCGACCACAGAAAGCAGGCCAATTTTGTCGAAACACGATTTTTCCATCTCATGATTATAGTGTTATAATTATGCTCACTTGGCCTCCGGGTGAATCCGTCCTATTTTGTACAGTTCTTCTTCCGTGTCAAATGTCATAAGTCGAACACCTTTCTCCTTGGCAAAGCGAAGATGGGACTCCTGCTTCTGCGGATGAGCATAGATGATGCGGTCCGAACTCACTCCAAGATCTAGCACCATTTTCATCTCATACTTTGAGAAAGCAGGTCCATTTACTCGTATTATTTTGCCGCATAAAAACGTTTCTTTTCGACTAATCTTTAGTCGGGCACGATATATTTGCCGGCTGTTATAAAATTGACTCGTTATAGCTATAGTGTAATGTGATAGTACATGTATTAAAGATTAATGAGAAAGTTAAAGGGATTGCATACGTTTGGTAATTTGAGCCTACTGTTTGTTTCAAACCAATATAATTGTATATATATATCATAAAACTAACCTGTGAAAGTTTCAATTCAAAAGGTGGTAGCGTTTTTGAGATTTTGGCGACAAACTAGAGCGGTTATTTCACGCCAAAGAACAGTAAGTCAATAGCTGAGAAGCGTTACGGCCATAACGCTTCTCAGATTCATAATTTTTGGAGATAAAAAGTGACATATTTTTCCATTACCGCGGTACTTCGAATTGAACGTTTCTCAATATGCATTATACTATCCAAATTAGCTGTACTTCTCACCAAGTAAGTTTTTATTGCCATGAATTTTCAGAGTCATAACCAAACGTATGCAATGATAAATAAAGATACTCAAATGGTTACCCACAAAAGAACAAAACAACCTAGCCTTTATACCCAGCCCAGCCCAGCCTTACACAGCCCAGCCTAGCCCGTAGCCTCACCCAGCCCAGCCCAGCTCAGCACAGCCCAGCCTCACCCAGCCCAGCCCAGCTCAGCACAGCCCAGCCTTACCCATGCACCTTGCCCAGTCTTACCCAGCCCAGCACAGCCCAGCACAGCCCAGCACAGCCCAGCCTTACCCATCCCAGTCCAGTCTTACCCATCCCATCCCAGCCTTGCCCAGCCTTACCCAGCCCAGCCCAGCCCAGCCTTACCCATCCCAGCCCAGCCCAGCCTTACCCAGCCCAGCCCAGCTTTACCCAGCCCAGCCTTACACAACCCAACCCAGCCCAACAAAACTTAAAGAGAGCGGTCAAAGCAGCATTTATTTACTCCAATGGCTGGAACGCGCGAATATTTCCAAGGCACTTATTTTTTCGTATTTTAACTCACTTTACTAGCACAATCAAAACTCCTCCCTAGTCCCAGTAACAGACGGAGGAAAACTGGGTCTGGGTTGGTCTTCACAGCTGCAACGGAAAAGGCAAAAAACAGAAACATTTGAGAGAACTTCAAATACCGGTGCTGCAAAATGAGGGCGACTCACAACACTGAACACAGTGCGCCTCCAAGAGTTTGCAGCGCGCTGGCCAATCACAATGCATGGATTTTGTCGCCCCAATGTCGCATCAGGAGCCTTTATTCAAACCTTGAGTCCGGCTTCGGCTCTGGCTTCGTCTCTGTAATCCATGCACTCTCTGCAATCCATGGGTTGTGGTTTTTCATTGAAGCTGAAGCTCTGCTTTCTTTTTCAAACCAGAGAATCGCAGCCAAAAGTTTTTTTTTCCACACCCGTGATTTTAGAATGGATTCACGAAATGGAGCCGGAGCCCGAGCCGGAGCCTGAGCCGAGCTTTGAGAGTGCAGACCAGTAAATAGGTCCAAATCAGTCAATTCTTTGTTTACCCTCAATTTTTTTTTTTTTTAAGTCTTGTAAAGAAAATGGATGGAACCCGGTCACCAGAGTTTGGACTTTGAACTTTGAACTGTTTGGTTGAAATCAGGCCCTCAAGTCGCTCTACCTTGGCATGTAGTGGAGGGGTACATTATTTTAGTCTGGCACCAGTCAACATGGCCGTTTTCATGGTATTTTCCTTTGGATGGATTTTTCTCAAAAACTCATTGGTTACCCTATAGAAAATTGAAAGGAAAATGAAAAATTGAAGTTCTCAGCTTTGTGTATAGCTGGAGTGTCTGAGAAACTTCTGAGTATTTTTTTTTATAATTTGTTGAAATTGGCTATTTAGCATGGGAGCCTATAGGAAATTATTTACGGTTGCACCCAAGTATAAAATAAACTCCCATAATAGACAACAGTGATAAATCCTCAAACTTCACAAATCATTTAAGAATATACGGAACTCTCACAGCTGTTCAAGTAGCACAGAAAAATGATGATGAACATGTCACCTTTCATTTTCGCTTCATTTTATGGTAGGGTGACCATTGAATTTTTGAGATATACTCATTCTCAGCTGACCACCCCTGAAACAAGGTATGGATCACTCCAGTCAAAGAAGCCATTTTCAAACAAAAACATCCCTCTGCAAAGCGGCTGAAATAGACCCACTTTCTCACCCAACTTGCATCAAAAATGGTCACAAATGCCATATTTCTTCAATCCAATTCCTTTTCATAGCTCTCACAGCTCTCTTATTTTAAAAATATATTGAGTGCTTAACTTTTATTAATGAGCTCGGCGGACGGATTTTGGCACTATTTACTTGGGTGCACCCTTAAGATTGGGTCAACGCGTTGCAAACTCTTGAAGGCGCACTATTATGAATTGCCCAAAATATTGGCTAAACTTTGCTCTGTGCAGAACCTTTCAGAACCAAACAACCGCTACTTGGACTAGAAACCAGTGTTGTAGTCGAGTACTTTTTTTCCGAGTACCAAGTACTGCCGAGTACTTTGACTGCCGAGTACCAAGACAGGTCGAGTACTTTGCCAGTCAAGTACAAGTACTTATCTTCCGAAAAAAAAACCGAACAAGTTGCGCTGTAGCTGATCTAAAAATGGTAGTCAACACACGTGGCTATATGCGTTGCAACAGTAATACGTTACAACAACATAAACGCCAGGCACGGCAAAGTCTATTTTCCAGACTCAACTATTCATAAGCATGTAATTTCTATATGCTTTAGATTCGTTATTAGAATGCTTAGATCCTGACAAACTTTTAACTGAACAGATTTTCTAATCGAGTACTCTTTTTCGATTACGAGTACGTAGATGCTGGAGTACAATTTTTGGATGTCGAGTTCTGAGTATTTTGTAGCCCGAGTACAAGTACCAAAGGACGAGTGCGAGTATTTGGACGTTCGAGTGCAAGTACGAGTACGAGTACTCGGAAAACGATGCTCGAGTAGTACCCGAGTGCGAGTACCGAGTACGCATACTACAACACTGCTAGAAATCCAAATGAACACAACGATGCCTCACCATAGAATGCTTCTACACGAGGAAGGAGTTTTCTCCACTGGTAATCCTTAGCCACAACGTCACCCAGGTCGTATATAAAGAACGGATCGTCTGCATCCTGTAAAATAATTATAGTCAATCTGAGTTATCAACTGATTGTATACCGTAAACACAAACATCGCCACCTAATAATGATTAAAACAATGGGGTGCCTTATACCTTAATATTAAGGAAGAAATTGAATACAACAAACGGAGAGTCTACAGCATTGTGATTTCGTGACGTAAGGTATGGGAGCCTTTTCATTTATAAAGAAAAGGCTCCCACATCTGACGTCACGAAATTGCGCAGATTTGGCTGCTGCCCCCATTGACGAAATTCAGATACTCTGAATTTTGGGAAGCTTGCGGGTTAAAGGTAGTATCATACTTTGGTTTTAGTCAAAGAAGTACAGATTCATGGGCAAAAATATCACGAAAGATACAGTCACAGTCATCTGTCAAAACTTCAATTCCATACGTCTTTGTTTTACTCATTTCTGGATAAATACACCATTTCAGGCGGAAAAGTTTTAACGGTAGGTTTCTACTAGCATCACCTTCATCATGACCCTGTACGTTATACGTAAATCTGTGAGCATTTCTGTTTTGGTCTCTTACCAAAGTATGATACTCCCTTTAAGCACGTTGAGAGAAAAATCATCAAAAATACTCTCTTTCTGTGTTCAGTGTGGGATAAATTTCTCATGTCAAGTAATTTAAGGATAATAGTTTTAACAAATAAAGCGGGTTTGTTGCGTGTTGAACATCCTCTTTAAACGGATGGCGAGGAACCCCGACTGAACAAACTGTTTGCTGTTGTTTTTCGTCAAAGGTACCAACTATATACAGTGCTATAATTACACCGCAGGTCGTTAATAAGCCATACGCCGCCAGGCGATACATTGAACAGAATTCGTCTTAATTTACACAAAAATAATTATCACAAAACTCTTAAAATTCATCGAATTCGATAGCATCGGGCCGTTGAATTTCTATCACCTCCAGTTTAAGATCACTTGGAGTTGGATTGTTCATCTTCTCCACGGCAATATCCCGCATTGAAGAGCCAGCTCCGTACAGACCTATCCGTAGATGAGGGGTCTCCAAACATTCCATCGTCTGGGACATTCTTGTTGGCGTCGTGCTATGGACGATGGACATAAATCATGCATATTGGGAAAGAATTATGTATTTTATTTCGCCCTTTTCTCTGTAGAAAAAATTGATGATTTCAAAAATGCCTTAAATCTTAGACAAGGCCTCCTTTGGAGCTAACTATCATTCTCCTCGGTCAACTGTCCTTCTTTCAATTTTTGTATTCCTGCGCATGAGTCAAAAATTGGTGTTCTTGGAACTTGGAAGGACAAAGCATTCCTCGTCCAGAGCTAGGGCCTTTACGATTCCAGGCTTCAGGCTAGGCTTGGGACTTATTGCGCTACAGCCCACAAAAATTAAATGAAGGGATTGGGCCACATGAAAGGCTCCAGCTTCGTCATGTATCTCAAGCCCTTCATTTCATTTAGTACGCAAAATGGCGGCAGCAAAATGAATATCAAGCCTATAGCCTCAATCCTTATTTCGTAAAGGCTCTATGGGTACACCCAAGTAAAATAGTTCCAAAATCCGTCCGCCGAGCTCATTAATAAAATTTAAGCACTCGATTATATTATAAATGAGAGAGTTCTGAGAGTCATGAAAAAAAGGGATTGAAGAAATATCGCACTGGACCTCTTGCCTGGACTCTAGGCTTCCATTTGTTACCCACGTCCAAGTGACAGGATGCACTTGCTATATACACACGGAACATTGGTATGCATCTTTGCAATAACCAATAGGACACCTTCATGCTTTAGGCCTGCCTAGTTCGAGAGTTACTGTAGGCCTACTCACCCATTGGGCTTATCCTCAGCGCATTTCATCTTGATCTATCTGCCAGTAGCTTTCTCCTTTTAGTAGTTTATGATCAGCAAAGTGTCTGACTTCGGACTGGTTCTTGATGTCATGAACAGCCTATCCGTAATCTACCAAACATAATGATAATCATGAATATTAAGTGATTTTGGTCGGGAAATAGATAATATGCAAATTAGGCTTGCCCTTCACCGACGTGGATGAGCACTGTATACTCAGTGCTTGTGAGAGCACGTGAGAAAAAATCACATGCTTGCTCAGGTGGGATTCGAACCCACGATCTCCTGCTTACTAGTGCAGATGACTTATACCTGCTAGGCCACCGAGCTAGCTGGGGTCTGCAGGGTGAATCAAATCCAATATCGCGGCGGGTACCGCAGTAAATCATGAATATTAAGTGATTTTGGTCGGGAAATAGATAATATGCAAATTAGGCTTGCCCTTCACCGCTCACAAGCACTGAGTATACAGTGCTCATCCACGTCGGTGAAGGGCAAGCCTAATTTGCATATTAACATAATGATAATAATGCAGACATTTATAATGCGCCAAAACAACATGTCCACACTGAGGGTGCATGCTTAAGGCGCTTACACTAACAAAATACAGTTTAAAGGTATATTATCATACTTTGGTAAGAAACCAAAACAGAAATGTTCCCAGATTTCCGTATAACTTTCGGGGTATGAAGATTGTGCTGGTAGAAACATACCAATACAATTTTTCCGCCTGAAATGGTGTATTTATCCAGAAATTAGTATAACAACGACCGATAATCTTTTTGATCTTTTAAAAGATCAAAAATAAAAGAGAAAAGACTTAAGAAATACTGTGGCTGTTTTTCACCGTTTTCTCAAAAAGTGGGCAGCGTATGGGACTGACATTTTCACAGATGACTGTTGCTGTGTATCTGTTTTGATATTTTTGCCCATGAATCTGTATTTCTTTGATAAAAACCAAAGGGCTCCAAAAACAATTAGGCCCTATTGAGTTTGAGACAGAAAATGGACTCAACAGTTCGTAAACAGTGCAAACAGTCACCATGGGAAATCTTGGTTCATCAGATGCTGGGTTTTTCAAGGAAATAGTCAAGGAGCAGTTCTCAACCCCGACTACATCTAAGGTCTGACTTAAGAAATTGATGGAATAGACCTCAGGGAACATTTCTAGGTACTATGTGGCCTCAAATTGTGGTAGCACTTTTGTGAAGTTTAAGACCTCCACTTCTGTTTAAAGGGTCTCTGCAATGTGAATATTATGGCCTGAACATGTGCTAACAAAAAAACTGTACATGGGAATTGTGATTTTACCCACTTCCTCACACTGATTCAGGTTTAAAAACAGGTTTTTCAGTTTGTATGCTAATTAGAATTTCCATATTCATGAGCAAAACTGTGATGTCATCTGGGGAACTGAGAGCAGTAACTCTATTGATTTGTGCACAAAAAGTTACGGTTGTTTTATAGGTTTTCTGACAAAACTTTCCCCCTCAATGGGTTTTTTTGTGTGCTGAATATGTTCCTTTCACTCAACTGGTGGTGTAATTTTTTTGAAAAACCATTTCTGGGGTTCATGATCGCCTCTTCATTTGTTTATGTTTTTTCATTATATTTTGGCTGTTGGTTCCCTACATGAGTATGCATGAAAATCCCCCATTTTGCAAAGCCGTTCAAAAGAAAACCAAATGCTGGTTTGAAACCAAAATAAGACTTGCCATTCATTATTTGTCAGTATATTCTCTGTATGAAGGCAATAAAATAACCTGACTAAAAAAAGCACTGCAGCCGCCCTTTAAGTACCGAATTCAGCAAAAACGAACATCTTTGCAAATCTTATATATGTTCCCTTTAATGCTAGGATTCAGAGTAGAGGAGAAGCCCACCCAAAATATTCTGAGCCAATTCTCATGAAGCTGCTAAAATCAGTACCAATTTTGTGTTTCATTAATGCTTAACGAATGTGCATGTACTCTATATACTGTAATGTTTCAGGTCATACATGCACAATGAAGAATGATTACAATGATAACAACATGATAATATACAACATGTAATTCGAAGCTTCATTGTAATATGCATGGACTTTAAACCATAGTCTTAAGTTTAAACAAAGAGATAAATCACGGGATACCGATGAAGTTTGATCGAAAAGGCGTTGAATTATGTTTTGATGGTACCTAGCTTTTAGGCTGTAAAGATTGGTAGCCTAGACTGGCACTAGTGCCTATAACGGGTGTGGGATAAACCTATAAAAGATTGGACGAAATTACCGAACTTGAATCCAGAATTTCGATTCCTGTATTAATCGAGATCACGTGAGCTCAGGATGCAACCTTTCAGGAATTGAAAAGTTGCTTTCCAAATTATAGTCGGCATTTCAGAGGGAAATATTTCACACAAATACTACTTCTAGAATTGGATTTTAAATACTTAAGACATAATGTCCACATCGAAAAAAGAAGAAGACAACTATGTTTTATTCTGCCACAATGTTCTATACATGTACTCTTCTTTAAAGTGTTTACTTGGGTGCAATACGAGAGCAAAATTCCGCGTTTTAAGTTCTCTATGGGCTAGTTTTACTTGAACTGCCAGGCACAATCAGTTTGCTTTGATACTTATACCCATCTTCCTATATGTGTAATCATTAATGATAATCCGCTTAATATGAGCAAAGGTCGATGACTTTAATTCGGATTAATTTACACTGGCGAGTGTATATCGGGTAAAAACCAGTGGGTGAAACGGTTCGGAGGACGGCGGTTCCTGCGACGCAAAGCGCGGTACGTGAAATACTTCCTCTAAAGGTAATCTGTGCATATCATTGCGGATATGATACAGAGCTACCCAGAAGCCTACCAATGCAGTCATATTCCGCAACACTTGACCTCACAAACCCGGAGTTCTTCCTGTGATGATCATCTTTCTTTAAACAACGGAGGGAAAAGGATAAGGAAATTGCGACTGAGCATCCAAAACACCAAAACAGCACTCGGCTGACGTCACGACGAGTAAATATGGCGTGGCGCTAGTTTAGCTCAAGTCAAACTGCTACAACTTCCATAACGTTGAAGACAACAACATTGCCAAAAGTGCTCTGCCAACGCCGGTGGTATGCCATATTTGTAGTACAAAACGTGGATTGGGAAATTTGTGGTCATCATTAGGCATCCAAACCAAGGATCAACTTTAAGGAACTTTACATGTTAACAGACTACAGGGCGTGATTGTAGATCTATATCACGAACACACAGACTGGATTCCATAATGCTGACACCAAGGAAACTTCAAGGAACCGCCAGCGGTCCCGTTCATCTTGTGCCGATGATAATCATCTCCATCTCCCACTTGACACTGATCTCATCCGCACCGGGCAATGGTTTGTATACGCGTCTTAATTAGCATACCCATCACCAGCTAGAATGCTACAAACATTGGGGTGTACTGCAGCACCTTACTTACGGAATCAACTTCCACTTGATATTAATTACATGTCAGTCAATGTCAGTTTTTAAAGCTAAACTAAAACCCACATGTTTAGGGGTAGGGGTAGGGTGGAGGGGGCTTGAGCCCCCCCCCCCCCCAAAAAAAAAAAAAAAAAAAAAGAAAAAAAAGAAAATGCAACTGAAAAAAAAAGCTGAATAATACATACTGGATCTTTACAGTTATTGCGCCCCGATTACCGGTACATGAACGTGTTGTGCAGGTTACCAAAAAAGTACGTTTTTCTACTCCAAAAAAAATAAGACATAATAGAAGAAGGGTCTAGTTTAGCCCGAACGGTGGCTCTTCTAGCCCCCCTAAACTATTGGCTTTAGAACCGCGCCTGCTTCACTGCAAGGAAAACTAAACACTTCGATAGCAAAACTTGACAAGTTGATTGACCAAATTTCAAATCCACCACCACCACCAACAACAACAACAACAATGAAACTAAACCCAACATGGGTGTCGATCCCGGGGGGATGGGGGATATATCCCCCAATATTTGAGGTGGGGGGGGTGGCGTGTATTATTATCCCCTCCAATATTTCGAGGTTTAATATCATTCAAGTTTATTGTATAGAAATATTACATGATCCTTGTTGTTTTTTAGTCTTCGCAGGGAATTTATACTGTTTAATTCTTCTGAATATCGTTTTTAAATGCTCTAAAATGCGACTTTTCGACTCTGTCTTTATTAAAAAGTCCCTGGTTTGGGAGGGGATATTCCACCTCCCACAACCTCCCCCAGCTCGGTCGCTTCGCTCCCTCGCATAGGACAACAAATCACCAATCATCCTCCCCCCATCATGAAAAGAAATCGACACCTATAAAACCCAAATAAACAAATAAGAAAGAAAGTGGATGCTTGTTTGGTTATAATTACAGGAATACTAGAAACTGACGATTTGGAAAAAGCACAGAGAATGCTCATATAGCGATATAGTTTTAATTGTTTTGCTTGGATGTGCATGGTTTGTTCAATAATCAATTAAATGATTTTTGGTCGGGAAATAGATAATATACAAATTAGGCTTGCCCTTCACCGACGTGGATGAGCACTGTATACTCAGTGCGGTACTCATGATTTACATGCGGTACCCGCCGCGATATTGGATTCGATTCACCCTGCAGACCCCAGCTAGCTCGGTGGCCTAGGAGGTAAGGCATCTGCACTAGTAAGCAGGAGGTCGTGGGTTCGAATCCCACCTGAGCAAGCATGTGATGTTGTTCACGTGCTCTCACAAGCACTGAGTATACAGTGCTCATCCACGTCGGTGAAGGGCAAGCCTAATTTGCATATTTCAATAAGACTTATTCATGACTTCTTTCTCTACAGCTCCTGGTTATTTGGGATGCTACGTGGACACCCTAGATCGCGTTTTACCAATTGGTCCAGTGAGGAGTAGTAGGCAGTCAGTTGAGTGGTGCTTTAAGTACTGCTCAGATACCTCAGGTTCACCAAGCTACAAATATGCTGGTCTGGAAAATAGCTACCAGTGTTTCTGCGGTGACAATGAGGACTACGATAAACACGGGAAGAAATCCGACTGGCAGTGTCAAGATACCTGCCAAGGGAACTCAGATCAGTTCTGTGGCGGTTCGAACAGGATATCCATGTACCAAAGTAAGATCAAAGTCCTTCCTTTATAAAATGGCAGCGCGCGCAACTAAAATAGGGACAGGGCCGATTTCATGAAGCACTAAGATTGATCTTCAGTGTGAGATCAATCGTAATTGCTAAGCAAGTTAAGCTAAGTTAAGCCAAGCAATTGCTAAGTAAGTGCTAAGTGTGATATCACAATACAACTCATCTTAAGATCAATCTTAGGCTGCATCCGAATCTCTTGTCTAGAGCAAGGTCTAGGTCTTCGCTCCATTGGAAATACGCGGAGACACCTAGACAATAGACCTAGCCGTAGCTCTGGCTGTATCCGAATCTGCTGTCTATAGAGCTAGGTGAGGTCTTTGCTCCATTGGAAATACGCGGAGACACCAAGAAAATAGACCTAGTCGTAGCTCTGGAAGCCCGTTTTGGACACGGCCTTAGTGTTTGGTGAAATCTAGCCCTGGGACCCCACCCCCTCCCCCAGTGGACGTCTGCAGCCCCTGCATGTGTTCCCATTAAAAACGAGAAAAACTGTATGTGTACTTGTTTCCACGGTTTCTCCACCCTTAAAAATGTAATGAAGAATGAAGAAAATTGTGCATCCACCGTGTCCCTTGGAAGTTCTTTGCGTTCAGACACAGTACTAAAAGTGGTCTATCTTCGGTTTAAACTGAAAAGGGTCTCTGTCTACTTGTGTCTGAACGGTCTACGATAGACTCTTTTTGGTGCTAAAACAGACTTTGGTTATAGTTACGCCAATGCGAATCGAATGAGGAAGTGGTTAACAAAACAAAATAACCACTTATACAATGTAATAGCTAATCGACTTCCGCCTCATTTATCGTGCATTAATTCCCTTTGCTTTAAACTGACATCAGGCTAAACTGAATATTGTTAAACTGGGTGAATCCATCACGAAAAAATAATACTGTCGAGAATTTTAAAGGGTCTCTGCAATAGGAATATTATGGCTTGAACATGTGTCAAAAAGCAACTGTTTTATGGGGCCTGTGATTTTACCCACTTCCTCGCACTGTTTCAGGGTTAACAACATGTTTTTTTGGTTTGTATGCTAATTAGAATTTCCATATTTATGAGCAAAACTGTGATGTCATATGTGATGATAACTGAGAGCAGTAACCCAATTTATTTGTGCATACAAAGTTGGGGTTGTTTTACAGGTTTTCTGACAGACCTTTTCCTCCTCAATGGGTTTTGTGTGCTGAAAATGTTCCTTTCACTCAACTGGTGGTGTAATTGTATTGCCAAACCATTTCTGTTGGTCAAGTTTGCCTCTTCATTTTTTTGTAACGTTTTTACATTATATTTATGCTGTTGGTTCCTCACATGAGCATGCATGAAAATGCCCCATTTTGCAAAGCCATACAAAGGAAAACCGAATGTTAGTTTGAAACCAAAATAAGACTTGCCATTCATTATTTGTCGGTATATTCTCTGTATGAAGGCAATAAAATAAAACCTGACTGTTGATGAACCATTGTGCATTTTACAAAATGATACGATCTGAAAATGTAAAATGTGACTCTAAACTTTGTTAGTATCACAGGGAGTATGCAGTAATGACATAGGCCCACCGACCAACGGATCTCATACCATCACCAACCCGCGGTCGCTGTCTTACAATCTCAACAACTTCAAATTCTATGGGACTCGTGTAGACTTCTACTGTGATACTGGGTTTACCCTACAGGGAGCCTCGTCCATCCAATGCATAGAAACACAATACAACAACGTCACATGGAGCGACACGGTACCCATATGCCAAGGTTTGCAATTATTTGGAACTGATAAAAGTTTGACATAAATCTATGAGAGAAGATAATGCTTATGCAAGATAAAAGGTATTGTTGTATAAGTCTCAACACTTTGGTCAAGCACGTCATGAAAGTAACGTATGGACATTTTTTCAAAACCATTTCTTTTAACAAACCCTGTGCACAGTAGACCAATTGCGTTTCATTTTGAATACTGTATTCGAAATCAGCCGGCGCAAGTATACATGTATACCTTCTTTTTTTTGCACTTGATGGTCTTTTAACCCTAACCCACCTTGCAACTGTGATTAGTGTTGTATCCTGAATACCACAATACACCACAGTGTGGTTTTGGCGGTAATGAGTGATTTATGATCCAGTACCCCTCTGTGGAGACTGTGGTTAATACTTGTCTTTTATGTTAAGTAGGGTTAAAGGGAAGTATTTCATAAAAAATATAAATGATTCTGGACCGAACTTTTTTTACTAGTCAGCTTTCAGATCTGATCAGACCTGTTAAAGGTCGAGTCCTTGCCGAATGAAACTGAAAATTGCGCACGACCATAATACAGCTCGCAAATGTTTGTTTAGAGATTAAATATGTTTGTTTCCCCAATCGAGGGTGAACAAAATTAACTGACTTTATGGGGAATCGAAACTGCGACCACCGGATTAAAGAACTGATGCTCTACAAACTAAATCATACAGTTCCGTAAACAGCAGTGTCCCAAAATTTGCGAATAGGGCCTATATACCGGGCGTTACAAAATGCTGTCATATTTCACTCTTTTGGACTGGTTTCCACTCTGTGCCAGAGAGAAAAATCACTCCAAAATGATGGCAACTTCACTCTAAAGGAGTGAAAGGCAGCTAAAAAAGGAGTTGTCCTTCAAAAAATGGCTCTTCAAAGAGTGAAGCTTTTCACTCTTTTACATTTAGAGAGTAGTACTTTCATCGACCATCAAGAGTTTGATATTCTGCCAATGCTCCTTGTTTACAAAAGGCGTTCATCCCTTCATTAGCAAGAGACAAGACCCTGTTTTCCAATTCATCCATTATTTAGCTCCAAGATCCACAACTGATGCTCCATCGACTACACAGCCCAGGCCTACATTTACTACAGAGAGTTCAAAGGACTCGAAGACGACAACTGGTGACCTAGCGACAACACAGCCCAGGCCTACATTCACTACAGAGAGTTCAAAGGACTCGAAGACGACAACTGGTGACCTAGCGACAACACAGCCCAGGCCTACATTCACTACAGAGAGTTCAAAGGACTCGAAGACGACAACTGGTGACCTAGCGACAACACAGCCAAGGCCTACATTCACTACAGAGAGTTCAAAGGACTCGAAGACGACAACTGGTGACCTAGCGACAACACGGCCCAGGCCTATATTCACTACAGAGAGTTCAAAGGACTCGAAGACGACAACTGGTGACATAGCGACAACACAGCCCAGGCCTATATTCACTACAGAGAGTTCAAAGGACTCGAAGACGACAACTGGTGACCTAGCGACAACACAGCCCAGGCCTACATTTACAACAGCAGAGGATTCAAAGACAGTCGTTTGGTACACCACAGACCCATTCGAGAAAGGTCAACCGGGTGCAAGTCGTTCAGACACGGGTAATGAATATTGTCGTATTTATAGGATCTATACTACAAATGAAATTGACAGCAATACGTCATTTTAAAATTGATTCACGAAATGGAGTGGGAGCCTGAGCCTGAGCCCGAGCCGAGGTTTGGAAAAGGCCCCTAAATAAAGAATTCCACAGATTATATATACCCCGAACATTAACAGTAGAAAGGGCTATACGCACATAATCACAGTCCGTATACGATTCTTGTTTCTTTTTATAGCAACAATAATTGGAGTGACACTTGGACTAGCGGTGGCTTTAGCACTGCTTGCAACACTGATAGTTGTCTGGAGAAAACGGTAAGGACATTGTACTATGTAACAAATTCCCGCCCATTTGAGAACAAGCGAGTGATTTGAAATTTGTCTGTAGTCATTTGGCTTCAAAAAGTTTCCTTTGATTACCGACCGCTTTGCGTTTCTGCGCTTAAAACACTCGACGCAGCGAGCTGTGGACAAACGCTGCACATTTTTCTTTTCTTTTTTAAACATGGATTATTATTATCATTATTATTTACTTCTGGTAATGACACCAAGGATTCCTCAAAAGTGCCCTAGTGCTGTAGCTCGAAAGCCTGATGAAACCTTTCTTATGTAAAGATGAGTGAGAAGAACATACAGTTTAAGAGGTGGGAGGAAAACCCCAGAGTAATATTCTGGGTAAAACCTGCACATAATCAGGTAGGGACTGAAAACCCAATCCACTTGTAGACCGAGCCGGACTTGAACCCGGTCCGCAGAGGTGAAAGGCGAGGAAAGCACCGCTACGTCAACCTGACTCTGATTCATTGACTCTCATTCAAATGACCAATTTCCATGCACACTCGATTGCTTTGCAGAGCGACTAAGGGAAAGACACGTCCGTGCAGTGACGTCAAGGAAAAGGTGGATGGCAGTTATCTGAACAACGCGTATGGATTGACAGAGATACCTGGCGCAAAACCACACAAGACCACGCCGGACGACTACAGGGAAGTTACTCACGCAAAATCCGCTGATGGTAACATGTACGCAGCTGTTGATGACGTTGGTGAACCACGTGGAGGACACGTAAAACCCACCGGTGATGACGTGTACGCAGATGTTGATGACGTTGGTGAACCACGTGGAGGACATGTAAAAACCACCGGTGATGACGTGTACGCAGATGTTGATGACGTTGGTGAACCACGTGGAGGACATGTAAAACCCACCGGTGATGACGTGTACGCAGATGTTGATGACGTTGGTGAACCACGTGGAGGACATGTAAAACCCACCGGTGATGACGTGTACGCAGATGTTGATGACGTTGGTGAACCACGTGGAGGACATGTAAAACCCACCGGTGATGACGTGTACGCAGATGTTGATGACGTCGGTGAACCACGTGGTGGATGCGTACAACCCACCGGTGATGACGTGTACGCAGATGTTGATGACGCTGTTGGTGAACCACGTGCAGGACTAAAACCCACCGGTGATGACGTGTACGCAGATGTTGATGACACTGACGGACCACGTGATGGAGGCGATGCAGCTATTTCCAGCAAGTTTTCTCGCGAGGGGCAAGGTCCAGACTCCGGATGGGTTGATAACACGCTGTACGCCGGGTACGATTCTGACGAGAGGGAGACATCAACCGGGCAGCCTGGGGCGCAAGGTTGGGTAGACAACATCATCTACGAGTAAACGACGCCCAAAAGTGACAACTCCCGTCAAGACAATTTCTCTTCTTGAATTATAGGCGAACCAGCAGTCCTCTGGGCCAGTTGACACGGCATTTTGACGAAGACCAAGAGCGTCTCGTCACTGACCAGGGACATCAGTGCGTTGCAGTGGCCAATGCACGAAAGACAAGCTGGGGCCATCAAGGACGGGGGCCAGATAGACAGTTTCCTTCAATGTAGTCCCGATTTCAGTAAAACCATACCGGCTTCCACACACAACCCTTACAATGTATGTTTCGCCAACTGCATGACTTTAAAGCACCAATCCTATGCACTATGCAGTTTAAAACAAAATTCAATCCAAAGGGAAATACCAGGCCAATGGTATGGAATAAAAACAACGGAAGAGGATGCACGTTTGACATTTGTTACAAAGTAATCCATTTGCCAATACAAATGTTTCACTTCCTTTTAAATTCATACAGATCATTACAGATCTTCTAAAAACACACACACACACACACGATAATCTCCCATTACACCAACATCATGAAATGAGTGATGACTTACATGTATTGCATTCACTTTTAAAAGATGTAAAATATTTTATTCCTTCTTGCCCAAATACTGTAAATTTAATGATTGATAAGATTCATTTAGTAATGACAATAGCTGTTTCGGTGATGGCAACGTTCCAGCATTGACTGTGTCTGTTTGTCAACTACTGGTCGACTATACCCATGAGATATTTTGTGTACAGGTTACCTGGGAAAATCATGATTATGGTGGGCAGATATCGACCTTTTTTTCATTGGGTAAACCTACAAGGAGGCTCTTAGTTACAAGGAATAGTTTTCATCAATAATTTTGATTTTTGAACGAAAATACAGAGCCATCAGAAGTGCTCAGACTAGTGCAATTATAGACTGCAAAGATCGCCCATGGAGCTAGAATTGCATTCATCAACAAAGACAATAGTACAAAATGAAAACATAGGCATATAGCAATCCGGACGATGTGAAAGTTTCGATCCCATTCACCATTACAAGCCTGTCATTATTAATAAAACGGCAATCGAACTTTCGATATTAGGTTTCTATTTTTAAGAGGAAATTGGTGTGAATAAAAATATGATTGAGCAATAATGAAAAACCTTCGCCTATTACTATGGAACTTTTGTAGGCCTACGTGTCATAAAACCATGCATGACTCGCATTAAATGTTATGCCATGGACACAATGATACGGTACAGAAATGGCAATGACACCGGCCCAATAATAATGGTCTCCTGATGAGGACTATAGAACAGGGGCCAATTTCATAAAACTGTTAAGCACAAAAATTTGCTAAGCATGACATTTCTGACTTAATAAAAACAGGGATAACAACCAGATTTCCACGTGTTGTGTATCACTTGTGATTGTTCTTTGGCTGTTGTTCGCTGACCATGAATATCAAATGGAATTTTCAATGGTGGCTAGTTTTATTGGGCGAGACATTTTTGTGCTAAGCAATTTTTTGTACTTAACAGTTTTATGAAATTGGCCCCAGGCTAGTCGAAACGTTGAGACCTTAATACACGGGTTCACACTTCGGCGGCCATCTCAGTTTTTGATCGCAACTTCAAAACGAGGCACTTCCACGCATGCGCACTTTTCGAAGTGTAATCCCTGTATTGAGAAATTAGTTTACACTTCAGCGGTTTTAATCGCAACATCAAAACGAGGCACCGTCACGCATGCGCACTTTTCGAAGTGTAAACACCGTGTTTTGAGAGAAACGTGAACGAAATAGAAGTGAGAAAGTACTCGGAACGCTTCTTACATGATGTTTTCGCAAACCGATCCACATAATAATCGGTCTGTTTCTTTGTGCAAGCTTTATACTACAGTATTTAACAAGTTGATATTGATACCAGTCAACTTATCACAATATCTGAATATATTCTCGTGAACCCGGATGTATAACGCATAAGCCATGAAAAACAGTGTTGATCTACGTCAACGTGATTTGTGGTCTTATTTCCGCGACACGCTCACCAAGAGCCAGGAAAAGAGTTTTTCTTTCCATGGTGTAGACTTGATATCTAGTCGCTAAATGACCGGCGATGCAATGGTATTACAAAGCGCGCCCTCATCGGTGGACACCGATTAGACAGATACTTGAACAGTTTTTACTTTCATTTTCTGCTTAATAATTAAATCATTAAATAGGTATTAGTTTTATGTCACTTAGACGAAAATCCACCCGTGAAAGGGACTGACCTTAAAACTGCCAAATTTAGACCCGGGCCAGGAAAAGCCTAACCCTTCCACTAGCATGTCACTCAGCAAATCTTCATTTGACCGGTTAAATTAACTGTTGACATACAGTACAAACTTGGGGACGTGGTTACACCCCTTTTGAACAAAATCCATTTTGCAGGGCTTCAAAAAAAAATGCTTACAATGATTTTGATGATGTGGAAAAAGTCAAAGAGAGCATACATTAATTTTGAGACATTACAACTATAGACCGGTGTATGTGAACTGTACTGCGAATCTTACTGTATATTGCTATTGAACTATACACAGAAGTGACTTGATCATGAGACTACATATTACAAAGGAAACAGGTCGTATGTGGTTCAGACATATCAGAACAACATTATTTCCACATCCAACTGGAAATATATAGAAGCAAACTGTGGGTATATATACGAAATGTGTTGCAATTGCCACATTCGGCAGGATTTTTATACGGTCGAATCTTGTTTTACAACGGCACACTGGGTCAAAAGTAAGGAGTGTTTGTCTGTTTCAATCGGCACGTAGTGTATTTTGGCCCAGACTAATTTAACTGAAAGGAATCACACGAGACCACGAATTACCATCTCTACCATCTTTGAGGACTGGACTGTATTGTATAAGAGAGTACCCTTCGCCGGAAGTCACGGTAAGACTGCCAGTTCTTAAAGGTAATATCATACTTCGGTTTTTGTCAAAGAAATACAGATTCATGGGCGAAAATATCAAGGACGATACAGTAATAGTCATCTGTGAAAATTTATGTCCCATACGGTGCCCACTTTTTGAGAAAACAGTGAAAAACGGCCAGGGTATTTCTTAAGTCTTTTCTCTTTTATTTTTGATCTTTTAAAAGATCAAAACGATTTTCGGTCGTTGTTTTACTAATTTCTGGATAAATACACCATGTCAGGCGGAAATATTGTAACGGTATGTTTCTACCACCACCAATTGCATACCATGTAAGTAATACGTAAATCGGTAACAATTTATGTTTTGGTGTCTTACCAAAGTATGATACTACCTTTAACCGTTCTGTAGGACACATGTCAAAAAATAACAGTGCAACCGCCAAAGGGGCTGTCCTCATCCACTCTGTGAAGCTTTTTATTTGCCTACGTGTATACGTGTATTATCTTAAGCCAGGAAGTCGTGGTAACACAGTGAAGTACAAGGAAAATTTTTTCTGGTTTTATAATGAAACGACTCTTAAGTCTTCTCATGAGGGGCGGATGGTGCCGTTACAATGATATTGCATTATTCAAAGTGTAGGTATATTACATTATACACGGCACGACGACACAATTTTAGAGAAGGGGTATGCATTGATACACTGAAGTTACAAAGAAGTTCATTAATTAACTGTATTTTGTATTAAAGTAAATCAATATGAAAATATTCCATTACACAGGAATTATAATGCTTTTTCGGACATACAGTACATGTATTTGACATTTTGAACAAGCTTTCTAGCTTATGCCTCGTGTCGTCACACTATGAAGCACCTTCATTGGGTTTCAAGGTAATATCAAACTTACATATTAATTTTTGTCAAAGAAATGCAGATTCATGGGCAAAAATATCAAGGAAGATACAGTAAAAATCATCTGTGAAATGTTCAGTTCCATACGGTGCCCTCAGAGAAAAACGTCCACAGTATTTCTTAAGTTATTTTCTCTTTTATTTTTGATCGATTTTGATCTTTGAAAGATCAAACATATTTTTGGTCGCTGGTTTTACTCTTGTATTGATAAATACAGCATTTCAGGCTGGAAAATTGTAACAGTATGTTTCTATACCATCACTATCTTTATACCCTGTAAGTAATAGGTAAATCTGTGAAGATTTCTGTTTCGGTATGCTACCAAAGTATGATAGTACCTTTAAGCATTATGGCCTATTGGAGTGAGTGGTTTCATGCATGCACATTTACATGTCAACTGAAAGTCATTCGCGGAAGTTAATGCATGGCATGTTCATTTTGCGGACTGCGTATTCACAGAGGTTTGTTTTTATAGTTCACATTCATCTCAATCTTACGCGTCTCCTATATTTTGTGGTGTTGCTTTTCACAGAACAGCTCCGAATCGAACCAATCATTTCAAATGATATTTTTACACCAGTTTGATTATGTATAATATGCTGAATGTAAGGCGACTTAAAGGTAATATCATACTTTGGTTTTTATCAAAGACATACAGATTCATGGGCAAAAATATCAAGACAGATACAGTAACAGTCATCTGTGAACATTTCAGTCCCATCTTTTAAACGATTAACAATATTTTCGGTCGATGTTTTAATAATTTCTAGATAAATACACCATTTCAGGCGGACAAATTTTAACGGTATGTTTCTATCACCGCCATCTCCATACCCTGTTAGGGCCTATACGTAAATCTGTGAAAATGTCTGATTTGGTTTCTTACCAAAGTATGATATACCTTTAACGAAAGCCGTAACATGTTGTTGAAAATGAATCTATCACAAGATGTCATCTCGTAATTTCTGATTTCACATAGAAATGGTTCAGTCACGAGGATCGGGAGTTCCTGCCTCCATGCTCTTCTTGCTACTGGTGAAGACCTTTCAACTTTCCTCCCAGCAACAAAACGGTTTGTACTTAGGAACATTCATGATTAGTTTCCCTTAAAGGTAATATCGTAACATGGTTTTTGTCAAAGAGATGCAGATTCATGGACACAAATATCAAGAAAAATACAGTGACAGTCATCTGGGAAAAACGCACAGAACAGTATTTAAACAAAATATTTTCACCGTTATTTTTGACCTTTTTAAAGATCAAAATAGTTTTTGGTCATTGGTTTAACTCTTTGCTGGATAAATACAGCATTTCAGGCAGGAAAATGTTAACGGTATGTTTCTATACCATCACCATCCATATACCCTGTAAGCTGTAGGTAAATCTGTGGAGATTTCTGTTTCGTATGCTACCAGTGGTCGAGTTTCACCAAACTCATTGTAACTTACTATATCAATCGTACTTATTGCAGCCCTATACGTAGGATAAGATGGGTTATCCTTCGTAACTCGAGTTACGATCGATCGAAGGGCTTCGTGAAATCCAACCCTGTACCGTTAAGTTACAAACATAGGACACATCAAAATGCAGTTCTGGGATATGGGACACACAGTGAACAAAGTAAACGCGATGATTCGTTTGATGAATCTGTATGTTTAGAAATCTAACTGCTTAAATAATATAATCATCAAATAACCACAAGGGAAACTGACTGAATTTTAAAGACATTGAAATGTGAACAAAGAAAAATTGACTGGAGCGGGATTCGAACCGGCGACCGCTCCTAATACCGTACAGGCGCTCTACCAACTGAGCCATCCAGCCCTACGTTGGTGGTGACCCCAATAGTCAACTATCTTTGTTCGTTTGGCAGTCAGAAGCCATGAAACCACGCACACACCGCCATACCCCAGGGATCGTTTCAATGATACACGCAAAAAATTTTGCAACCTGGGAACGGTGCATGGGGGATCACTCAAAGAGGATACGGCTTTTTAATTAATATAATCATCAAACAATAATGATAATGGTACCCGGCAGGCAGGGAATGTTCCACATAATTTAAAATCATTCATCAGAGTGTTAACTGAACTGTGTACATCTTTTGCCCGTTCTTCTTGCAGCTCCTGGCTACATAGGGTGCTTCGGGGACACCGTAGGCTCCCGCGCCTTCCCCGTAGGCCCAGAAAAAAGCGGGAGCCAGTCCGTAGAATGGTGTTTCAGATACTGTCTAGAAATGACATCTACCAGTTATAGATACGCAGGGCTGGAATTTTCCCACGAATGCTTTTGTGGCAGCAATGGGAACTATGACATATACGGTGAAAGGCCCGACTCCGAATGTCTAGATCGTTGCAAGGGAAACAACGACCAGATCTGCGGGGATTCCAATCGACTATCAGTTTATAGAAGTAAGATTTACTAACTGTTTGATTGGGTATAGGATTCATTAAGCTACAGGCCCTAGGTTAATTCACACTCAATGATCTTTCATTGAAAAGTAACCAAAGAAAAATTGACTGGAGCGGGATTGGAACCGGTGACCCCCTGAATACCGTACATGCGCTCTACCAACTGAGCCATCCAGCCCTACGTTGGTGGTTTTTCCTAATAAAGTCGTTTGGCAGTCACGCACACACCGCCATATCTCAGGGATAATTTCACCGATACGCACAGCAATGCTGCAACCTGACTGACGGTACATGGGGGATCACTCAAAGAGGATACGGTTTTTTCAATTAATATAATCATCAAATAACCACATAGATGATCAATGTTACAGTCGTACAGGTGGATCAATTATAAACCATTATTCGGTACTCGATACGACTCGATATTCGGTATTCGACATGACGTATCGACTGCCTCAACTTGATTAAGTACAATAATCACAATATCTTATCGTTTAAGTTGTTTTATTTTCTTTAAAATATAACCATACATGATTGTGTGCAAGAATGAAGTGGGTTAGTGGTGTTTGCGTCCTTGGGCAAGACACTTTATCACATTATTGCTCCTCTTCACCCAGCCAGGTGTAAATGGGTATACCTGCGAGGGCAGAGATGGCTTTGCGCACTGAATACGGTAGCACGGGGCTGTATGCTCCCCAGGGAGTTGAGATGGCTCCAGGAATGTAAATTATGGCCCGATGACCAGGGATAATAATACATTTGTAATGCGCAGTAGAGTATTTATCATATAGTAGCAGTGCAATATAAAAAATGTCCCATATTATTATTATTATTAAGACCATCATTTTGTGTGTGATAAATTCAAATACATTACGCCCTAGTAAGGCACGCGGGCACTTGTTCCGCCTCACAAAAGTTCTGACCAGTGTCCAATAGGCCGATAAGGATTTTTCTCTGCACGGGCAAAGCCCACTGCAGACTAAATGTCATGATTTGAAGTGAATATCAAAGTATCGACAACAGTACTGATCACCAAATCGTTTCTGTTCCAACAGTAACCCGCGGAGTATGCAGTAATGACATAGGCCCACCGACCAACGGATCTCATACCATCACCAACCCGCGGTCGCTGTCTTACAATCTCAACAACTTCAAGTTGTACGGGACTCGTGTAGACTTCTACTGTGATACTGGGTTTACCCTACAGGGAGCCTCGTCCATCCAATGCATAACGCAATACAACAGAGCCAAGTGGAGCGGCCCTGTCCCGACGTGCCAAGGTAATGTATAGCCACCAAGAAAAACAAGAAAACATGTGCATCGACACCGGCCATGCATCCTGTTATGGACACGGCCAAAGCCATGATCAAGATAACATTATAATAATGACCGCCAATCTTGTGAAATCGTTGATTTAGATTAAGGCTGAACAGAATATCTGGTGCACAGAAAGAATTGACACTTAATACCCGTGGACATTCACTGGTTCTTCGTTCAAATCTTAGTGGAACTAAGTCTGCATTATTGGCCTGTCACACAAAAATAATTGATGTCTGAGTACAGTCACCAAAATTGTTTTTTGAAAAGAATCGTTTTGTTTTTGCAAGACTTGCATTTCATTTTGTAAGGCACGATCTCTCAGCTGAACAAAATAACACTACACAATAAATACAAAAATAAACACACACCGCCATATCCCAAGGATCATTTCACCGACACACGCAGCAATGCTGCATCCCGAGAACGGTACAGTTTTTTTGAAGAAAACCAGAATGCCACAATGATGATGGACATAGTGTGACACTCTTTTGTCTTTTTTCCTTCCAAATTCTCAGAATCGACAACTGATACCGACTCGGATATTACAGCTAGCATGTCTACCACCGCAGAATTGCTGTCAACGACAACCTTTGACCAAACAACAAACGGTTTGATCGGAACGATGACAACAGCGCCACCGTCGGTGAGAACTAGCACCAAAGCAACTGGCACCGTCACTCGAAAAACCTCTCGACTGGAAACAGGTGAATACAATCATGTACACTCAAATTCCCCTTCCCTTGAAATGAGCCTCAAAGTGCGACAACTTCGACAACCGATCATTACATACATGTATTATACTGAGGGCTTTTGCGAAACCTAGATTGAGGCTAGGCTCGGTATTTATTTTGCTACCGCCATTTGAAGCCCACAAACGAAATGAAGTGATTGGGCCACATGATGAAGCAGAAGACAGGCTCTAGCTTCGCCATTTATCTCAACGGCCCTTCATTTCATTTAGGACACAAAATGGCAGTAGCAAAATAAATCCCAAGCCTAGCTTCAAGCTTAGTTTCGTAAAGGCCCTTAGTCGATTAAACAACCGCCCAAGTCAAACGTTCAGGCCTACCGTATACCGGTAGGCCTACCTAGTAACAGTAACAACTAACGTGGGGTCGATTTCACCAAACTCATCGTAACTTACTATCAATCGTAGGACTTACAATGCATTGCAGCCCTACGTAGGATATGATGGGTTATCCTACGTAACTCGAGTTACGATCGATCGTAGGACTCCATGAAATCGACCACGACTCCTCAAAACACTAGAAACGTTGCGTTGCATTTCACAAGTCACATCAACAATGCAGCTGCCAACCATTATGCTAGCCATTACTTTGGCATAATTATCATGATCGCAAACTCATTATTAAAAATATTGCCATATTTTCATACGAATTATTGCGTCGTCTGATAGCAAGCCTACATGCACCAACGGAAATTTACATTGAATGCAAATTTGTATTGGTCAAAATCATTTTTACATGGAAACTATACATCCCATTTCAAAGGGCACCAAGGTGGTGGACATGTGTTTAATTATATCAATCGAAGCAAAGGACCGTTTAGGCTTTGCTCTTATTGAGCCCCGCCCACCTGTGAGTTTTGCATACAGCATGTAACAGAGATTGACCAAGGTTTTCGTGGTCACCTGAATAAAAGGCGTCCTCCAATTGGTCAAAGCGCACAGTTTGATTGACAGGCCGTACTGGACCATTTCGATGGCTATATAATTAATGCAATATGGTTTTCATATACTTTCATTTCAGTTTCCATAATTGGTATAGTTGCTGGGGCAGTTCTCCTTACAGCGCTTGTGGGGACCGCGATGTGTCTGGTGATAAAAAGGTACACAGATCGCTTTCCCTACTTCTCTTTTTTGCAAAACTGAATATAAAAAGAACAAATTTGTCCACTGAGAGGTCATTGAAGATTATACAAACGTTCATAGGCAATATGAAGAGGCAGTTATTAATTATATGCATACATTCAACGGTTTTGCAACAGTTGCAAGCCAAGCATTCTGCTTGTCCTCACCCATAGAGATTTGACAAGATTTAGGGCAAAAACTACCCCGGCAGCCTTTCCCTTCATGCTCCTATTTGGAACTCCTCAATAGATGCATGTTTTCTTCAACCTACAATAAAACCTGTTTTCAAAGGTATAATACATGATTGGTATAGGTCACAGAACAGCACTCACACTTTGTGACTCACAATTTGAGCTCAATCGCACATCTGAGTCACGAGAAAATAGCAAAAACCCGACTCAATTTTTTCTTATAAAGCATAAAGAATGGTGTTGATCTTCTGAGATCAAAACTGTATTCCGTCTTTGTTTTACTAATTTCTGGATAAATACACCATTTCAGGCGGACATATTTTAACGGTATGTTTCCACCACCACCATCTTCCTAGCCTGGAAATTATACGTAAATCTGAGAACATTTCTGTTTTGGTTTCTTACCATATGATACTACCTTTAAAGGCACCCAAAACCTATACATGTACTATGGGTATGTTACCAATACTGTACCGTCCCTTTAAAGAAATATCAATTCCTGTTTTTATATGTTGCCTTTCTGGACTACTTCATGGAACACAATGCATGAAGTAATAATGGATATTAATTCATCTCAAAAAGTAAATAAACTCATCATTTTCCCCTCACGAAACAGACGAAAGAGAAGATCTGACATTCGTGCGTCAACGGGCGTTTTAACTTTCACGAACAATTCATATGCCGTACCCGTAGTACCAGAAAACATCGTGAAACCGAACGAAGCAACTTCGCCAGTGTACAGCCAAGTCATAAAAAAGCATAAACCCGAAAACGGTGACGTGAACGCAACTCTCGGTGACGTCACCAATATGCCAACCAATGAGCGGCCACCCAGCAGTGATGTCATGGACTCCTCTTCGAACGCACTGATCTACGAGAATGCTTTATTTGCAACTACGCAAGAAACAGCCAACAATGACTCGTATTTGAATCGGGAAAGCTCTGGTCCACTAATAACAATGAAGGGGAAACCAGGATGGGTAGAAAACATCATATACGAGTAATATTCAAAATCATAACGTTTTTGTTAAAGAAATACAGATTTTTGGGCAAAAAAATCAAGGAAGATACAGTGACAGTCATCAGTGAAAATTTCAGTCCAATACGGTGCCCACTTTTTGAGAAAACAGTGAAAAACGGCCACAGTATTTCTTAAGTCTTTTTTTTTTTTTTTTTTGATCTTTAAAAGATCAAAAATAATTTGGGTCACTGGTTTTACTCTTTTCTGGATAAATACAGCATTTCATGTAGAAGAATTTTAACGGTATGTTTCAACCATCACCATCTTTATACAGTGTAAGTTATAGGTAAATCTGTGAAGATTTCTGTTTCGGTATTCTACCAAAGTATGGCAGTACATTAGCCCAGCGGAACTGATCGTCTCCTCCCAATTGTAATTGGGAAATAATGTTTCGACAATTGCAATATATAAACGGTTCACACAGTCAACTTTCGTCAGACTGAAATCGGTGGGACCATCAAACCTATATTTGGTTTTCATGCTGAAAACAGACTGTGGTGGTAGGTGTAACGTGGGCCGACCAGTTTAATCACAGGAGTTGAAATTTGATCGAATTTATGATAATGTTGCTTTAATTAGGTAGACTATATAATAATTGTGTGTAAATGGCTTTTAATTATTTATGTAGAATCAAATAATTATCTTTTTAAAGTTTCTATTGTAATTGTAACAGGACGATTTAATGCGATCCTAACAAAGTTTAAGACAGTTTTCAGCCATCCTACAATAATCATTCTTCTATACTTTACATTTAAAGTACAGAGTAGGAATGGGAAATTTAAAAAATCACCTACATGTATTTAGATAATAATAATAAAATAATAATAAAGATTTATAAAGCGCAACAATTATTTAAATATATTCTATTGCGCTTTAAGAGCTCATAGAAGCTAGTTAATGCTATTGAACAAATGAGATTTCAGTTTAGATTTGAAACTTGCGAGAGAAGGGGCTTTCCTTATATCAAGTGGTAATACATTCCATAACCTGGGGGCTGCACACAAAAATGACCTATCTCCAAGAGTAACTTTTGTTCTATATGAGGGTATTTGTAGTGTAAATTTGTCATGTCTGCTACGTAAGTTATGACCATGTGATTCAGATTTTAGATTCAGTAATTCAATTATGTAATTTGGGGCTTGACCATTCAGTGCTTTGTAAATTATCATTAGTATTTTGAAAGTGATTCTTTGTCGAACGGGTAACCAATGTAGTTCCTTAAGGAGAGGGGTGACTGAAGAGAACTTGGGGAGATTATAGATAAGTCGTGCACATGTATTTTGGACCCTTTGAAGCTTGGAAATTCGTGCATCTGGCAGCCCATACAGTAGGCTGTTACAGTAGTCTAATTTGCTAGTGACACACGCATGAATGACTGTTTTCATTGTATCTTTATCAAAGTATTTACGAATACGTCTCAAGTTATATATCATGAAATAGGCTGATTTGCAAGTACTAGTTATATGGGCTTCCATATTTAGGTTGGTATCAAATAAAACACCTAGGTTCCTAACAGTATCAGATGGAGTTATAACACAGTCGCCTACTGAAATATCCCGTGCCCTGAATTTTGAAACCTGACGTGGAGTACCAATGGCCAAGAGTTCAGTTTTCCTATCATTTAACTTCAGTTTGTTTTGTAACATCCAGGTCCTAATATAACTAATACATGTTTCCAGAAGTGAAATACAATCATTTTCATTTGGTGAACCAGGACAGAACGAAAGATACAATTGTGTGTCGTCTGCATAGCAGTGACAGTTGATACCCGGAAACTTATTTTGGATATTTGTCAGGAGACGACTCGTGTATAATGTAAACAACAAAGGGCCGAGACGTGACCCTTGAGGAACACCGAAGGGCACCCTGAATTCCTCCGAGACAATGTCATCGATTTCAATTATCTGCTTTCTGTCAGACAAGTAGGATTCAATCCAATCTAGAATATTGCCACTAATCCAGAAATGGCTTTTCAAGGTTTTTAACAAATTCAAATGATCTATCGTATCGAAAGCACTGCTCATATCAAGTAAAAGGAGCAGGGTAATCTTCTGATTGTCCATTGACATAAGAAGATCATTTTTGATTCTGAGCAATGTTGTTTCCGTACTATGAAATTTTCGGTATGCAGATTGATTGAATGGTAACAATGAGTTTGATTCAAGGTGCTCTATGATTTGTTGGGTAGCAGCGCCTTCTACTAACTTAGAAATATATCTCAGATTGCTGACGGGTCTAAGATTAGTGAATTCTGATTCAAGACCAGGTTTTTTCAGTAATGGTTTTACTAAAGCAACCTTCCACAGTGCAGGGAACTGCCCCGTTGACATGGATAGGTTTATTAAAGAGGTGATAATAGGTGTCAATACATCAAGGCATTGTAACAACAACTTGGTGGGTAATGGGTCCAGAGGACAAGACTTTTTACTAAGGTTGGATATCAATTCAACAACATTTCGTTGTGATAGCAATTTAAAATTAGTTAGCATTTCATTTTGTGATTTTTCTGTCTGGAAAGACAGGTCTGGAAGACATTCGGTCTGGAAAGTTACTATACGGCTCATAGGCCCTAGACACAATAGGGGAAACTGCTTGTGAAAACCTGAACAAAACAAGAGGAAGTGAAACATACAAACAAAAGCAAAACCTTTTCAACTTGCTATGTGTACTTCGAAAGCTTGACGACGACCTGGGTACACAATTCGAAACGTCGAGCCATCCAGCTCTTTTCTGATGTCACTGCGAACCCTCTAATTAATAAGCCAAACCGATTGTGTATTATTCCTTTAATATTGTAGGAATCACAAAACTTAATTGTCCCTAGTATTATCATTAAGTATAATTTGATGGCGTAAAATAAAGTAGCTGATCAAGCCTTTCTCTGAAGTTTAACTGCACCGGGTTCACTGGTCCTTCCTTTTTCTGCCTGCCTGGCGTTCCTTTTCCCTGGCAGTAACTTTTGCCTCCTTATCCACCTTCAGTGGCGGACGAGCCGCCGCCTCCGAGCGATCGGCCGGGGGCCGGACCGCTACAATATTATAGACATAATTTATGTAATTTTATCAATTTCGTAAAATGTACAATGGATCTGAATGATTTTAATGAACATAATGTTTTGAATACAATGAAAATGAAATAAAAGGTTGCATGTACTTCCTTATACCAGTATCAAATACGCACAACAGGCATGGGAGTTGGACTTATAAAAAAACTCGGAAATTCCATACTGTACCATACTTTGTACAATGTTGTCACTTTTTGTAACGCAAACAACAGACCTGATTATTGACACAAGGAAGCGCATTTCCGTTCACTTCTTGAGAGAGAAAGAATGCGGTTATAACTGCAACTGCAATATCAATTACATTCAACACGATATGCTTCTGCGTATTGGTACATGTACATTCATTTCAGTAACTGCACCAGAGGCGAAAGCCACGCTATTGGTAAGTAATATATGCTCACGTTTTAACTATGATTCTAATGTCGGGTTAATTATTGTCTTACTTTATTTTACCGGCCGAGAATCGCACGTTTATAGTTAGTTTTGTCTCTTATTTTTCTGTCTTCTTTTTGTTGTTGTTGAAATCACCAATTCAAAAACCATTTGTAATGGCCAGCCAAAGGAGAGGCTGAATGAAACCGAAATAGACCTAACAGGGAAGTCCTTTGAATTTAGCGATGCTCTGAACATTCACATAAAGTATTCATTATACACTGTGAACAATTTCGGTAACATTTTCGGTAACATGTTTCCCAGTAATAGGGCAATACACCTGGGCAACACGACTTTGGGCCCTGTGTTCACTAGCAACATTTGGCCAACATGTTACCAAGGTGTTGCTGCGACATGTTTAATACCCAACTCGTTTTGCTCTGTGTACACTGACAACATTTTCAGCAACAAGGTACTTAGGCGACATATTATCGAGATTGTTACCGAGACTTGACAGAGTACACTCTGCTTACGGTTTACTGTAATCAAAATTGGGAAAGGGGTAAAAGTGCTTTAAAATGATTGTTTATAATACATTCTTGATGACTACATGTATATGAATTTATATTTTTATGAAAGTGCTTAGTTTTGATCAAAAAATTACAAAATCAGTTCATGGTTGCCCCGCCCCCCCAAAAGGACCCCCTTGGAACCGATCCACGCAACAATAGCGTGTGACGTCACCTATACAGAACTAGTATAGGCTCCCAGCAAAATTCACGCCAAACGCCGTGCTATTGCCATGCCACTGAACTTGAAAATGTCAAATGTAGCATATAGGCCTAACATATGCAATATCCGAATCTAGCCATGGTCACATGCCAATGACGCTGCAGCGGGGATCGGCAGGTATAATGCACTTGCCGGTGGTGACCTCGGATGTTTCCTACCGAGGCCAAAATCCTTACTTTGATCATACATTATAACGGTCACATGGCCTAATACTATGCACACAGGAACTTCCTCGATCTATTTGTTTTGTATCATTACATACAGAAATGTTTCGGGGTATACGGCGCGGATGGCCTAGCTCCATGTCTCTTTTGCTACTAGCGATGACCTTACAACTTTCTATTGCTCCAGCAAAGCCAGCAGCAAACGGTTTGTAATTTTCACTTCCGTGTATTTTTAGTAACCTGGGGTGATCATTTGACTCAATTTCACCAAACTCATCAATCGTAGGACCTATCGATGCATTGCAGTCCTATGTAGGATAGGACCTCTGCGATGGGTTATACCCTTCGTAACTCGAGTTACGATCGATCGTAGGGGCTTCGTGAAATCGACCCCTGATCTGACAATTCCGATGGTTGGATTTTAAGTACTTACAAATGCACCGTGTATTAATACATTCAGCATCTTGTTGATATTTTACTGGTAAACTAACGGCTCACATGTATTGTAAATGATGGTTTGGGCTGCAATATTGTGAAAAGAAAAAAATAATATCTTAAAAAAAGAAGAAGTTTAAATTACCATTCCGATTTATTGAGTTTATTGATACAAAATAAATGGGAACGAAAAAAAAAACCGACTGGGATTGGGGCAAAGTTTAGGATATTATAATAACCACATATTATGAGACCAGAGATTCAAACAGTGACCTAAAATAAGGCGGTTATGTGATGACTGAAACACTTATTAACTCAACCCAACCAAACCAAACCCAATCCGTCAGGAATACAAAAAACAAAAATCAGAAACAAATACAAAACACAAACCAAAAACAGGTAAGAGAATTATCAACCCAATATAATAGATACAAATCTGAATTCTTTGCTGAATTATGTATTTCAATTCGCGCTTCATACAGCCCCTGGTTACATCGGATGCTTTTTGGAAGATGAAAGTCATTTTATCAAAAATGACCGCGCCTTAGACGGTCCTATGGCGGACAGCAACGATCAGTCAGTGGACTGGTGCTTTCGTAACTGCCTTGACACACTACCTGATGACTACAAGTATCTGGGAGTCGAAAACGGTGATGAATGCTTCTGTGGGAATAACGAGAACTACGGCAGACATGGACTAAAGGAAGACTCTGAATGTGCTGATCTATGTGCTGGGAACAGCAATCAGATATGCGGTGATGCAGATCGGATTTCCATCTACGAAAGTGAGCCATTTTGCAACAGTTGATATTAATCAAACTGCCCAAAATAATGGTTATGGCTAACTACGGTATGTCTATAATGAATTCAAGCCGAATATCAGATGCTCAGTTTACTTGTATGATTTCACGTATACATGCACATGTACCGCAGAGTTACAAAACAATCATTTTCTATCCCAACTGAAAAGTTATAATCATACATAATTATTCATATATTTTGTTTTATTTTTGAGTAATGTAGGCCCCCTATTTCCTTAAAGGCATTGCATACGTTTGGTAATGACTCTGAAAATTTATGGCAATAAAAACTTACTTGGTGAGAAGTACAGCTGCTTTGGATAGTATAATGCATATTGAGAAACGTTCAATTCGAAGTACCGCGGTTATGGAAAAATATGTCACTTTTTATCTCCAAAAATTATGAATCTGAGAAGCGTTATGGCCGTAACGCTTCTCAGCCATTGACTAACTGTACTCTGGCGTGAAATAACCGCTCTAGTTTGTCGCCAAAATCTCAAAAACGCTACCACCTTTTGAATTGAAACTTTCACAGGTTAGTTTTATGGTATAAATATTCAATTATATTGGTTTGAAACAAACAGTAGGCTCAAATTACTAAACGTATATGCAATCCCTTTAACAGATGAAAACAATGAAAATGTGCACCATGCAGTTCACAATGAAAAGCATGATCATGACTTTGTTTTTTTGTTCAGTCCATGATGGGAATGAATCACTTCGAAATAGATGAAACGAACCATATGAATCAGGCCTTGATTCAGGAGAGTGAGAGTGATCACTCTCCTCCGCTCTCCTTAATGTTTTCCAAGGAGAGTGAAAATACGAGCTGCCTTTTTTTCAAAACATCACATACATTTTTCCAGCTGACATTTACCCTTTATGGAAAGTACAAAAATAGTATTACCTTTTAATAATCTTTTTCAACAGGACAAGCAAAATTTTCTCTATTTCTGACACCGGACACATGCAAACACTTGGTTTAGCAAGAGCAAACTGCTCTCTTTATTCACTAATATGAGTAGGCCCTATATTGATTTAAGGAGTTGGATTTGCTGCTCAAACTGGAGTTTTTGTTAGCGAGAGCAAATCACTCTCCTTAATTATCTACGTTGATTTAAGGAGAGCGATTTGCAGCTCTCCTCATTTTTTATTCAAATGAAGGCCTAACGAATTTTGGGTTACATTTAAAGAGTTATGGCTCGTGCATCTTTCAAGAATACATAATGCACCAACATTTCTATATGGTAATATTGCAGTATCACAGGGAGTATGCAGTAATGACATAGGCCCACCGACCAACGGATCTCATACCATCACCAACCCGCGGTCGCTGTCTTACAATCTCATCAACTTCAAGTTGTACGGGACTCGTGTAGACTTCTACTGTGATACTGGGTTTACCCTACAGGGAGCCTCGTCCATCCAATGCATAGAAACACAATACAACAACGTCACATGGAACGACACGGTACCCATATGCCAAGGTAATTTCAGTTATTTTTTAAAGAGGATGTTCAACACTCAACTCAACCTCGCATTTTTTGTTAGAACTATAATCCTTAAAATTCCCTGACTTGAGAAAAAAATATCTATATCACACTAAACACAAAAGAAAGTCTTATTTTGATGAATTTTCTCTCAGCCCGCAAGCTCCCCAAAATTCAGATTCTCTCGTCGATGGGGGCAGCAGACAAATAAAAGGCTCCCGTTATCTTACGTCACAAAATCACACAGCATTATCCATACATATCATGACAGGGATATAACGTAACTCGGAACGAGAACAATTGAGAAAACGGGGGACATGTTCAATAACACCCTTCCTTCAAAACCCTGGATACATTATTACGGAATCATGTTCATTAAAAAAAATATATATATATATTCTCATGCTCTCAGATCCAAGAGCGACATCTGTTCCCATGACGACTCAGCTTTACACTGATTCCACAGGATCAGCAGACCATAAAATAGCTAACACTGCAACACCTGGGCCAGGAACACTGCTAGGCTCAGGTACGTGCTTACTACATGGAGGTCTGTTTGGATTCTGATTTTACCTTTAAAGGTAGTATCATACTTTTGTAAGGAACCAAAACAGCAATGTTCACAGATTTACGTATAACTTTCAGGGTATGAAGATGGTGTTGGTAAAAACCTACTGTTAAAATTGTTCCGCCTGAAATGGTATATTTATCCAGAAATAAGTAAAACAGCGACCGAAAATCTTTTTAAAAAATCAAAAATAAAACACGGAAAAGACTTAAGAAATACTGTGGCCGTTTCTTACGATGTTCTCAAAAAGTGGGCACCGTATGGGACTGAAATTTTCACAGATGACTGTGACTGTGTCTGTCTTGATATTCGAGCCCATGCATGAATCTCTACTTCTTTAAAAAAAAAAACACACCAAAGTATGAGGATATCAAGACGAAAATTTCCATACTTGTTTTGCTGATCATGAGATGTATACATTCATTGTGAATAACGACAGGAACGACAATAAAGTTGTATTTGTTTGATGCTTGGTTTACAGGGCCCATAGCTGGAATAGCGGCTGGACTGGTAGCACTTGTTGCGCTTCTGGGAATCGTTGTGGTATTTTTGATGAGAAAAAGGTACATACACAACAAATGTTCACAATTTTGTACTTTCATTTCAAAATGATTTCGCTCAACAAGCCCCAGAGGACTAATTAGTCATGTGGAAACGGTATTAAAGAGACACATCTCTTTGAAATTGTGTAAATAATTCCTTACCCTTCACCGTATAGATAATGAGCACTTCACAAAGTGATTTTTGAGGGAACACTAAAAACAAATCATGAGCTGGCACAGGTAGGATCATATTCGAACCCACGACCTCTTGCTTACTATATAGTTCAGATGCCATACCGCTAGGCCACCAAGTTATAGCTGGAGGTCAACAGCGCAAGTTGCGTTACATTACTTGTAATAAATGCTTAGATAGAAGCCAGGCACAGCAAATCAATCAAACGAGAAAAGGTCAAGGAAAAGTGAACAAAGAAAGATTGTCTGGAGCAGGATTCGAACCGGCGACCTCCTGAACACCGTAGAGGCGCTCTACCAACTGAGCCATCCAGCCCTAAGTTGGTGGTGACCCCAATAATCAATTATCTTTGTTCGTTTGGCAGTCAGAAGCCAAGAAACCATGCACACACCGCCATGGATCATTTCACCGATACGCGCAGCAATGCTGCAACCTGGGAACGGTACATAGGGGATCATTCAAAGATGATTCGGCTTCTTAATTAATATAATCATCAAAATCATTTAAATCCAGTCAGTTTCCCTTGTGGTTATTTGATGCGATAAGGTATAAAGGGGAAAGTGAAATGACTTTAAGAAATTAAAGGTCTACTTAATACTAGACAATGCCGATTTTTTTTTTCCTCAGAAAAAGGACGAGACCGAACACGGCCTTGGATACGAGGGTTTTAACAATCACGAATGATGGGTACACACTTCCAGAAAACAACGAACAAAGCCAGGCTACTACTACTCCTCCGGTGTACAGTCAAGTCATGAAGAATGTGCCCGTAACTGATGACGTGAACGCAGCTTACAGTGACGTCACCGGCGTCACAGCCAATGAGCAGCCACCGAGCAGCGATACTGAAACGGAGCCGTCTTCAACCGCACTGATCTATGCCAACGCTTTGCCTGCAGCGGAGGCCAATGATTCGGATAACCGTGCTCCACCAATAACAATGAAGGGAAAACCGGGATGGGTAGAAAATATCATATACGTATAAAATGAAATTATCACCAACACAGTCATGTATAGTCTTGGTTCACGACTAGGGCCTATGTTATTACTCGAACGTACAAACCGATTACCCGCACTGACCCACACGCACTTACGTACATGTACGTGAAGGCCTCTCTGAAACAGATGTTTCAGTGAACGTTTTCATGTACGCAAAGGCCTCTCTAAAAAAAATGTTTCAGAGAACGTTTCCATGTACGTAAAGGCCTCTCTGAAACATTTCAGAGAACGTTTCCATGTTCGTAAATGCCTCTCTGAAACATTTCAGAGAACGTTTTTCATGTACGTAAAGGCCTCTCTGAAAAAAAGTCTCAGAGAACAACAGAGAACATAATATGTTTCAGAGAACGTTTTCATGTACGTAAATGTACGTAAAGGCCTCTCTGAAACATTATGTTTCAGAGAACGTTTTCATGTACGTAAAGGCCGTACATGAAGGCCTCTCTGAAACATATTTTGTTTCAGAGAGGCCTTTACGTTTAAATATGTTTCATAATATGTTTCAGAGGACGTTTTCATGTACGCAAATGCGTCTCTGAAACATAATGTTTCAGAGAACGTTTTCACGTACGCAAAGGCCTCTCTGAAACACAATATGTTTCAGAGAACGTTTTCATGTACGTAAAGGCCGTACATAAAGGCCTCTCTGAAACATATTTTGTTTCAGAGAGGCCTTTACGTTTAAATATGTTTCAGAGAACACTTTCGTGTACGTAAAGGCCTCTCTGAAACAAAATATGTTAACATTAACATAATATGTTTCAGAGAAGTTTTCATGCCTCTCTGAAACATATTCATAAACTTTGCCAGGAACCATTATGTTAAAATTAAACTGTTTCTCTCTTCAAGATTCACTTATATGATACGACCATGTCTTGGCTATCATCATGTAGAATTTAAGCGAAATCGCGCTGAAATTAGCGATGACCGATTGAAGTATTCCAGAATGTACAGTGTACATGTACACATGCACATAATGTGTATTGAACTTAGAAAGATGAAAATTGGGTTTTGAGGTTGGGTGATTCAGTCTTAGTTTTTTAGTCTCTCAATTTCAGTCCAATTTTGCTCAAATTCTACACGGTGATAGCCAAGACATGGCTCATATCTGAATCTTGAAGTGATGAACAGTTAACATTTCATATAATGGTTCTCGACACAAAGTGTTGCGTTTTTGGGGGGACACCCAGTATAGGCATTGTTGACATTGTTGATGTCTATTATGTTGTTTTATTTGTATGATGCAATGTTTGTACTGCAGCTTTATATCACTGTTTTGCTTTTACCGTAGTTTTTCCCTGTTTTATAATTATCTTAATACATTTATTAATTTTTGTGTAGTGCTGATTGCGTAACGTGTTTTACCTATAATTTCTCCTGTTTGCACTTTTTATTTTTACGTGACTGTTTTATCTTTTACTATTTTCCCTTTTAATTGGTTTAATTGTTATTTTTATTGGTTTTCTTGTAAATGTCTGTATGTAATCTGTTTTCATTTTAATCCTATGTCAGGGCCTTTATGGAAGACCACCCTTTGGTGAATAAGTACCCTGGATAAATATCAGAAATAAATAAATAAATAAATAAATAAATAGGCCTACACGCATTGTGGAATCGACTTGATACCATTTCACTCCTTTGCGGATAAAATAAGAAACAGGGTAACGGTTTACAAGCAGGTCCGATACCAATAAAGGGAATAAAAACAACTAAATAGTTTCTACTGTTCCAAAATGATACTTTTTACTTTCAGCAAATGTTCCTGAGTCCTTTAATCCCCAGGTAGAAGAATTTTGTGCAACATTTCAAAGTATAAATATAATTTGCTTACCTGTTTGTTGCAAACTTCAAAACAGCCCGTCGGCCATTTTGTCTGGTCTGGCTAGTCAAGTTTAGTCTGGTACCTACAACCAACGTATTGAAAGTCCACACAATGAGAGCAGACACTAGACCATATTTTCGTCTGCGCGTATGCGGCCGTTACGTGCGTTCATTACCGTTTTTACCCCATAATTTCCCTCAAAAATCAAAGCCCTGCCCTCTTTCCACAAATTTAACCTTGTTAATATTATTGAAGAGGACATCATGAACGTATATTTAGGTAATTTTTTTTTTATAAAAAGTTGTTTTTATTCCCTTTATAGGTATCGGACCTGCCGCTGTAAACCCTTACCAGAAACGGATATAAATAAAGCAAACGAAAAGGAAAACAAACAGAAAAGAGAAGAAGACAAAAAGCTGTTCTAGCCAAAATTGGGGCCTACATGTATTTTGCGTTGACTGAATCATAGTTTTATCAAGTGCTGGAAACCTGTAAGAAATTAAACTGAGAAAACTATACACGGAAAAGTTTTAAAGTATAAGCCTAACATTAGGCCTAAGTTAAAGGTATGTATCATACTTTGGTAAGAGACCAAAACAGAAATGTTCACAGATTTACGTTTAACTTACAGGGTATTAAGATGATGCTAGTAGAAACCAACTGTTAAAATGTTTCTGCCTGAAATGGCGTATTTATCCAGAAATTAGTAAAACAACGACCGAAAATCTTTTTGATCTTTTTTTCACTGTTTTCTCAAAAAGTGGGCAACGTATAGGACTGACATTTTCACAGATGACTATTACTGTATCTGTCTTGGTACTTTTGCCCATGAATCTGTATTTCTTTGATAAAAACCAAAGAATGATACTACCTTTAAAACGCAACTATGATTTTTTCACCAATAGAAATGTCCAAAGCAAAGCCTTTTGTTTTGCCGTAGGCACTAATTATGAAGTAAAATAGGTTAATACTTGCCAATACACAACACCCACAACGGACCTCTCCGACTTGGTTCTGATTATACAGCGAATACCAAACCCGCATATATAGTCATGTAGATTCGTGCATGAATGGGCGAGGTGATTCGCCCATTCATGCACGAATCTACAGTTCCGAGTCTATTCTCTGACTTACACTATTCGACAACAAAGATTTATCAAAATGAAGCTCCCGCTTAGCCACATTTGCCAGGTTTTGTAAAGGTGTAGATTCCTAGGCCTGATTCATTTCATAAAAGCAGATATGAAAAGCTTAGGAATTGGAGTTTAGAAGCTTAGACATGGAGTCTGTTCCCGGGCTCCATGAAGACACGGAATGATTTCGAGGGGCACGGTTAGTAAATGTATTCCATTCCCAAGTTGTCTAAGAGCCTTGCTGTCTTCGAAAACTCTCGAATACCAACTTTTGTGTTGCAAAATCCAAGGCCTCCAAATTCAATACGATCTGTCAGCAGCCATGGTACGATATCAATGTAGGCCTACAATGTACGGCACATGTAATTTACAAGTACTGCACAGTAGTAGCTGCTACAGCGTACGTTTTCATGTACGCAAAGGCCTCTCTGAAACAAAATATGTTTGTTTCAGAGAACGTTTACATGTTCAGAGAACGTTTTCATGTACGTAAAGGTCTCTCTGAAACGTTTCATGTACGTAAAGACCTCTCTGAAACATAATATATTTCAGAGAACGTTTTCATGTACGTAAAGGCCTCTCTGAAATATAATGTGTTTCAGAGAACATTTTCATGTACGCAAAGGCCTCTCTGAAACAAAATATGTTTCAGAGAACGTTTTTTATGTACGTAAAGGCCTCTCTGAAACATAATATGTTAACATAACATAATATGTTTCAGAGAAGTTTTCATGCCTCTCTGAAACATATTCATAAACTTTGCCAGGAACCATTATGTTAAAAATTAATTGTTTCTCACTTCAAAATTCAGTTATATCATACGACAAAAGTCACAATGCACTGGTCTCGATTTCTTTTCACGATTGGGGGGGGGGTGATTGGTGATTTGGTGTCCTATGCGAGGGAGCGAAGCGACCGAGCCGGGGGATATTGTGGGAGGTGGGATACGGTCATACCTCCTCCCAAACCAGGGGAAATTTTGAATAAAAACAGAGTCAAAAAGTCGCATTTTAGAGCATTTAGAACGATATTCAGAAGAAATAAACAGAGTATAAATTCACTGCAAAGACTACAAAACGAAAGGAACATGTTATACTTCTATACAATAAACTTGAATGACATTCAATCTCAAAATATTGGGGGGGGGGGATGATAATACACGCCATCCCCCCACCTCAAATATTGGGATCGACACCCATGCGACCATGTCTTGGCTATCATCATGTAGAATTTAAGCCAAATCGCGCTGAAATTGGCGATGACCAATTGAAGTATTCCATAATAAGTGGTCAATACATGTATATGTACATGTACATGTGTGCATGTACATGTACATAATGTGTATTGAACTTAGAAAGATGAAAATTGGGTTTTGAGGCTGGGTGATTCAGTCTTAGTTTTTTAGTCTCTCAATTTCAGTCCAATTTTGCTCAATTCTACACGGTGATATTCAAGACATGGCTCATATCTGAATCTTGAAGTGATGAACAGTTCAAATTTCATATGGTTCTCGACACAAAGTGTTGCGCTTTGGGTTGAACATCCAGTATAGGCCTACATGGCAACAGGCAAAATAGCCCACGCATTACGGAATCGACTTTATTCCATTTCACGCCTTTGCGGATAAAAAAAAGAAACATATATAAATAAAGCAAACGCAAAGGAAAACAAACAGAAAATAGAAGAAGAAAAAAACCCTGTTCTTTTACTGTTTCAACCAAAATTAGGGCCTACATGTATTTTGCATTGACTGAATCATACGTTTATTAACGTGCTGGAAACCTGTAAGAAATTAAACTGAGAAAACTACCCGGAAAAGTTTAAAAGTATAGGCCTGATATTACTTGAATATAAGTTAAAACACAACTATTTTTTTTAATAGAAATGTCCAAAACAAAGCCTTTTGTTTTGCCGTAGGCACTAATTATGTAGTAAAATAGGCTAATACTTGCCAATACACAACACCCACAACGGACGTCTCCGACTTGGTTCTGATTGTACAGCGGACTACCGAACCCGCATATATAGTCATGTATGAAGTTCTGGCTTTGTAAAAAGACAAACATAGCCTATTTATTGGACAGTGTGCATTTACATAAATTAGCCTTCATAATTATCATGCATTATTCTAAACAGGTCTCTCATTAAGCATAAGGGCAAACTTAACTACGATGGAACAGATGAACAGCCGGTCTAAATTACATAAACTGAAACATAAACTGCTAACCTAAACCGAAAGCAGAAAAGTCGATGAAACTCAATCAGAACATCCCTCCATGACTGTACACACACACGGGTCATTCCGTGTCAATTGCATTCGCGTGCATGGCATTCACAAGAGCTTGTATCTGCTGAATAATAAGCAGGCGGTTACCATTAACTTTTATGCATCTATAATAAGACAGTGTGGTTCATTCCATGTCAATTCAACGCACTTTGGAACCTGACCGACACGGATTTTAATGAAATTTGGTATGCTTATTGGCCTCCATGAGAAACCCCCAGAACCGAAATTTTATGTAATTTGGTGCTTTACTTTTTGAGATACGGGTTAACGAACTTTTGACTAATTAGCCCAATCTGTCGCATTCAAACAGCCATATCTCCAGAAGTAAAGAGCCTACAGAAATAAATTTTACAACATTCTAAAGCTCTTATAATGGCCTTCATTTTGTAAAATAAAACCAAACTTTTTTCATGTATGAAAACAAAATTACTTAAAATTTGACCTTTGACCTCGATAAAAAAAAATGCGTATTTTTCAAAATGCGTAATTTTTTTTAATTTTAGCTTGACATGTAAGTAACACCTTCAGAAAAATTTGGAGTGGGCGCTCATATACTTTTGGAGTTAGGATAATTTAAACATCGGATTTCGAGGATAAAAGCTGTAAATATGCATTAACATATGCACTGTACATATACTTAAGTACAGGTAATCCATGTATAGTAATGCATGTGCAAAAATATGAAGTATTTTGGCCTTTCTAGCCATTTTCAAGTAAGCGTAACTACAAAACTGTACAAAAGCCCATCCTTAATCTTTTACATATTGCTGCATTCTAAAAAAAAGTAGGCCCTATATCTTCCGGGAAGGGGGGGGGGGGGGGGGGGGGGGGCTAGTGTACCTGTCAGCTAAGCATGTTAACTAAGGGCCTGTTTGTTTAATGCACAGGATCCCAGATTTGGGGATCAAGGTCCTATGCAGGGTACGCTGAAATGGGATCCGGATCCGCAGGATTCGAGATCTTGTGCATTAAACAAACAGGGCCTAACCTAGTCATCTCCATTCCATCAGAGTTTTTGTTGCAAATTTCATTTCCTTTGCAGGCATCTTTTATGTGTGTAGTCTCTGTAATACTTAAGTTTCCACAATTGTCACTATTCTGAGAGTGCATCACGTAATGTGTAATCATATATTTAAGCAAACTAGCAATTGTTCCTTCCAGCTAATAATGGTAAACTGTAAGCTGTTAATTCCTTCGGGTTACACAAATACTCTCAGGATATAGTAATAATTGTGGAAACTGTTACAGAAACCAAATATGTTTACTTGATGTCTGCAAAAGAAATGAAATCTGCAACAACAAAAATTCTGATAGAATGGAGATGACTATAGTTAACATGCCTGGCTGACAGTTCCAGTAACCCCCCCCCCCCCCCCCCCGAAAGATAAAGGGCCCAGGGCAACATGTAAAAGATTAAGGATGGGCTTTTGTACAGTTTTGTAGTTATGCTTACTTGAAAAGGGCTAGATAGGCCAAAATGCCTCATATTTGTGCACATGCATTACTATACATGGATTACCTGTACATAAGTATACGTACAATGCACATGTAAATGCATTTTTACAGGTTTTATCCTCGAAATCCGATGTTTAAATTATCGTAACTCCAAAAGTATATGAGCGCCCACTCCAAATTGTTCTGGAGATGTTACTTACATTTCAAGCTAAAAAAAAATTACGCATTTTGAAAAATACGCTTTTTTTTAAAATCGAGGTCAAAGGTCAAATGTTAACGTAATTTTTGTTTCATACATGAAAAAAGTTTGGTTTTATTTTACAAAATAAAGGCCATTATAAGAGCTTAAGAATGATGTAAAATTTATTTCTGTAGGTTCTTTACTTCTGGAGATATGGCTGTTTGAATGTGACATATTGGGCTAATTAGTCAAAAGTTCGTTAACCCGTATCTCAAAAAGTAATGGACCAAATTACATACAATTTCGGTTATGGGGGTTTCTCATGGAGGCAAATAAGCATACAAAATTTCATTAAAATCCGTGTCGGTCAGGTTCCAAAGTGCGTTGAATTGACATGGAATGAACCACACTGTCTTATTATAGATGCATAAAAGTTAATGGTAACCGCCTGCTTATTATTCAGCAGATACAAGCTCTTGTGAATGCCATGCACGCGAATGCAAAGCCAATATTGAAAGGAATGAACAGCACATACAAATGTGGACGCCTTTCTAATTTCAATACATCGGACTTTTCATGCCGAGTAAATATTTGTGATAAGTGTTTTTTTTTTCAAGCTCAGTGAGTTTAACCTCCTGATTCGAAAGAATAAAATATTAGGTACATTCGTTTAGCTCCCCCGGGTCTACACCAGTCAACCTCGTCCCCATTCTCTTGCTTGTTTATTGCAGTAAAAACACGACCATTCCCAGTAAGAGCTGACCCGGGGGAGCTAAACGAATGCACCTCGGCCTATTTTGTATAGGCCTACTTTAGAGAATGGTTCTTTGCGCTTATTGTTATTACTTCGAAGTTCCTCTTCTCATACACTAGGCAATAATTTCACAATGAATACTAGCTGGGGTCGATTTCACGAAGCCCTACGATCGATCGTAACTCGACTTACGAAGGATAACGCATCGTACGGGGGCCTATCCAACGTATGACTGCAGTGCATCATACGTCCTATACGATTGATAGTAAGTTACGATGAGTTTGGTGAAATCGACCCCAGGGACTATTGTATACAGTATTGCAATATTGCTCATTTGGTCGCTTTCTGGTCATGTCAATTTATTTTCCGTGTATAACCATAATATGGGTAATTGCATGTACTGACGGATGTAGAGTAAGCCTAGTTAGGACGCTATATAGGGCCTGGGGCCAATTTCATAGAGCTGCTTAAACACCAACATTTGCTTAAAAGTAATATCAATACTGTCAACTTCAACATCCATGGACAAAAATATCAAGGAAAATACAGTAACAGCCATATGTGAAAATTTCAGTCCCACACGGTGCCCACTTTTTGAGAAAACAGTGAAAAACGGCCACAGTATTTCTTAATTGTTTTCTCTTTTATTTTTGATCTTTTAAAAGAGCAAAAATGATTTTCGGGCGTTGTTTTTCTAATTTATGGATAAATACACCATTTCAGGCGGAACAATTTTAACGGTATGTTTCTACCAGTACCATCTTTATACCCTGTAAGTTATACGTAAATCTGTGAACATTTCTGTTTTGGTTTCCTGCCAAAGTATGATACTACCTTGAAGCACCTAAAACATTGGTACAGTGTATAAATAAAATCAGTATGGCAGCCAAAACTCCCTGTGAATGTTATGCTCAGCAAACAATGCCCAAATACAAGTCAAAAGCAGTAAACATCACATTGAAATTTGGTTGGTAATCCTATTTGATCAATGAACAATTTAGTAAATTTTGTGCTTAAGTAATATGAAATCCGCGGCCTGGTCACGTGGATACCAAATTTGCATATTTTTGTGGCCCACGTTTAGTTATGGTTAAATCCTGTGAATTGTTAGTGTCTTAACCATGAAATGTATATTTTAGGGGCAAGCAATAGCCCATTCCACTAAAAATCGACATGCACTCATTACTCATGGATCAAGTCGACTCCCGTTATTACGAGGTCCGTCAGACTTTCACAATTTTGTCGTTGCAACCGGAACCTCGTTACAACCAGAGCGCAGTCCCCCCCCCCCCCCCCATTTTGTTACACCCAAACTACGTACGTGCTATTTGTACACGTGCGTCTTGTAACCGTCTAATTACAGCCATACAACGAACGTCGCTAGTACATGAGTAAATTCTGGTCTCCATCTTTACGTAATTTGGTTCGGGAATCTCGCAATATTTTGGCGCCGGCACCCTTACAGAATATCCAGTCTCACCCATGATTTGCTGAGCGTTACAAGTCAAATTTCTTACCGCATAATCTGCACCGAAGCCTGCCACAACCCACGGTACCGAGCCCGACTTGACTGCACCAAATACACACGTTATACGTACGACATGTAGGCCTAGGCTTGATCCTCCTGCCCAATTCCTGCCTTCCTGTACCAACTTATACCAATTTGTGTAAACATTGTCAAACCTATAAAAACATAGTCAGAAAAAGGCAGAGCAATGAAAGTGGAAAGACCCATTTAAGGCTTATCAATTCATTTTGTGACAATAGAAGTTCAGGGTCACCAACAGAAAGGCAGTAAGCCTACATGTATAGAATATGTATTTTCCAGAATTGTATTTACATGTAGTCGAAATGATTTCAGAAAAAAACCCAACCTTTTATGGAGCAATAACTTGGAAAACACGGCACAGTCTGACCTGTTTAGATTTAAGTCATTGAAAAGTGAACAAAGAAAAATTGACTGGAGCGGGATTCGAACCGGCGACCTCCTGAATACCGTACAGGCGCTCTACCAACTGAGCCATCCAGCCCTATGTTGGTGGTGACCCCAATAGTCAACTATCCTTGTTCGTTTGGCAGTCAGAAGCCATGAAACCACGCACACACCGCCACACCCCAGGGATCGTTTCAATGATACACGCAACAATGCTGCAACCTGGGAACGGTACATGGGGGATCACTCAAAGAGGATACGGCTTTTTAATTATTTACGTAATATTACGGTAGATACATAAGCATTGTGAGACCATCAAAAGCGTGCACAGGAAATACAAAAAATTGACAATTAACGATTCATGTAGTTTTTATTCCCAAAACAGCACTGATTGTACCAAATCAATAAACTGTACAGTGTACATAATTTAAAAACTTCGTTAAATAGTTACGATTTTCGCCGAAATATTGTAAGAGTGTAAAAGAGTGGGAATTCAAATAATTTCACACGTGCAAGCAATTATGTCTATGTCGTGTGGACTAATTTATTCAATTAATAAGCAAACGGGATCCACTTGATTAAAGGTTGGCTTATTTTCATATTTTGGGAGACCCCAAATAAATGTAAAATATTGAATTACGGTAAAAAAACGTAAAAACTAAATCGAAATCGTTGCAACTTTAATCAGCGGTAAAGCTGATTGTAAATTAATTTTCCTACTTTTAGATGTACATGTACATGTATCATTTTGCATTGAGAAAAAGCCCCCAATACATGTGCATGTACATGTAATTTTTTTCCTGTTAAAAATGACACTAGCCCCAAAGAGGGGCTAGTGTCGAATTCTCTTTAAGAAGGCATGCACAAAACTTTGTAAAATTTTGGACTTTGACACTAACAAAGACAAAATGAAAAAGAAAACAAACACAACACAAATCAAAAACAACAAATAACCTCACCCCTTCCCCTTAAAGACCAAAAAGACATCCCCACCCCTAAAATACGAAAACATCCCCACCAAAAAAACTTAAAAACAAACATAAAACAAAAACCAACCAATTAACGTACGACAAAGAGGCGTCTGCACTAGTGAGCAGGAGGTCGTGGGTTCGAATCCCACCTGAGCCAGCACACTAATTTTCAGTATGTAGTGGTCATCTATGTCCGTGAAGGGCAAGCCTAATTTGCATTATTCTATCTCCCTGACGAAAAAATCATTAATATTCATGAAAACATAAAGACACTTAAAGGCGATTCCACGGTAACAAGTTAACTGTTTTAGAAGTGACTTTGACCTATTCCTTGATGAATCATTCTTGAAAGACTCCAATTTAAAAATGTCTTAGTGGAATCAGCAAGTTTACAATTCATGGTTCCTTGAAATGCATGCAAATACGCAAAAAAGGGAGGTAAGTCACGTTACAAAATGTCCGGCAAAACCGTGGAAATGCCCTTAAAGGCAGTATCATTGGTAAAAAACCAAAACAGAAATGTTTTTTTATCACAAATAAAAGAGAAAAAAATTAAGAAAAACTGTGGCCATTTTTCACAATTTTCTCAAAAAGTGGGCACCTTATGGGACTGAAATGTTCACAGATGACTGTTACTGTATCTTCCTTCACATGTTCGCACATGAATCTGTACCTCTTTGACAAAAACCAAAGTATGATACTACCTTTAAGAATTCTAATACATGTACAAGCCCAGATGAGACCTTTTATATAATATTTCTGTCAGGACAAAAAACAATTAAAATATAATAAATAGATACAAGAATTATCGTGACTCAAAGACGACATCTCTCATGGCACGGTCGCGTATGGAGCTGCGGCTTGATGTGGATGTCGTCTGGGGTTGCCTCATGACCGGTTGATTAAGCATCTGATTCATCTTGGCTTGGGTTTCAATGTTCACCTCTTCCTCCGCTCTGTATTGACAAAAGCATCATAGAAACTGAATGAACAAGGCAACCAGACCCATAATATACAATATAAATGTGTACATTTGTACAAGTACATTCTTCCTGTTAAAATGTAATTGATACTGAATGTACACATACTCCAGTAATTGGTGTGTGCCAAGTGTACATGCACATGTACAGTGTACTTGTACATGTATTTGAATACAGGATTTTGTGTTCTTAATTGATTAAACACATGAATGATTTTTGTCTATGTACTTGCCTGTAAATACATGTACAGTGGCACTTGTTTGATTTAACAAGTCTAAAGTGACACACTATGTGATTACATAATATTGTTTGTTACTTTTTGAGAATGGATACTGATGTGCTTTTATATTAAAGTGAAATATTGTCCTACACAAAATGTGTAACAACATAGTTATTGATAATTTCTGTATTTTGTCAACAAATGATTCTAAGCCTGCATATTCCCCGCTGCCCCTGGATCCCCTAGACAAAAATAAGAAAAAAATAATATTATTTTTCTGTAATTGCCCCTTCCCTCAAAGCGTGTTCCCTGAAAATGGCAAAATAAATATGAAAGAAATTAGGAAATGTGATCCTCTTTTCCAAGCCCATGTCTAGTACCCAATCCCCGTAGAAGTGTAGGCCTACTCTGATCAATTAAACAAAAACAAAGGAACAACAGGTTAAAAGGGAGAGAAAATACTACTGAAACCATCAAGTGCAACCTGAAATTAATTACGTGCTGCAACAATCAATGAGACATAATTTCATACATAATACATGTACATGCAATATTTGACAATTTTTTCTTTCATTTCAAAGAGCATTGGACTCAAGCAACAGACCATTCCAAAAAATGTCTCTAAAATGTTTGAAATTAACACATGCACAGCCATATTACTGGGTACCAATGCAGAAATTTTAATAACAGACTCCAATATATAGCCTGTAATGAGTAATAGGCAAACTGAGTAGCTACTCCAAGCTACAGCTGACTGCATCTGAAATGTCACACTCATATGAACAGCCCCGGGGCCAATTTCATAGAGCTGCTTAAGCACCAAAAACCTTGATAAATAAAACCAGTATGCCAGCCAAAACTTGTGTATGTTATGCTCAGCAAACAATGACCGAATACAAGTCAAAAGCAGAAAACATCACATGAAAATTTGGTTGGTAATCCTGTTTGATCAAGGAAGACTTTTCATGCTTAAGCAAATTTTGTGCTTAAGCAGCTCTATGAAATTGGTCCCTGGATGGCAATGTCCAGTATTACTATTACTATTACATGCACACTTCACTCTGAAGTGAAGTGGATATACAAGTACATATATGTCATTATGTCTCATGTATTGTTACTTAATTACTCTCTTTAGTTTTAAAATACCCAACACCCTTTAACAGCACAGTACAAAAAAGAAAACTTATTACTTATTACTTACGTCGGAGGGTCGATTAGTTGTTAAATAAGACCAAACTCAGTGCAGCCACTGCAAACTTTCTTTTGAAGAAAAAACTGACGTAAATTAGAATCAATAGGTGATGTGCAGGTGAAGAAGATAGTGGAAAAGGTCAGTGTTATAATTAAGGAAAGTAAATGCAGAGGCAAGAAAACGGTACATTTTTTTATTGAAACTAAAGGTCCTTAATTATTTTAAATAATCCATAATTTATCTAAATAGGTGCATACATGTTCTTTAATTCTAAAATTCTATAGCTTTAGATGTTGTTGTACAAATACCGAGTTGTTTCATTTTTATTATCGTCAAAATAACTACAAGGGAAACTGACTGAATTTTTAAGTCATTGATAGGTGAAAAAAGAAAAATTGATGGAGCGGGATTCGAACTGCCGACCTCCTGAATACCGTACAAGCGCTCTACCAACTGAGCTATACAGCCCTATGTTGGTGGTGTCCCTAAAAGTCAGTTATCTTTGTTTGTTATGTTTAAAAAAAGATTAATCATGAATTGTGGAATGTGTTTAAGTTTGTTGATATTTCAGTTAAAAAATCAAAACAAAACAAAACAAACCAAAAAACAGGGACTTTATGTCTTAATTTCTGATCGTTGGTTCATATTGTTTTAGTGCAGCTTCTTTGAATTCTTTGGGAATAAAAACCAAAAATCAGAACGTCTGAAAAAGATCACTTAAATTCCCTCTTATAATGAAAAATGAGTAACCCAAATTGCTTATTCACACTGAAAGTCATTTCATAAACAAAATTCTGTAAGACAAAGATTTTACCATATCACAAAAAGGCGGTATTCTCTTTATAACATACCGTAGTCAACAGTGTCTCAAACAGACTACGGTATGCTTGCAGATTTGCAGGATAAATGTTATTCATATACAGTACATGTAGAAAAAGAATCTCTTTAAAAAAAGTTAATGTTAATGCTAGTTAACATGATAAAGGTGCCATTAAATGCTATTACCAGAGACATCCAACATTTGGCAGTTTTTTTTTAAGTTCGTCATGTATTTGAATAATTATTGTTATGGTGCTGGTGCCAATTCAGAAAAAGAATGTGTAAGTAAATTTGATTATGCTTATAATCAAATTTACTAGACTTTATTAGAGACTACGCTTTTAAGTAATATTGACGTATACATGGACTTGCAACACATGTGCCTGTCCAGAAATGCCATTCACCACAAATATTTCAGCTTGTTAGTATACTTGCAAAATTGTTAAATCACATTTTGGAGCTAGGCCCAACAGTTTAATTATCTCTGAGCGACTTTACAAGAATTGTTGCTAGAGAATCCTCGACAGTCATGACCTTAATAGGTCAAGCAACTAAATATTCATCAGTCACAAGTCAACAATATCCCAGAGCTGGAAAAGTACGTTTACAGTATTTGTTTTCTTATCCATATGGAGCACAGACAGCACAGCACAGTATGACAGCATGCAACGTCCTGATGATGACTGGACCATACCAGCTAACATGACGAGAAGATCAACTGGCTCAATGTACAATCCACAAACTGCGTTTCCATAGAAAGTACACACACACACATGTTGATATCGCACACAAAATCCAATACGAATGCCAACATGCAATGCCTCATCACAAACTTCAAAAACAAACTTGAATAATTTCGCGGTTGAGTCACACTTTGAAAAAGAAAAGAGAAGCAGCAGAACCAGTGTCTGTCTTTGAGAAGCAAGAATCCATGACGCAAAGAAACAAGGAGTGCACATACACACATGCAGAAGACTTTCCCTGGAGTACTGTACTATCCATACTTTTCTCCGCTCAACAGTCATTGCATAATGCTGGTTCCTTTTTTACAAAAAAGCATTCACAAATCAGACGATTCTTGGAGTGAAGACCACTGTTGGCTGGAAGAGACTCTGGCGGCATTGTTCCACAGTAATTACAGGAAAAACGTGCAATTGTTTCATTAAGTGCTTTTTTTAGTTAAGTATAGAAGCCATCCACCGTGGGGTCTAGCGACGCATTCACAGCACCAAAAGAAAGAAAACCACTGCAATTTACACTCTCCTCTGCATTTTTTCCAGCTACTTACGATTTGACATCCTGTCTGTACATATCCTCGGCACTCTTTGGAATCAGGAACTCATTCACTCTCTGTACTGTTCCTGTACGATCCTTGTAGTGCTGACGGTGCTCCTGGGCAAGCTTGTGTGAAGGAGAGAACAGAATACTTGATATAAAAGGTATGCTACTTGATTGGTAAAGGACACAGAACAGCACTCACAAACTGATCCCTCTGATCAAACATGTACCGGGACATGAAATAATAAACCTGTGAAAATTTGAGCTCAATCGACTGTTGACTTGATGATATGAGCATGAAAGGTATAATACATGATTGGTAAAGGTCACAGAACAACACTCACACTTTGTTTGATCCAACATGAAATAGCTCAATCAGACATCTGATTCATGAGAAAATAGCAATTACCCGACTCAATTTTTCTTATAAAACATAAATAATGTTTTTGATCTTATCCCGAGATCAAAACTGTTTTCGGTGCTTGTTTGACTATTTTCTTGATAAATACGCCATTTCAGGTGGAAATATTTTAACGGTATGTTTCTACCAGCACCATCTTCATATCCTGAAAGTTATATGTAAATCTGTGAACATTTCTGATTGGGTATGTTACCAATCCTGTACTGAACCTTTAAGAAGCAAAACTAATACAACATTTTGGTGGTTATGTCCTTTCTCCCTTGATATCAAGTTTGAGCTTTAGAAATGATAATGAAATAATACAAAAGTAATAATAATGATAAGATTGACATGTTGCCTTTCCTTAGGGATACAAGGCACTGATAAGAAGACAAGACAACAGCAGCCGATTTTACAAAACGTTGCGTAACTTACACAATGTACAAATGTTGCGTAAGTTTTGTGAAATGGCCATAACTTGTGCAACCAAGGCAGGAAAAAGTTGCATAAATTACACAACAAAACGTTTCGTGAAATCGGCTGCAAAATTTTTAGACATTTTTAGCATTTCCAACACTGACGGAATATTAGAATCAAAGGGGGTTTAATTACTTTGTCGAATTTGCCAATTTCCTCTCTACGATCATGATTGACATTGGTCAATTCGTATTTGGGTGCTGTCCTCCATTGCTCTCTCGTCCGATCTCTGGCATGAATGACGAGGTCGGGATTATGAGTGTACACCGTGGGGAACTGCCCTCCTCTGGCATAAGTGCTCTTGCTCTGGTTCAGCGTTTCTGAACGGTAGTCCTGGAAGTATTTAGCTGTGGCGTTGCCGTAGGTTTCACCGTAATCAAACTTAGCTGTTGGACAATGGCCTTTGTATCTGCAAAAAACCATAGCAATAATTTAAAATAAATAAACTTTTATTTAACTGTAAATATAGAACACATTTGGAACCATTATTTGTTCAAACTATTCTCCTAAGGCACCCAAACGTGTAGTTTGCCAACGTTGCACTATAGGGCTTTTAAGTTATTCCTTTCGAGTTGTCTTTGCGGTCCAGCTGTCTTGAGTCGAGTTGTCCCGCAGTCGACTTGTCTGACATCCTACATGCACGGAATGCTGGTCAACTCGTACGCCGCCCAACTTGTAGTGTACGCCCAAACTCGTACGCAGACCGACTCCTACGCTAACCAACTCGTATGCCAACCAACTTGTACGCCGAGCAACTCGTACGCCAACCAACTTGTACGCCACCAGCATATTAAGATAGTAATTTGTAATAACGAAATAAACGAGTTGGGGCGTAAAAGTTGGTTGGCGTAAGAGTTGACCATGTTGACCAGCATACAGTCAGCGTACCTTGGCTTGCCTTGACAAACTGTAAGTTGTAAACTTGTACCTTCGCAATAATAATGAAACAAAATTTCACCACTAAAACCTTGCACAGTGCAATAGTGCAAGTCTCAACAGGAGTCTCAAATATCACACTTGACATAGGGTTGTCATGATCTGTGGATATGCCCCCCCCCCCCCACCTCAAATGTCACCATTAGCATTGGTCAGTGCACTAAACAGTAAAACAGTACAGAAGCCTAACAACAGAATGAAAAACACGCCAGCAAACTCACCCTGGCATCATGCGGGGCGGTATGTAGGTCGCCTGGTGCGTAGTCTGCAATGTTCCTGCACTTCTAGACATGATGGTTTTCACTTTTGAGTAAAAGAATTAACGAGAAATTATGAAATAACGACTAAAATATGCACAGGTTCTCCGAGTTCTGAACCGCACTCAACTATCCGGAAGTGTGTTGTGACGGGCACATGGAGTTGTTTACACCTGGTCACTACACAACAACAAGTAAGATATTCATCCGATTAGAGCTGTTCGCAGCCCCAAACTCATCTTGTTAACAAGAAAATAATACGTAAACATGATTCTAAGGATTATAAATGAAATTCACGTATGACTGATTGAGTAAATCGGGTCTAAATGTTCTTCAAGGGGATTATTTTCTAGCGTACGTTTTTGGGTGTGATTAGCCATAGCAACAGGGAGTTGCTAATGGACACTTTTTGCACCTGACGTTGAGGGCGCTGCTCCAGCGATCAATGTTTATCGTCTGCCAAAATGGCATCCAAGGGAAAAGGCAAAACTAAGAATTCTAAAAAAGAGAAAATTGTCGAGGAAGCGCCTCCTCCGGTGGAAGAGAAGAAGGAGGAGGAATTGGAGGAAAAGCCGGACGAGGTTGGGACTGAAGAGGGTGCAAATGAGGAGCAAGAGCCGCCGAAAGAGCCCACACCACCGCCGGAGTACGACGAACCGACTTTGGCCGAACTGATCGTAGAAAGGTGATTCAGTACAGTGTAGTGTAGGCCAGTCAGCCAGTAGGGCCGGCCAAAAAACTGCTGAACCATATCATATCATTAATCTGTTCCCTCACCAAGTATTTTAGATTTTAGGCGTTATGGGTATGTTCAGATGAGGGGCTGGCTTCTGGACTGGGCTCCGGCCACAGCAGGGGTTCCAGGTATAACGTTAGGCCTAACGAATACTGCCAGTGGCAGTGCCCCAAGTGGCACTGGCAGTACCCATCTATCTACCCGACAACATAAATTACACACAACTCCAAAATCCTTCGTTCATATGATATCGGTAACTCCAGGAGTGGGGGTAGTAGGGGCCGATTTCATAAAACTTACGACGCGTCGCAGAGTTAAGATGCATCCTTCCTCTGGACTCAACGCATAGATGCGACGCGTAACATCTAAACTAACAAAAAGTTAGGACGCGTCGCAAATCGAGTTGCAACGCGTCGCAGAGCTTTATGAAATCGGCCCCAGGTCACTTAACACTGCATGCTCTGTAGTTGCGATGATCGTAACCCTAGGGTTGACATGGGGGCTGGGACCTAATGCTTTCCCACATGTTCCACAGCCACAGGCTTGTCCGTGTCTGTGACTATGGGTTCGAGGCCAGGTCATTTGTGTCAAAACGATAAAAGTAGGTGGTGTCAAGTCATATGACACCGAAAAGTGGTGCTACCGATAGCTGCTGGTATTTAAAAGTAGGCCACTCCCACTGATAAGGAAGTTAGTGAATGAAACAAAATTAACTAGATTGTTATTTTAATATTCTTTTCTTTTCACCAGCTTTGAAGGAGAGAAAGTTCGAGGCCTGTTTGATGGAGAAGGAACGGCATATTTTAGTGGTGACCATGTATATGAGGTAGACCTACATAATTTATTAATTCAACTGTTTAAATTAATTTAATTATAGTTATTTTCATAATACGTTTTCAGATGGAGGGAACTGTCTGTCCGTACGTAAACTGCAATAATCATAATGTTTGATCTTAGCATGGCCTCAGAGCTACGACCGATCATTTTTGCATATTTGTGGACAAGCTCCAGGGGGTGTTTATGAAATGGAGGCTCAGACTCTGGCTCTGGCTCCATTTCGTGAATCCATTCTAAAATAACAGATGTCAAAAAAGAGGCTTTTGGCTGTAGTTTGGAAGTTGATTCTCTAATTTGAGAAGGAAAACAGAGCAGAGCTTTAATTAAAACACCACAACCTTTATGTTCAGCATACGGATGACAGAGCTGGGCTGGATTTCACAAAGGACTAATTAGATTTACATGTATAATCTTAAGATGAGTTGTCAGTATCACTATAGTGATTTGTATTGTGACATCACATATTGCTTTGCAATTAAGATAAATTTACACTTAAGATCAATCTAGTGCTTTGTGAAATCCGCCCCTGGAGCCTGAAAGCCTGAGCCTCTGTTTCGTCCCCTAAGGAAATACAAAGTGGAAAGTGGCTCAAGTGACTAAAAATATGGATGGCTGACTACTGAAGTGTCTCATTGAAAAGTTTGAACTCAAGAAAACCCAAAACTCAGCCACATGTAGGCTTCGCTTCCCTTCGTCACACCCTCCACACACAACACACCTCCCCATCCCCCTTATATTTTATTTTATCTACAGGGCCAGTTTACCCAAGGTTTGATGCACGGAAAGGGCTTGTACACGTGGAACGACGGTGTCAAGTATGAAGTGAGTGTCCTAGTTCTTGCCTGTTTAATGCTCAGCACGAAAATCTACCCATCATCTGTATGAAATTGGATCCCACTTTAGCTTCTTGGCTTTCATTCGACCTGTATCATATGGATGGAGTAGTGTACAGAGTTTATTTATGGTGGTATTTTACCATATCATGTCCCATTGGGATAACTTGTTACTTTAAGTAACATAATAACGTAATAATTTTAGTATCAATTATAAGAGAGAAAAATACTGACAACAATACTGCTCATCAACTAGAACAATAACCTGACATACATAATGCTTAGAGTAGGAGGGCCATGTTTTCATCTCAGCAGGATCTATCTCAAAGTCCTTTAGAAAGATCTTGCTAGGATCTACACGTCAGGCCCTCCTAAGTCCTTTCCGGAAAGATCCTGCAAGGATCAAATTATTAGGCACGTTTTACTTTGAGCACAAAAAAAAGAAAAGAAAAAAACGAAAGAAATTCTTCCCTTCTTTAATAAACTTGACAGTTGATCCTGTGACAAAATTCACAAAATATCTTTGTCGATCAATAGGGCTCCGCGCTTGTGACGTCACATTCAGAGGTTTGGACAAACAAGTCACACATTGCTCAATTAACTTATACGTAATCGTAGTGATATTTGTCCGAACATCCAGGTAACTATAGTTGTCGATATACAGGGCATATTCTATAAATAGCTCAAGCGCAGAGCCCTATTTTGCTCACAGCATGTGACTTCTCATCAAGTGCTTAATTGGCGTCTTGTGAATAATACAGATTGAAAATGTTCACAGATGGAAAAAAAAAGAACAGAAAATCAGTGACTTTGATGATTCTTTCTCTGTTGCAGGGCGACTTTAACATGAATGAGATCACGGGTAAAGGGCTTTATACGTGGCCGGACAAGAGCTCCTATGAGGGGGAGGTCTTGCGAGGGAAGCGACACGGACAGGGGACCTTCAGGTGTACGTCAACGCCTTCCTCGTACACAGGGCAGTGGAACCAGGGAAAAAGACATGGCACTGTACGTATGTTTGCTACTCGACCCTCCTCATGGCAGAAGGGTTACAAAAATTATAAACAATAAGAAAAAGTTCAGGGTCCCGGCCCCCGGGCTTGTTGGGTGCTAAGCCTGGGTGCTTGGCCAGAGTGCTAGGCCTTCGTCCTAGGCCTGGGTGCTGGGCTTTCACCTTAGGCCTGGGTGCTGGGCCTAGGTCTTAGGCCAGGGTTCTGGGCCTGCGTGCTTTGCCCGGAATGCCCCTGATGAAGGGCCAGGGTGCCAAGCCTGGGTCATGGGCTTGGTGCTGGGAAATAGGTGCAAGGTCATGGTGCTGGGTCTGGATCCTGGGCCTAGGTCTCAGAGGTACTTCAGGGGCCTGTTTGTTTTATAACGCACAGGATCCCAGACATGCGGATCCACGTCCTATGCAGGGTACGCTAAAATGGGATCCGGATCCGCTGGATTCGTGATCTTGTGCATTAAACAAACAGGCCCCAGGGATACGGCCTTGATCAGTTCTGTGCACATGATGCAGCCATAGTTTGTACAGCACTGTGACAAGTTGCTTTGCAGTCTACTTGCCTGCTGAATTGGGTAAATGGATTATAATGGCCTTAAACCAGTTCCCCTAGCTGCAAAGACCATTAACTACATGTACCGGGTATTCATTGACCTCCATCAGAGCAGGATCTAGCTCAGATGGTGGAATACTTTTATACAGTATAGATTATAGTATAGAACTTTCTCCCCTTTCACAGGGTATCATCCGTTACGACGTAGATGGTCTGTCCTTCTATGAAGGTGACTGGGTGAATGACATGCGACAGGGTTACGGCGTGAGGCGTTACCGCAGTGGCAACGTCTATGAAGGAGAGTGGATAGCCAACAATAGACATGGTCAAGGGATCATGCGATGGGTTGACCTGAACCAGTCCTACAATGGACAGTGGGTCAATGGAGTCCAGGTAGGTATACTCAGGAAGGTTAATAAATGCAGGAAATATATGGTACTCGTTGTCCGCTTAAGGGGTCGTCCATAAAGTACGCACGAAATGCCAACTTTTTTTACCGTGAAATTGGCCCCACATCCTAGTTAACAGTAGAAATGCAGCTACACAGAAAATAATAAATACGGTACCCTTTGAATTTTGAGAGAATCTGTATTATACCATGAAACTGCTTGTAATATTGTGACAGCTGACTGCATCTATTTGTGAATACGTCTCTATTTACAGAATGGCCATGGGGAGCACACCTGGTACCTGAGGAGGTTACCTGGCTCTCAGTACCCGCTGCGTAATCAGTACATCGGTGACTTCCAGCAAGGACTGAGACACGGATACGGAGTCTTCCTCTATGCCAATGGGGCCAAGTATGAGGGCGAGTGGGCCAGCAACAAGAAATGTGGACGAGTACGTTTAAATTCCATTCGTAAATACAAAGGTGAACAAAGAAAATTGACTTGAGCGGGATTTGAACCTGCGACCTCCGGAATGCCGCATCGGTGCTCTACCAACTGAGCTATATATCTAGCCCTAGGTTGGTGGTGTTCCCAAATTGTGAATTCTGTTCAGTTTACTGTTTAGGTGGTGAAATTATTAAAAATGACAGTACAAGTAATAAGCTGCTGCAAACTACTCATCTTCAAAAAATGACCTGTCCAGTATGGAAATGAAGATCCTAAGCCCAGAATTCTGCAGTAATTGTGGAACTATGAAATTCGGCCCTGAACATGCAAGAGTGTTACACAGACAAGAACAGCACAGTATGGAGTGAAATGGAGATTTGGAGGCATTCCTTCCTCAGTGGGTGAAGGAAGTCAGGGCCTCTTAGTAATGGAAAATCCAATGAGCCTGGAATCCGTGGAGAGAAGACAAGCTCTTTGGAGTGAGTCAGTTTTCTCCTGCCTCAAGCAGTTTGCAAACGTGTATTTCTGTTCCTCTTCTTGTGACACGTACAGGGATTGTTTACCTTCAAGAATGGTCGCATCTTTGAGGGTGTGTTCATCGACGATAGGATGGCTGAGTATCCGGCCTTCAGTATTGACGGCAACACCACTCCGGACATTAGCAACATACGGACCAGGACACCTGACCCGTCTGGACAAGGTAAGATGACCACTTGACTATAACAGTGACCCAATGAGAAACTCTCCATGAATATTCAATAATACATTAACACACCACAGCACATCACAATTCAATAGCTGCTATTGGTATGCGAGGCTTCTCTACTTTAAACAAGCTTGAGCATAATGGCAGTTCACAAGTTTGGTTGTATGTGCATGGTGATTTATTACATGGTAGATTTTAAGCAGTCAGTGTTGAATAATAATAATACCCTAATAAGTGCCATAAATTATGAAGCATGAAATCCTGAGCTTAAGTGACTAAGAAATCTTTGTCCGTGTTCTGCTTTACTGCAAGCAAGGAATCACAGCTGTACTTGTACTTTACAAGTCTGTCCTTATCACATATACATTCATGGCATGACTATATTATCAAATATTCCAATACAGGAATAGTGAAGAATCTCTTGGCTTGGTCCGACAGAGCCTTGGCTTAATGGTCAGCAGAACCATGAAATAGGGTGCAGATATCTGACTGAGGTTCGATTCCACTTAAAGCTGAAATTGATCCGAGCACATCATTTTTTCATTGAGCAATGTGTTTTGTTACAGCAGAAGATACCTTGGCAATATTGACAAGCAAATACTTAACCAACTATACATTTATCTAAATTGCATATTAGGGAGACACTTTAGCGTCTAAAAGTGAACATTTGGGAGACATCTGCAAATAGGGAGACTTTTCGGTGTCTCCTTATTATACCAGCTACCTTTTAAAGAAGACAGAGAATGCACTCAATATGAACATATGTCAATTTCAAGTTCATTGGTTTGGAAGATGTTTTATTTAGAAATAGTTTGTGCACGACCCAATGAGAAAGTCTCCCTAATGACCCATTCCCGGTAATAATAACTACCTATAATTCAGTGAATATTTAATTGCAAGTATTTGCTGTACTCTATTTGACTATTGATTCTAAATTATCTCCCTTGTGCGATGCACACATGTAGGTCTGGGTGACATAACCTCTCGCAGTGATGCCAGCAGGAACACTCTTGGCCCTAGCCTAACCCTAGAACTGGACCACATACTGGCCGACTTCAACAACAACGATAAAGACGAAGAAATTAGACAGGTGAATACATTACATACAATTCCTTTTTGTGCCATTTTACCAATTTGTGCCAGGTGATCATACATAGGGACATAGGTGACAAGTGTGTTAGGCACTTGCCTCTCACCAATGTGGCCCAGGTTCGATCCCGGCTTGGGTCATATGTGAGTAGAGTTGTGCGTTAGTTCCCTCCCTACGAGGGTATTTCTCCTGGTTTCTCCAGTTTTCCTCCCTCCACAAAAATTAAACTCTTTCGATCTCAGGCTGTGCTCCATGATCATATATGGGTTGATGTGGCTGGCAGCCAAGGGTGCCCATGAACGCCTGCTACTCGATCACGTTGTAGCCGCATCCTTCACAATTCAGCACCCCAGCTGCCAGTAAGGATGATAAGCCTCCCAAATTATATTATTATTATTATTAAATGGGTCAAACAAAGCAAAAAATAAATATGCAAAAACATTTTCTTTCCCGACAGGTAATGTTTGTGGTTCTGCGTCACATCACAACCCTCAAGAAAGTTTACAACTTCTACGGCAGTCTCGGCCACGATGCTTCGCCTGATAACACGTTCATCATGACAAGGCTGCAGTTTTGGAGGTTCCTGAAAGACTGCAGGTTCCACTACAACGACCTGACACTCACCGAGATGGACAGGATCTTAGGTACGTAAATACGTCAATTGGTTTATAATAATAATAATAATAAATAAAGCATTTTTAATGCGCCGTATATCTAGAAGAACTATTCATAGGCGCAGAGGGAAAAGACAAGATGAAATGGAAACTTAGGGAGAAGGATGCAAAAACATACAATCTAACGAAAATAAAGTGAGATCATATGGGACTTCAGATTTGACTTGAACCTAACTAAGGATTAACTCTGCTGATCGGATCCGCAGTGGAAGAGCATTCCACAGAAGTGGGGCTGAACACGAGATAGCCTTTTCTCTGAGCAGTGATGAAGTTCTGGGGACGGTTAATTGTCTGGAATTTGTAGAGCTGAGATTTCTTGAAGGAATATACTCTGAGATGAGATTTTACAAGTAATTTGGGGCCCGATCAAATTTGCATTTGAAAAACATTTATAAAATGCTTGTAGTTGGGAGGGCCTGACGCATTTCGATCCTAGCAGGATCTATATCGAAGGCTAAGAGACAAGACAAACATAAGTCAAACATATAAAGTCAAGATACAATTTTAATGCATGAGAAGGCACAGGACAAAGGAGGGTGAAGGTAGGTAAGATTAGAGGTGGACATTGGAGAGGGGAAGAATGGGGTAGGTAAGCTGGGATTAGCAATGTAATTAGGGGATTGATTTATAGTTAATAATCTTTATCTTAAGACTCATTTTGTGGGATTCCGAAGTGAAGATAAATCGGCTGATGTCAGGGTTACTTTCTTTTTTTGTCACATACAGCCCCCAATAAGACTGCCATGGATATCCACAATCCCCTTGACAAGCTGTTGATGAGAGAGTTCCTGAACAATGTCATTACGCTCTCCTACCACATGTACCAAGAGGAATGCACGTAAGTCAACCCATTACTCTAGCACATGGAATAGAAATCTTTCCGAAGAAATTTTAATAAAAGTGCTTAAAGGTAGTATCATACTTTGGTAAGACACCAAAATAGAAATGTTCACAGATTTATGTATAACTTACAGAGTATGAAGATGGTGCTGGTAGAAACATACTGTTAAATTGTTCCGCTTGAAATGGTGTATTTATCCAGAAATTAGTAAAACAACGACCGAAAATCTTTTTGATCTTTTAAAAGATCAAAAAATAAAAGAGAAAAGACTTAAGAAATACTGTGGCTGTTTTACACTGTTTTCTCAAAAAGTGGGCACCGTATGGGACTTAAATTTTCACAGATGACTGTTACTGTATCTATCTTGGTATTTTTGCCCATGAATCTGTATTTCTTTGACAAAAACCAAAGTATGATATTACCTATGACCTATTTTCCATGAAAAGAAATACTAATTCCTATAGCTACACCGAACCTCTGCATATTTAAGCCCTTGACTTGTGTGGCTTTTAACCCTGGAGTAACTTTGAATGAATAAACATGTTTGCAGTACAAACAAAGGTAACAAACAAAGCCAATAAGTTGGTGGAGTGCCGGTTCAGTATTCCGGTGGTCGCAGGTTCAATTCCTCCTTTTGTTGCCTTTCAATGGTTGATGAGTGTTTTCATTCCCTTCCTCTCAATCTTCACTTCTGATGTAGGAGTGAGAGTGGCACGATACTTGCGTGGTGCCTGTCCAAGGCCATGACTGAAAACATCATACCAGTCGCCTGTGATGTCCAAGGAACCTTCCTGTATGATCCACGGAGGGCCGTCAACGCCTTAGGGTACATGGACAAGTGCTGGGAGATCTACTGTTCCGTCTGTTCACCAAACAAGGTATTTATTGATGATGGCAGGTATTTTTGATACTATGACATGTACTTCCCTGTCCCATCCAGTAGCATTGGATGCTGAAGATGGGGGCATTGGTGGCAAAGTGCCTTAGGCACTCGCCTCTCACCAATGTGGCCCGGGTTCGATCCCGGCTTGGGTCATATTTGAGTAGAGTTGTGCGTTGGTTCTCTCCTATGCTGCAAGGGTTTTTCTCTGGGTTCTCCGGTTTTCCTCCCTCCATAAAAATCAAACACTTTCGATCTCAGGCTCCGTAATCATAGTGGATTGCCGGTATGGCTGGCAGCCAAGTGCGCTAATGAATACCGGCAACCCGATTATGTTGTAGCCAGCGCTTTGTAACTGAAAAGAAAAGGCGCTTCATAAATGTATTAATTATTTATTATAAATTATTCAAGATGGCAAAATTGTTCCGCAACACTGAGGAGTTAAGATGTTGACTAAAGATGAAGACAACATTGTACTTTCTGGAACTTATGGAGAAACCATTCCCTCATACTTAAACCAGATTGATGGTCTCTTCGCAGTACAAGTAAGACAGGAAAGGGTGTCTAGTCTACAGCAAGGCAGCAATGAATGCCCCCAATCCTAGTGTGTAGAGAAGTCCAATAAACTGAAACAAGACTGAGTGTCTCTTCATAGTACAGATAAGACTGCAAGTGCAAATGTACATACTGGCAACCAAATATTACACAGATTGTTAAAAAAGGGAAGTCGTTATATAGCTGCCAACTGTATCAGACTATTAAACCTACACTTAAATGTTCTCCTATTGTCCCTGTAGCATTTGCCCTACGAACCAACCCTGAAGATGAGAGAATTCCTCTACATGCTGAAAGATTTCCGCCTCATCAACGGCAACTTGACTCCCAAGCGAATCCTGGAGGTCCTTGCTGCTGATGATCCGGGAGCATACGATGCCCATGAGTGCAACTTAGAACTTGAGGTAAAATGAGTCTCTATTAATAACAACCAACACTATGTCATGCAGCATCATTCACTCTTGAGTGCAGAGAACCAAAAAGCTACAAAGTATCTAGCTCAAGGACACAAGCTCTGCAAACCCCTATGGCTAAGCCAAAACCCACAATCTGTTGAATTCCCTCCAATAGATCATAGGGCATCCATTGACTCCCGAATGCAGAGAAGCAATAAGCTACAAAGTATCTTGCTCAAGGACACAAGCTCTGCAAACATCTATGGCTGAGCTGAAACCCACAATCTGTTGAATTCCCTCCGTTAGATCATAGGGCATCCATTGACTCCTGAGTGCAGAGAAGCAGCTACAAAGTATCTTGCTCAAGGACACAAGCTCTGCAAACTTCTATGGCTGAGCTGAAACCCACAATCTGTTGAATTCCCTCCGTTAGATCATAGGGCATCCATTGACTCCTGAGTGCAGAGAAGCAGCTACAAAGTATCTTGCTCAAGGATACACGCTCAAGGACACATGCTCTGCAAAGCCCTTTGCCTGAGCCGAAACCCACAATCTGTTGACTTCCCCCAATTAGATCTCTGAGTCTGTCTCCCCTGAGACGACACGCCATCTTCACTTGCTCTTGATCGTCTCTGTATCCTAGATGACGTTCCTGGAGTTCTTTGAGGCTCTGATCGGCTGTGCCATGATCTACGTGACAGAGGACATTGTGAAGGACCCTACCACTCCAAGGCCTAGCACGGTTGTGTCCCATTCTCACAGCAGCTACAGTGGCACTACGGCAGCTTCGGCCTCAAGGGCCAGCCAGGTAAACAGATTCAGAAAAGAGAAAACGACAATGAAAGCAGCAATACTCAGTGCCTTATTTCAGAAAAATATAGCCCTTTATGACTCTGGTGTTCCATCATTCAGAAATGCTCTTAAGACACATCTCCAAGATCTTAGCTGTTTTCTCCTTACCTCCTTTTTCTTGTTAGTGCCTTGTATCCTTTGGCAAATTACTACCTTATTACTACCGTCATTATTAGTGCTTAAAATTAGGAGGGCCTGACGCGTTTCGATCCTAGCAGGATCTTTCTCAAAGGCTAAATGACAAAAAAACACAAACATGCAAGTGAAGGAAGCATACATAAAATGGATCAGAGGATATGGACAAAGGGAAGGGGTGGTATGACAGTCAGGGTGGGTAAGATAGGTCAGACAAAGGGTGGGGGTCAGGTAGGCAAGATCAAAGGTAACAGACTACAAAAGGGGTAGGAAAGTGTGGTGCTGGGGGTGGGGGATTAACAAAGGAGTTAATTAGAGGATTGGAGATCAAGATGGGCAAGAGGGAGGAGAGGAATACAAAAATCCGGAGGGATTAGAGAGTACCTGTGGATGAATGAAAAGGAGATAAGTAAACAAGGATATTAGTCATTGCCTTCCTGGAGGTTTAGTCCGTTCGGCTGAATAGTGCGTAATTTCTTAATCCAGACTTTCTCCCTGCTCAGCAGTTTATTACTTGTATTGTCATTATTAGTGCTCTGTCTTCACAAGAGGTCACAGGTGCATTTGATACTTTGAACATCCCTCGCCAAGAGTATGCCTACAGCTTAAATGCTGTTTTCATGCCACGTGAAGTGCAGGCAAGCTTGATGCTTGGCACCCTCCATCTCTAGACTGGTCTGGTGCCCCTTTGAGTGAACTCAAATTTTGAATCCGAATGTGAGTAAGAAATGAGTTAGAAGTCTCGGTATCTCACTTGGTCGCGTTTCGTTCTTCTCTGTTTTACAGCCACTTGATGACAGTGAGGAGCAGGGTACCAATGGTCCTGGTTCCCCGCATCACACAGGGGTGACGTCTGAATCCATGTCGCCCGGCCCTAGGGTCACCTCGTCCACAGACGCCACAAACAAGGGATCTGGAGTTGAGATACCACCTAAAAAAGCTGAGGTTTGTTGAGTATTACTTTAAAACATACCCTGACCTGTTTGATAATCATCCCAAAGGATCCAACCCCGCACTGCCTTTAGTATTTAGGCTAAGCAACCTGTGGTCCATTTCACCAAAGCCATCGTAACCTATTATCAATCGCAGGATCTTTGATGCATTGCAGCCCCACATAGGATAGGCTCCCTACGATGGGTTATCCTTCGTAACTTGAGTTATGATTGATCTTAGAGCGTCGTGAAATCGACCCCTGGAAGTGTACACTTTGAAGCCTGTAACAAGGTCCTCACAGATAATGGACCCTTTGTTCCCTTTGCAATTATTGCACCTTGCTTTCAAACATTCTTTAACTTTTGAAAAGTGAACAATGAAGAATTGACTGGAGTGGGATTCGAACCAGCAATCTCATACTGGAATACAGGATTATGGAATACCGTACAGGCGCTCTACCATACTGAGAAACCCAGCCCTATATTGGCAGTGTCCCTAATAGTCAATTATCTTTGTTTCCCTTGTGGTCATTTGATGGTCATTCTTTAACTTTGTCATCAAGCCTCCCAGAACAGTGAATTCTTTTGAACATTGGTCAACCCTTCTCTTTATAAACCAGACCCAGGGATCTATTGCAACTGGCAGTCAGCATACCGACATAGCTGGAGATACAAGCAATGCCAACATAGATCCCAAAGTATTGAAATCAGGTATTGTGGATCCTTCTTATTTTTTCAGTTTATCTTGACGATTTATTATGAGGACAACCTTGTTGGTGCTGATTTAACCTTCAACCAGTGGTCTTGTCAGCATGGACAGACATAATGTGCATGGACTTTGTGCAGAATGCATTTGACAGCGCATAATCCCGGTTACCCTAGAAATTCTTCGCTAACCTAAGTCCTGCTTACGGATTCCATGAAATAGATTTCACGCATAGCATTTAGTGCCCATAAGCACAAAAATAGGCCGTACTGGATTCCCTGAAATTGGGCTCTGATGGGCAGGCAAAAAAGCAAAAATAATCCAACATCATCCTCAGAGTGCAGAACTTTTGAGGCATGAGGTTTCATAAGAAGCCTACCACTGCTAGTGGAGTCATCTATCAATGATGATCTTAATGAGGTTAATAATCTTGATCTTGGTGATGTCGTGCCAACGCCTTTTCCCCTCCTTGACTTGTCAGGGCCCTTTCTAAACCTCGGCTCTGGCTCAGGATCTGGCACTGTCATCCATCATTTGGTGTTCATTAGACTTGTCAATGTTTTGTCATAAAGAAACTCGATCAGTCAGTCACTAGCCATGCCATATACTGTACAAAAAAACAATACCCTCAACTATATATGCATCTTAGAGTAATTTCAAGGAGTTGTCAACTTATGCACACAGACGCGTCAGGCATTGTAGCCTCTTCGCACAGTGGGCCAGGAGCCCTCTCCATTGGAGGAGAGGAACCACAACAAACACACCTTTTACAGTCCATGCTGTCCCTGGGAGCTGAACAGCCTGATGTGCCAGATGGTAAGATACATATAAAAGGCAATCGACTATTCAGCAGAAGACAGCCGAGTACCGGTTACAATCAAGAGACATTACATGCCTTTTTGGCTGGTTACACAAAGTGACATTTTTTGTGCCGGCCTGACAAACATAGGTGCATTTACAGATCAATGAAACTCACATGCATGCCGGAAGACCTCTGTGGTCACTACCGTAGATGAAGATGGTTCGAGTCCGGCCTTGGGTATTACGACAAATGACCAAGACGCTTGTCACCAAATGCTTCTGTCCATCCAGGAGTTGATAAGATACCTGTGAGGATAAGGAACACGGGTTGGGGTTAGAATGGATAATAATGCCGTACAAGAGCTATGTATAACTCCTAGGCTTCAAAAATAGTTGATTCCCGGCTATGTCCATCTGCATCTGAACCAGTACACTATTCCACTGGTCTGATGGATTTTGGCAGGTCTTAGATAATAAACTCCTCAAAAAAAGTTTCGCAACTGAAGTTTGAGGGATGATATCTTTTTTGTTACTGATCTATGAACGGTGAAACTGGTATCATTGGAAAGCTTCATTATTCCTCTTTACAATGATGTGCCATCTGTTGTGATTATGTAAAATGCATCAGCACATCATCACTATTCATCAAACTCAGTCAATCCTCGAAACGATTGGGAATTGACTACTGAAAATTTTGCATCATTTCATTTTTGACATTGCTAGCATATAACAGATGGCACATCATTGTAAAGAGGAATAATCATGCTTTCCAATGATACCAGTTTCACCATTTATAGATCAGTAACAAAAAGATATCGTCCCTCAAACTTGAGTTGCAGAACTTATTTTGAGGAGTTTAGTTGGGGTACCAAATCAAATTGAAATGATTGAGAACAAACCATTGAAACTCTTCTTTCACCACGTTGCTTTGATATTTCAGAAGAACCAGAGGAGGAAATGGACGAGGAGACTAGACAGTTCAACTTCTGGACGCATCAGATTCACATCTTCTTCATCAGGAAGCTCTTCTGTGCCCATGAACACATGAACAAGCTCAGAGACACTGCCAAGATCATTCAGAAGGAGAAAGAGGTACGTTGAATGAATTGAATGATTTGAAGCGATTTATTTCAATCGGAAAATAGTTTCATTTATTTCTCAACGAATATGGCATTTCAGACAAAAACATTTCACGGGATGTTTTCTCCTATCATCACCATTATACTGTGTAAGTTTGATGTGAATCTGTGATCTTGAAGTGAATTTTGTCTTACAAATTATGTACCATCCCTTTAACAGGGATGTGAGACTTTAGGCATTATTCTGATTTCAGACATTGTTGTTTAGATTTAATAACTCAGAATATCAGCTTTTTGGTACACCTGCTCTGTACAAACTTGTAGGAAATGTACAATTTCAGCTTTTTCCTTGGTGTTTTCAGAATTTATTTTTGGTGTGGCCACTCACATCCCTGTATAGTTAATGCTGGAAAGTGTGTATGTCAGCGTACCTGCTAGTGAACTGGTTAAAAGTTTTTACCAAAATTACCATTTCTTTTGTTCTGGTTCTCTGTCTCTTCAGGCGGCTGTTGTTGAAGCCCAGATCCAGCGCGAGAAGAGAATCGCCGCCTACCAGGCTGCTCGGGAAGCCGAACGGCTGGCAGCCGAGGCCAAGGCCAAGGAGTTGGCAGCCGCTGCAGCGGCCGGCACGGAGTCTAAAGATGGAGATGTAGACAGTGGAAGTTCCCACGAGACGTTGGCATCACCGACTAAGGCCAGATGAACTAAAACCAAACAAACAAACAACAAACAAACAAACGCCGCTTGAGAAAATCAGAAGACAATACCCAACAGTTCAAAAGATGCCTTGGTATATAGGACTAATAATGAGAGTGTATCTTATCATTCTGCCTTCTGCGTGAGTAGACTTTATACTTCTGTTGTCATTTGGAGTGCAACTGAAAGATGCTCTTTGTAATGCCGATTCAATACACCGATCCAGTAGGCCACGCCCATCATAGCAACAGCCAAGCAACAAAGCACATATGCACACAATGTGTCACGATAGCCCTCACGGGACGAATTGCATACCCTCAACCATCGAATACACTTCTCTCTGTTGGACTTTGGCTTTTGAAAAGGCAAAAAAATTGATATTTCCTCTCAGCCATGGCATCGAGAATCAGAAATTTAATGAAAATAAAAACGCCGCTTGACCATGGTTATTTAAGGATAAAACTCGGGTTTGTAAAAGAATTGCCTTGCACATACAAAACTAAAGTAAACTCAACGAAAAGTGTGTAGTAAAGAATACAAAAATCATAACGTTATATCGGACAAAATGGTGGCAATTTGTCAGACCTTATAGGACGTATTGTGATTGGTCAATTTTTCAAGGGGCGTGACCTACTGGATCGGTGTATTGTTTCTTCAAATCTGTTTTTGTTCCAGTAATGCCGTTTTCAATACAAAACGTTTCTAAACAAACAGGGACCAACTTAAGCTCTTAAGAATTACAAACACTTCCATTATTGCCTTTTTATTGGTGTTTTTTTTTCAAGCCATCAATCTGAATTTTAAGCCCCAAACAGATTTTAATACTACATTGAATGCTTGTAAATATTTGATTGTCTGAAAGCATTGTATAAACACACTGCTTATGTATTTCTGATATTGCTATAAGTATGGATTTAGTCAATGATACTCTTCCAAGGGACCACTTATTTTGATGATTTTGAAAATTGCAGTTTTGTAAATATTATAGTGTTTATGGATCCAAAATTTGAATATGCAGATGCAAATGGTGTTTCCTGATATTACATTCTGTGCCTATTAACTTCATGTCGTAAAAAAAGAACTTCACTTTGCTGAGCAAAACACAGCTGAGTAATAAGTAATTAGACTTGTCCCAAGTCAGGTTTCATTCTTGTTCCGTGTACTATGGGCCTTTTTGATAAGGAGGCTCAGGCTCCATTTCGTGAATCCATTCTAAAATAAAGGGTATCAAAGTAGAGGCTTTTGGCTGCAGTTCAGAAGTATATTCTCTGATTTTGAAAAGGAAAACGGAGCTACAGCTTCAATGAAAAACCGCAACCTGTATTTTCAGCATACATGTATATGGATGACAGAGCTGGAGCCTGAGCCTCTGTTTCGGAAAGGCCCTATTACTCAGAGAGATGCTTGTACTCTGTTGTCCACAGCTGATTGGCACATTTACTGGCAAGTGAGGGCGCCATTCTTCTTCCAGCAGCCAATTGCAAGGCTCCTGCAAGGATAGTAGAGATCAGAAGAATTAAATGCATTTCAAATTTGCATGAAACTATTTCAGGTGGAAGAAAGGTACCATAATCCGTCCATTTTACAACCAAATTCAGGAAAGTGGTGTAAATTTCACACAAAATGTTTTGTAAGTAATAAGAAAATATGCAACAAAAATAAATATTCTTTTGGTGTGAATTTATTATTACATGTATTGTGTCTTTCAGATTTTGTTTTCAAAACCTGAGCCATTTTTACATATGTAAGAGAATTTTATTTGGTGTTTTGGATGGTGAATTAACTTTCATCCATTATGCAATTATTATTGAAGTTGATCTTCGCACAAATACCAATTAAAACACCCATAACATGTTGTTTAGAATGTGTAGAATGGCCATTTTCACATGCTACATAATCAATAGGGCTCCGCGCTCGAGCTATTTATACAATTCATAAAAATTTAACAACGTTTACGTGCGAGTTAATTGGGCAACGTTCGACTTGTCTGTCCGAACATCTGAATGTTAAGTCACAAGCACGGAGCCCAATTCGGATTATTTTCCAGCAGGGAAATGTGAAATGAACGTCAAACAAACAAACAAATGGACTGATGGACAGACAGATGAATAATGAATGGACAAACAACGGAATGGGTCATCTTCATCCCCTCACCCCGAACTCTAAATTTCATAAAGCACAGATTTATGCAATTGTTCCTTACCTGAAAGTTCAGCATTTTTTTCCTGACGATCAAACTTCTTTTGGCTATGCTTCACACGGCACATAATACAAAATGCCATGAGTAAGACTCGAACCAACGACCTTCCAATTCAGAGTCTGGAATCTCACCATTTGACTGGACTGGTACAGGAATAAGAAACAATCATATAAACCACAGGGGCAATTGAGTAGATAATATTTCAAGTTATTTTACAGGTGAACAAAGAAAACCTGACAGAGGCGGGATTCGAACCTGCGACATCTGGAATACTGGAGGGGATCTGCGTGGCTTCTGACAAACAACCAATGAAAGGTAATCTGCTATTTGGGACACACTGCTAGATAATAATAATAATAATTTGGGAGGCTAATCATCCTTACTCACAACTGGAGTGCTGAATTGTGAAGGATGCGACTTCAACGTGATTGAGTAGCAGGCTTTCATGGGCGCGCAAGGCTGCCAGCCACATCAACCCATACATGACCACGGAGTACAGCCTGAGATCGAAAGTGTTTGATTTTTTGTGGAGGGAGGAAAACCAGAGAAAAACCCTTGTAGCATAGGAGAGAACCAACGCACAACTCAACTCACATATGACCCAGGCCGGATCGAACCTGGGCCACATTGGTGAGAGGCGAGTGCCTAATGCACTTCCCACCTCGCTGGTGAAACATTCTGGGGGCTTGGGTTCGAACCCCACCTCAGCCAATCTTTTAAGAAAAACAAATAAAAAGCAACAACAGAACGCAACGTGGTCTTGAGTTCACTTCCTTTATCGCTCATAATTTATTCTTATAAAAGGTTTTAACTCTTCTACAACCAGCCAGTGGTAACCGTGGTAACATGGCCTTGTTTCGGTGGGTTCCACTCTGGCACCAAAGACAGAAAAAGAAAAAAATATTAAATAGCTCAAACTGTACAACCATTTATCATTCCAAAAACAAAAAAGAAAGAAAAAAATCTGTATAAAGATAAAACACCACAAGAATGAGTATAACATATGCATGATGTTTGAATAAACTTTGAAACATTTCAATTTTGCATGGACGGTCCATGCTTGTTTGTGCACCAATTAATGAGCCCACAACACAAGTTAGAATGTGACCTTAGCAGATCTTTAAAGGTATAATACATGACTGGTAAAGGTCACAGAACAGAACTCATACTTTGTCTAATCATGTTCATGAAATAATAAACCTGTGAACATTTGAGCTCAATCGGACATCTGAGTCACGAGAAAATAGCGAAAACCTAAACTCAATTTTTCTTATAAAACATGAAGAATCGTTTTGATCTTACCCCGAGATCAAAACTGTTTTCGGTCTTTGTTTGACTAATTTCTGGATAAATACAGCATTTCAGGCGGAAATATTTGAACGGGTATGATTCTACCAGCACCATCTTCGTACCCTGAAAGTTATATGCCTCTTTGAACATTTCTGTTTGGGAATGTCACCAATCCTGTACCTTTAATACAAAACTGGAAAATTCCAATATCTGATGATCTTATCCATCCAGTTTCTGTTTCTTGTAATTCTTCTGAACTTTGTTTTGGGAAGATGGGAATAAGATTTTTCCAAATTTGGCATAGGCAAGCTTGAAACTGTCAGGTGGTTTGAAAGTATTCTTCATGGTTAGAGAGGGGTCAATTAGACTTGCTCCCACGTCTATGATTGGGGTTTTTGTCTATCTACCATGCCTGAAACTACCGCACACAATGCAGTAGCATTGGAAATAGCGCCCTCTTGTGAAAACTTCATAAACAACCTCATTATGCGATTGCTGGCTTGTGCGTGTGACGCCTAACACAGGGAAAGCCGCATTGTGAGAATGATGCAGACCGCACTGCAGCCATCTCAGACTTGAAATCAAGTCTAGGATTTCAAATAAATTATGTCATTCACTTCCATAAGTTTCCCCACCATATCACACAGTTTCAATGCATTGCATTTTGTTCCATATCTTATTCCTGTAAAAACATTACAGCACACTTATACTCATTTTTGTGGTAGCATCTCTTTAAGAAAAAAAAATTCAAAAATTCAAAAATCGAATCAAACCTCTTTTGTTTTTATGAGAGAGAGTGCGTAACAACATAAACTTTTGTATCTCAGTTCCCTCATGTACAAACAACAACTGCTCACAGAAATCGGACCAAAAAAAACCCAAACCAGTCAAGTGAGTTAATACCAACCCATAACATGTGCCAAAGCACACATACTATAATTATAAAGATACAAGTGTGGAGGCTCCGTTGTGATAACATTATCACCCCAGTGCTTGTGGGAAACATTACAAACTTCACACAATTGCAAACGTTATGCAGACCAAATAAAATAGTTTAGTAATTCCCCTCTGCCATTAAAATATATATATGAACACGAACATGAACACAACTGGGTTTGTTGTCGTTGTTGTTCGTAAACAAAGCCCTTTATCAAAAATGGACGATCAATCCGTACATATCACAAACACAAAACAAACACCATATCAGACTTTTATGAAAAGAAAACAAGGAAAAAAAAAGAAAAAAGGAACAAAACCAAACAAAACGCAATGGAATTGGCTAATCAGAATCAGAACGGCTAAAATAAGGCTGTCAATGTACACAACACAACGTAATTGGCAAGAACGGAAGTATGGAGTATTGTACAAAACGTCAGTACTATTCTTTTTTTTTTCTTTTATACAGTGTAGGTGGGATGATTTTGGATCGGTGGGTCATGCAGCTCGGGCAAAGGAAGATATTCAATCCAGTTTGTTTAATCCAGTAAATCCCAGTTAATCCCAGTTAATCTCAGTTAATCTCAGTTAATCTCAGTTAATCTCAGTTAATCCAATTAAACAAAGGAATAAAAAAACAGTTTATCAGATTAAAAAACAAACAACAACAAATAAAACCAAAACAATGAAGGGAAACAATTATGTTATGTTATCTTCACCAAAGTTAGTTTATAATAATAAATTTAGTATAAAACAACAAAACGTTTGTCAAGGATTTTTGAAAGCTTTGCTCAGGCACTGATACTTGCTTTGCTTAGAGGTCAAAAACCAAACCAAACAACTACAAAAACTGTAGCCAAAACGCTCCTTTTTCGAGGTACATGCTACTTGTAAATAGGGCTCCATGCTCGAGCTATTTATAGAATACACCCTTTATATCAACAGCTAGTTACCCAGATGTTCGGACAAACATCACAACGTTTACGTGTAAGTTAATGGGGGCCATGTATGACTTGTTTATCCGAACTTCTGAATGTAACGTCACGAGTGCGGAGCCCTATTAATGCACAAAATGAAGCTGAAGCTGGAATTGGAGCCCGAACCAAGATTTTAAAAAAGCCTCTCATAGGATATTTTGTTTTCCGGTCCGATAAAAATTTAACTGTTCAATACAAGGATTGCATGTGGGGACTCATAAAATAACACTGTGTCCCAATTCTCTGGCTGCAACCGCAAATAACACACAAGTCTATGGAAATGGCTGCAGTCACTGGCTAGTGGCTGCCATAGGTACATGCGTAATTTGCAGCCGCAGCCACACAATTGGGACACAGCCTTATAACACTGAAGAACTGGGTAACAATCTTTCTACGGCCATTTTGTATTCAATACAGAATAAGAAAGGGGTACCTTCTTTGTGTTTACTATTCCCAGATAGAAAAACAAAATATTCATGAAAAGAAGTCTCTTTGTAAGTTTGGCTTAAATGGAAATTCACTACAAGTAATAAACTGCAGCAAACTGCTCATCAGCCAAATTAATGTCCTGAATTATATCAAATGCTTGGAGTTAGAAGGGCCTGACGTGTTTTGATCCTAGCAGGACCTTATTCAATGGAAATTATAAAACAGAATTTTGCACTTTTAGAGGTGAGCATTTTTCATAACTTTCACGAATGAATTTTGGGGGTTGCATGTATTATTATGTAATGGATAACCAGGTGACATTTTGAGCCAATCACAATCCTTGTTATGGTGAGCACGTCTGGCATATGTGTGCGTGACAACAGCAAAGAGCCAATCAGAGCAGTGCTAACTGTGAGGTAGATGGTGAAATCCACCAATCATCTTGCAGCGTGCCAAACAAGAGGACCAGCCTCTTTCAATGTTTCTTCAGGAAACAAAACAAATAAAAACCAAGGAAAAAAAAAACAAACAAAAAAACTAAAACAAAAACAAAAACAGAGTGAGAGACTAGTGATGAAACATAGGAACAAGTACATGTACATTTCTCTACAACAACCTTACAACAACTATGTATAATTTTTGTTCAACCAAAAATAATAAATCTAAAATTCAACAATAAATAACCATTCATGTTTACTTTTAAAAAACCTCTTTACAATAATATTCCATGTACAAACCTCAATGGGGGAAAACAGTGTAATTCAAAGAGAGACAAATTGTTCTGTGAATGAGTTGTGCAAAGCAATATGCACTGAACAGCAATATGGGTGATTCGGTGGTATAGTGTTGAAATGGAAGTATCAAACTGGAGAAACTTTTCCAATAAATTCATAACAAATGAACTCCTGATGAATGGCACAAATAGGCCATATGGGGGCGCTCTATCCATGCCACCTGTTCAAGGCATTCAGATAATGGAAAATGCCAGAAGCTTCACATAACAAATTCATAAATACTGACACAACTGAACTGATTTCAATCAACAGGGAGAGAAACTTAGGCTGTATCCGAATATGTTGTCTAGAGCTAGGTCTAGGTCTTCGCTCCATTGGAAATACGTGGAGACACCAAGACAACAGACCTACCCGTAGCTCTGGAAGCCCGTTTCGGACACGGCCTCAAATACTGGTAAGGCCCATCCATTGAACGTTAGGGCCAGGCCTGGTCCTTCAGGCCCGAAAACCTTCTCTTGTTGACCCCGAACTTCACTACAAATAGAGGACTTAAAAATCAATGAAGCCTGACTTCTGGATACTGCCCATGATCTGTGTGGACTGTCAATTGGGTTTAGTACAAACTATATAATCCAGGGCAAAGATCGGACTTGAAGTTTAATAGTTCAAGGCAAGGGATTATAGAAGCCCAAGATCCCAGGCAAAGCCCAGGCCTGACCTGGCTTTCCAGTGGCTGGGCTCAATCAGTATTCAAGTTCTTCTCATCAATACGTACTATATAGTTGTGTCAATTTTAGTTCATTGAAACTTCATTCACTGGAATTACTTTTCTGACGTGGGGCCTTTCTCAAAAGCTCAGCTCCGGCTTCGGCTTCGTCTCTGTTTTCATACGCTGAAAAATAGGTTGTGGTTTGCCATTGAAGCTGAAACTCTGTTGTCCTTTTCAAACCAGAGAATATACTTCTATAGCCTCTATTTTGAAATGGATTCACGAAATGGAGTTGGAGCCGGAGCCAGAGCCAGAGCCGGAGCCGTAGCCGGGCTTTGAGAAAGGTCCTTGTATGCCAAAGGATGGTGACATTGGAAAGGGCGCCCTCATACTGGACCAATAAACAAAGCCCGATCTCTCATCAACAAAAAGTGGCAAGCACTCAGTTAAAACCTGGGAAACTTTGTGCGAGTGTCATTTGCATAATTATCAAAATTGGAGGTCAAATAGTGAGGAGTGCTCAACAAGAAGAAACTTGCATGCTTGTGTGTGTGCATTATGTACAATAAAGTGTGAAACAAAACAAAACTTGACAAAACCAAATAAAATTTCAACGGTGGCTAAAATTATCCAACATGTTAACTCCAACCTTGAATTCAAATGAAAATTCCAACAATAAAATAAAAAACGCCAGAAAATAACAATCTTTTCTTTTTTTATAAATACAAAAGTGGACATTTGATGAAAATACGGCCAAGACCTCAGTTCTGGATGGGAAAAGGGGAAAGAGACATAGAGATATATTAAAGATAATTTGAAAACAAACAAATTCAGTTCAAATTCAAGTTTTTTATAACAAAAACCAAAATCATAATACATTATTTTATGCACTGAGATCCAGATCCAATAATGTACAAATACAACATCCAAAATTAATAACAAAGGAAACCATCTTTGGTTTTGGTCTACTGACAAACGTTTACATCAAACACAACTTTTTTTTTTGTAAATTTTTTTGGTTTAATAAAGAGAGCAGGAAAACTTAGAAAGTGCAGGCGGTGACATTTTTCTCGGATCTGTTGTTGGATGGTTCAGTGTTGAGTGAGTGAGAGAGCCACACCAAGACGTTTTTTTTTCCTGGGGTTGGGTGGTTCGAATCCTACTGTGAGACTTGACTTGTTGGCTGGACTGCTTGTTTTTTCCCCGAGATAGAGCAAGCAATTCAGAAGGTGAGAGGAGTTCGATTCCACGCGAATGCATCCTTGAGGGCATCCTGTGATCTTGACGTGGCGACGAGCAGCAACATCCTCGGTGTTATTTGGAGGGGAGGTTCGAATCCAAACAAGATGCCAATTCCTCAAAAATAACACAATCTTTCTTGGCTTCAGTGGCATTTATCGCAGCGAACCCGTCTTTTTAACTCAAATTATTCTGCAGCTGATTTTTCTGTCACTGGGAAAATGATGTCTGTCTTTTTTTCAATTGTTTTGTTTTGTAAAGCCTGAAATTGCAGCCGGTGGTTTCTGAGAATCATGCAGCAAGGTCCGAGGTTCGAATCCTTTTCACGGAGTCAATTGCAGCAAATTTGTAGATGACGCTGAGTGGAGGGCGGTCGGTTTGGCTTGGCTGATCTGCTCAAACTGGTTGTGGAACGACGCAGCATGGTTTTAGGAGGGAGCACTTAGGGCAGCTGATAAGCTCCCAAAGTTCACCTGAGAATCCTCTCCCAACAACATCAGGGGTTGTTCACACCAACTCCTTCCTGACTTGTACCCGGTCAAAAGCCAGGAGTCTTCTCCTGGTAATAACAAGCTGATAATTCCTTTGTGATAATGCAGATTTATAAATCTTGAAGTGGGTCTCATCTAAGCAAGCTCAGAGTATCGATCTGACCCCCCAAAAAACCGATTAATAACAAAAATCTCAGGACACAATTTGACATCATGGACAAACTTGAAGACTTATCAACCAAGTATTAAAAAAAAAACAGAGAAAAAAAAGAAGTGACGACTCCATTGAAAATTCAGTAACTTCAAATTCTGTACACGGTATTTTCACATCTAGGACGACTCAAACAACACAACAAGCTGAACTGAACTCCTGACGATCCAGAGATTGAAAAGAAAATATTCACACCGGAGAATATCGTCCGATCGTTGCCGACTTGCCAAGCTTTTCGCGGATGCGTTCGCTTTGTGCTGGACCTGGTCCGAGCATTTGGGGAGGTCGGAGGGGTGGCTGTTGGCGAGAGGGGGTGTCGGGCGGAGGGCGTCTTCCTTCATGTACAGCACCAATCTTGATCATTCCATTAATCATCCGGATGGATTTAGATTTCCAAGAAAAAAGATCCCCGAGTCCATTTGCTTCGTGGTGCAGCTCATCACTGAGCCTAGTCATTACGCTAACCACCTCCAAGTGAACATCACTCCGTTTCACTACCGGTTTGTTCGTTTCATTTGTAATCGTTTCTTTAGATTGTTTGTTGTGTTTGTTTCCTCTTCATAATTTGGATTTATCAGTGAGTCTTCTGAAGTAAATAAGTGTTCTGCTCCTCCATTTTTCTCGTTTTTTTTTCCTCTCTTTAATTTGTGTGTCTTCAGAGATACCCGAGATCTAATGCATGGTGTAGTGCAGCAAGATCCGAATGGCTGGACACTCGCCAAAATGGAAAGTCCATCTGCGGAAATAGAAAAACAAAAAAACAAAAAATGAGTAAGACACAGAAGAATAAAAACAGACAATAAAGCCACATCTGATTTTCAACCTGGCTATTGCTTCAAATTATGCATGAGTCTATGGAAGCCACTAGCTGCAGCCGCTATCATAGACTGAAGTCAAATTATGTACGAGTCTATGGAAGCCGCTAGCTGCAGTCGCTATCATAGACTGAAGTCAAATTATGTACGAGTCTATGGAAGCCGCTAGCTGCAGCCGCTATCATAGACTGAAGTCAAATTATGCATGAGTCTATGGAAGCCACTAGCTGCAGCCGCTATCATAGACTGAAGTCAAATTATGTACGAGTCTATGGAAGCCGCTAGCTGCAGTCGCTATCATAGACTGAAGTCAAATTATGTACGAGTCTATGGAAGCCGCTAGCTGCAGCCGCTATCATAGACTGAAGTCAAATTATGCACGAGTCTATGGAAGCCGTTAGCTGCAGTCGCTATCATAGACTGATGTCAAAGAAAGAAGTCGGAGGGGGGGCATGATTATTTCGGCCGTATTTCTGCTATCCAGTTGAACAAAGCATAAAAAGGTACATGAAACAACGTCTGTGAGGAAGTTTAAGACCTTCACTTCTGTTTAAGTACCAAATTCAGCCAAAACGCACATCTTTGCAAATCCTATATGCTGCCTTTAATCTGTATCTACCACAATGAATAACCCTTTCCTTCCTAAAAGAAAAACCACAAACAACAAACAAGCAAGCAAGCAAAAAGAGATTTCACTGATGCTGCTACGAGGGCTTGATCCTGAGTCTCAAGCTTCCTCGTAGCTTCGTCTTGACGTCATCGTATGCTGCTAAAAATAGCCAGACAAGAGGCTAGGGCTATGCAGTCACAATGACACACAATGATACAACTAGCCAATAATAGAATCAAGTCTGGTTCCCATTATAAACTAATAAATGAAACTCATTATCCTAGCTGGAGTGACAGGACATCAGACAACAAAAGGAAGAAAAAGGAAATGCTTTCTCTCGCTCAAGTACTTATTCAAAAGGAAACAAGAAAATTGTTCCATCATGCTGTTTTGTTTTGTTTAGATGTCTTCACTGAAAACATGTGACCTGCTCCTACAAAGTGAGTCTTAATTGAAAACATGTTTTGTTTTCATTTTTGCTTTTGGATGGGGTGCTCCATTTCATGTAGTATGAAACCTACTGGTAATCATCAAATAACCAAAAGGGAAACTGACTGAATTTTAAGTCATTGAAAAGTGAACAAAGAAAAATTGCATGAAAGCTGTTTGTATTTTGGAAAAAAACATGGAAACTTTGTGGGGTGAAAACATCAGATCTCCAGACTGCTGTGCTCTGTGCAACAATTTTATTTGTAATGGCCCGTGCCTCCAAATCTGTTTCAGTGACTTATGACTCATTTTGCCCAGTCTGGTCCCCCCCCCCCTTGCCAAAAAATAAAAATTAAAGCAATTGGGATAAGTTTAGGGGTCAATACATGTGAATGAGGGACCCCCCCCCCTTCTTCCTACCAACTCCAAAAAACAGAGCTATAAACTTCCAACCACCAGTGTGAAATATTCCGTTTGGTCCGAGGATCTTGAGGACGGGCGGTATATCAAGCTTATAGGAACAGATTGGTGACTTTACACCCACACACGAGGAGCCCATGTCCTGCCGTGAACGTGCCTCCTCGCTCCTCCTGAGACCTCCGAGGTATTCCCTTCCCATGGCCCAAGGCGGGTCGCTGGATTCTCTTCCCTCTACCCCCGGGTTACTCCAGATATTACATTTAGAACTGGCGTCCCTTGAGATTCCTTTATCTGGGCTGTGTGCAAACCCCACATTGGTTGCTGCTGGCCCCATTTTGTTCAGTTTTTTTTTTTGTTGGTCCAGGTTTTTTTAATAACAGCAAAATTTTTTCGTTTGCTTTCTTCTTCTTCTTCTTGGTCTTCAAAAATCCTCCAACTTTTAAAGTGCACTTTCCCGAACTATACCTTTCCACACTGGGCCGCCCTAATTCAGTACCAAACATGAATCAATACAACAAGAAGGTTCCGTTTGCCCATCTCAAGAAAACCTGTTTTGTCACCTGCCAGAGTGCCCTAATGGCAAATTAGAATCAAATTGGTGGAAATTGTTTGGGAAAATTGAATGGAAATCCACTTAAAATTCAACACTAATTCTTTCTTTTTTTCCAAATCATACATTTTGATGAATATATCACTTTCTGAAAAGGTGGAATTTGAATTCTAGCCTACGCAACTTATTTTTTTTAGCAATCTTAGGATGTTTACGAAACGGAGGATTAGGCTCAGGCTCAGGCTCAAGCTCTGACATCCATATGCTGAAAATAAAGCTTGAGGTTTTTCATTGAAGCTGAAGCTCTGTTTTCCTTTTCAAACCAGAAAATCTACTTCAGAATCGCAGCCAAAAGACCCTATTTTGGATTCACGAAATGGAGCCAGAGCCTGAGCCTGAGCTTCCGTTTCGTAAACGCCCTTAGAATCAAGAAAACATGAATGAATTCATTGAAAGACCATTGACAAAAACAAACCCAGCTTGTAGAAATAAATTTGTTTGGCTATAAACAAGCCCCGAATTTAACCACGTAAAAGAGACTATACTCAGGAGAGCATCTTCCAAACCTGGTGAAGTTTTTTTTTTTTTTCTCTTCTTAGGAGGTTCCTACGTCCTGCGACACCTTTTATTTCAGCCCGCAGAAATAGATAATTTCCTGGCTCTAATCAACAGCCATGGCTGCGGTCCTACCATCCAGTCCCTAGCCAATGACTTTGGCCTGTGGCCATCAAAACCTTATCTCTCTGACTTTATTGGCTGGCTGGCTGGGCCCCCACGGTCGAAATCCAAATGATTTTCCCCTTTGGCAAAAGGAAACGGAAAACCCCCCAAGTTTGCCGTAAATCTTTTCGTTCGTTTTTTTTTTTTTTTTTTTACAGGAAAAAAAGACTAATGAGTTGCCTTTCTTTTGTTACTTGGAGAAGTTTGCGGCGTTGGCTCGGGCCGGTGTTGTGGTGACGGTAAGGTTGGAAGGTTGTGGATGATTTTGCCTCCGGCCACGAGGAAATCAAATGGTCAATATGCTTCAAAAGACACAAAAAACCTGACCCATCGACTTTTACAACCTTTTAAAAAAGTACACGCAAGCAACATCTTACAAATGACAGCAGAACAATTCTCTTCAAGAGAAATGACGATCCACATCCCAGCTATGAATGTATCCTTCTTTATAATCAGGGGAGATTTAGTGAAAGTAGGTCTGAAACAAAGCATTCAGAGTCTTCAGACGTTCGAAGATGGAACACTTCAACTTGAAAGCAAAACCCGATCGAAGACAAGCACTACTTTTCTGAAGAGCCACCCGAGATGACAACAGAGAATTGTTATTACTAAGCCCGTAAAGATGAATGACCGATTCAAGTGCCACTACAAAAGTACTCATACCTAAAAAAAAAAAAACGTAAATTTTCTCCACAAAAAAAAACCCGAAAACAAAAAAGACGAAAAAGAAAAAGGTTATTTTTTTTTTTTATTAACTCGTGGCTGAAACAAACTGGCAAAATTAGCTGTAATAAAACTCTGGATGTGCTCTTTGGGCATTTTATCTCAAACGTGCCGCAGGGCACGCAAGCCAGATTTGATAAATAAGTTCATTATACAATGGGCCAAACTTGACTGGCAAATTTAATTAGGCACCTATTGACCCTTGAGTGATCGCAATTAGGCTGTGTGACAATCACGTTAACGGCCTCGCTGCCTTGCAAGTCCGCCTGGGGCCACGCCGGTACAGACAATATGGGGTTTCCATACTACCCACACACTCAACCAAAAAAAAAAAAAAAGCAGGTCTCTTTCCTATCTCGCCGACCGCTTCGGGAGGGACAAGTGAGGGAGCCCTCATTAAGCGCAGCTTATTATGTTTCATTTGTAATCTAAACATTGTGCTGACGTCACTTTGGCTATTTCTGCCACTTGACTTCAGTCAAAATGCCCGGAAGCGAACTTCACCGAGGTGAAGAAACCGACGATGATTTAGGATTATGGTCTTTTGCGCTGGCGCACACACACACAAAAAAAGGTGTAAAGTTGGTATGGAAGTGTGCAGGAAACAAAATTTGTCACTCTCTTGAAACTACCGGCATCTACTGGTAAAATAATGTTTTATTTTTTATTTTCCCAGCAATCACAGACAGTGTTTTTAATCTGTTGTTGGCATACTTTATGGGATGGGAATTGAGATCCCCCGGCTATGACAGTTATACGGCTTTTGACCAGAGCTCCTAGCTACGAACATTGATAAACACAAGGGTCCCGTGGTAGGGCCAGATCTGGCTCAAAAGCAATTGCAACCTTGATCTAGTTCAATTCCAGACGCAGTAAAATACAAAAATCGTCTCCTCGGCCCAAAATAAAAAACTGTTGTGACATTTGTACCAACTTCCAACTTGAATTTTCAACCATGGATATTGTGCATTCATCTGGGATCTTTGTTAAATATCAACTTTCTGACACTAATAATCATGAGCCGACATCAACTCTTGCTATGCAAACAAGGTTCTTACTATTGAACACATATGTCTGGGGCCGATTTCACTAACGCTTTGGGATCATTGCTAAAGCCCACATCCATCGCTAAAAAGAAATTGATCGCTACATTGCATAGCAATTTTCCATTTAGCAATGGATTTGGGCTGTAGCGATGATCACAAAGTGTTAGTGAAATGGCCCCAGAGGTGAAAACGCACGTTTAAACACATGGCTGATGATGTAGTTAGTGTTTGACTTTGGAAAAGTAAGGCATATTGTGCCAAGAGATCTTCGGTCACCAGGAGTTTTTGTTGCAGATCTCCGCAACTGCCGGACTACCCACCTGCTTGGCTGCCTGCTCCTCGTCCTTGGCATCACCGATTGCAACGTACGTGATTTTGCGGCCAAAGCGGGCCACGATGCGCTCGAAGCAGCTCTCCTTGCCTACCCGTGTGGCGCTGTAGACGTTCTCGATGTTGAAGACCCCGCCCAACCCGTACAGGAGCACCTTGGAGATGGCCGGAACAAGCTGGGTGGTGGTGACTAAGACGTTCACACAATTTGACCTGGGGGTAATTTCACGACAAAGTATATAGAGAAGAATGAAATCATAAACGTAATGTAAAAAGGATAATGCCACAAGAAGGTTGAACAATCTTCCTTAAAAACTGAAATTATTCAACCTAAATATCATTAAATGAATCAAAAATGAAACTGACAAAAATTGATTACAAGTCATTCAAAGGTGAATAAAAAGAATGTCCATCGAAGAGGGATTTTAATCAGGGACTTTCAGAATGTAGAAGAGGGGTATAAATCCCGACTCTTTCTATTTTCATTGTTCACCTTTGAAAACTAGAAGCTATTTTATTTTGTCCATGATAAGTTTTTGTCTCTGACCAGGTCATCGTTATAATTTTTTCTTAAATCTGAGTTGACAGGAGTCGACTGGAAGCATCATGCATTACAACAAGTGACGATCATCTAGATGGAGTTCAATGATCTTTCAAATGTGATTTCTGCATAAGGCCTTGGCAAGGCCTACAGTATGTCTCTACATGCAAAGCAGATTTCTCGGAGTTGCTTGTTCTCTCGGAATAATGCGTAACATTCCCAAGCTAAAAGAAGCTCCCTTGTGGTTATTTGATGACTATATCAATTAAAAAGCTGTATCCTCTTTGAGTGATCCCCCATGTACCGTTCTCAGGTTGCAGCATTGCTGCGCATATTGGTGAAATGATCCTAAGGGTATGGCGGTGTGTGCGTGGTTTCATGGCTTCTGACTGCCAAACGAACAAAGGTAATTGACTATTGGGGTCACCACCAACGTAGGGCTGGATGGCTCAGTTGGCAGAGCACCTGTACGGTATTCAGGAGGTCGCCGGTTCGAATCCCGCTCCAGTCAATATTTCTTTATTCACTTTTCAATGACTTTAAATTCAGTCAGTTTCCCTTGTGATTATTTGAAGATTAGAAGCTCTCTTTGACGAAAGGCAAAGTAAGATTAGACAACGGTCTTAATTCTATCCAAGATGACCTTTAGGTCTAAACCATAAACGGTACCAAAATACAGTTTTATGATATCTTCAGGAAGCAGAAAGGTTCTCAATGCAAAGATGATGACGTACTGCGACGGTTTACCTTGAATTGATGATGGAGAGGGACTTGAGGGCGATGGTCAGCCACGAGTCGGTCATGGCTTCGATCTCGGCTCGCAATTGCAGCCACTGCTCGCGTTTCTGCGGGCCCAGCAGACCTGCTGGCAAAATGGACACCAAATCTATGGGTCAAGACACAGAAAAGGGGCATGGTGAGTGAATGGAGAGATCAAATAAAAAAAGGGATGACCATTAAGCCGGTCAGAAAATATTGAAATACTAAGTCCACACTAAAAATGTTACTTTGTGAAGTATCTCCCAGAGAAATGCTGTCATATTCACAAATACTTCATAGGAGAACATGATCAATCAAACCAGCTAATGTTATGTGGATCGGTTTGCGGAAACACCATGTAAGAATCGTTCTTTCGCACTACTCGTAAGGTCTCAAAGTTTGGACTAGCCTGCTCTAGTCATCATCGGGGGAGAGCAGCAGGCTGGTTGAAATGTTGAGACCTTACGAGAAGTGCTAAAGTATGAACGATTCTTACATGATGTTTCCGCAAACCGATCCACATACCTATTGTCACCATGCAAAGCCTCAAATCTTTCAGCTTATGTCAGATGACACAACCAAAATTACTATAAAACACAATATCAACATTTTACTATTTATTCATGTATAAAAAAAAACCTGTTAATCAATGTTTTCACAGAAAAGAGAAAACTGATTTGAATGAAACTTTCACAAGTAAGTTTCATGATATGGATTATGAATAAAGATACTTGGAATAAATGTTGTCTTCCTAACTAGTTCCTATTTTAACAACCCCAACAACTCCAATCCCACAAGTATGATGCACAATACAATGTCATAAATATCAGCAACAATGCTTTACAAACAGGTGTACCCATTTCAATCTGTGTTCAACAATGTCATATAGTTTCCTAAGTTCCCATTACAATGGAATGCCGCTGTAACAAACATAGCAGAATCCACAGATATCATAGTTCTAGCACTTGTTAGCTGTTGGTTATAGTGATTCAAATAACAGCATGTTTTGTGCACAAAATCTGGGAGTCGAGGATGATGTTCAGTATTGCCAAATGTTTGGTATAGCCATGTTTGTTAAGGTGGTGTTTTAGCCACTGTCATTGCAATTCACAGGAAGTATAAACTTAAGCCTTTGGCCAGATGGCCAGTCGGTCAGTCAAACAGTCGGTCAGTCAAATGGTCATTCTTAATGCCAGCTGGTAATTCTTACCTCCTACATTGTTCTTGTATGCGCTGTAAATCTCCTTTATTCTCCGGTACCGGTAGGCTAGTTTGCGCATCCAGTCCACTCCACCCCGGACACCAGTGGCTAGACACAGGTTGGCACTCGTTGCTGCCGCATGGAACCCATCCGACTGGAAGTTGTAATTACTGTCAAGGAATAAACCAAAATAATTACAAATTACCTTTCCTGATGACAAATACATGTCCACTTAATACATGTAGGCCCTATGTACATGATATGTAATTTTCAATAGGCATATTTGACATTATACTTATAGCCCGATCGGACGGCACGATATACTGTCCGCCATTACTGCAGTGTCCCCGTCTGCCTTTTATCCGGCAACAAAAGAATTTATGTTCGCAGCACCGCAATACTTTGAGAACTATTATATGAAAATTTAACTGTTCATCACTTCAATATTCATATATGTGATGCAGAAAAAGTCTTAGCTATCACCATGTAGAATTTGAGCAAAATTTGACTGAAATTGAGAGAAAAAAAAACTAAGACTGAATTAAAACCCAATGTTCATCTCTCTTTCAATACACATGATGTGTGTATTGACCACTTATTCTGGAGTACTGCAAATTTGGTTGAGTTACCCTTTCCATTGGTCATATTTTTGCCAATTTCAGTCCGATTTTGCTTAAATTCTATATGGTGATATCCAAGGCATGGTTGTATCATATAAATGAATCTTGAAGTGATAAACAGTTTAATTTCAACAAAATGGTTCCCAACAAAGTGTTGCGTTTTGTTGGGACACACTGTACAGCAATGTTACCTAAAAAAAAAGTGAACACTAGCTTGGCAGGTGCCAACGCGCCCCCACCCAACCACCACCTTACTCCCATCGGACTGTTATTCAAATAACACAGCAATTTACAAAGAGAAACAGGTAGATAAATCATGGCACACATATCCTGTCAAAATAGAGAAGGAGCGAGTTTTGTCTTGTCCATCCGTCCGATGACGGCTGCGTGCAACACGAGAAGATTTCCATATTTTCATCCCTTCTGGGCTACTATTACTAACTAGCCCTCACCCCCCAAGAGCAAATATGAATAATACATGTATCTCCTGAGATTGCGGTCAGGTTTTTTTTTTAGGTGGGGGAGCGACTGGAAGCTTTCTTGAATGAGGAAAACTGATCCGCCACGAACACAAATTCTGAGGTTATGCCAAAATACAAAGATGATTTTTTTAAAGAAATATTTTAGGCTTTGCATGGTGACAATTGGTATGTGGAGCAGTATGCGGAAACACCATGTAAGAATCGTTCGTACTTTCGCACTTCTATATCGTTCGCACTTCTCGCAATTATATTTTTTTCTCTAGAATCAGACAGAGGATGGTTCCAAAACAAACAATTGTTCTGTGACAATTAAGAATTTGAATTTGGGAAAAGCTTCTGTGTTGCCCTCCTGCATGGATATTCTTAATTTATTTAATACAATTGTGCTTAATCTGAATGACTGAGTTTTATTTAGCATGATAAATGGAAAAGTCATAGGGTTTCAAAGTGGAGAGACAAACACCCAAATAACGGCTTCGAATGAACTTTAGAATTTTCATTCGAACGTATTGAAATTATCAAGAGGTCAGAAACCAAGTGGTGATTCCCAACTGAAGTTCTGCTCTCCCTTTTGTTGAATTTCTGTCATGCCCAGCACCGACTGGCGAACTTGTTTTGGAACAGTTCGCTATCTAGCCCTCACTGCAGGCTCCTTTAGCATTTTAAGTGACAACCTTCCTGAGTTTGAAGTGGCTTTCAAACATGCACTAATAACAAAATGACATCAAGGTCCATGATTGTGAAAAAGGTCCAATACTGGACAGCATGTACAAAACCAATGGAGATGAAGAATTATTTATCCAGATTATTAGAGTGTGTTATGGTGGTGTAACAGAGAAAGACATACACCATATGGAAACTCCATGTAAATGTTCAGAGATGAATTTTTTCTTTTTTTTTTGCCAATTTGTCATGAATTTGACTGAATCGGGCCCTGGAGTCAGAAACTGCCCAGGTCAGTTGAGTTACCCCCTCCCCCCATCCACCTCCCCCCCCCAAGAATTGAGCGACACATGTCACACAAAATTAAAGCTGGCGACCTGAAGTCCTCTCAACTGCCTGAATATATGACACAAATATGAAACAGATTTTTTGCCTCAGGGGATGGGTACCAGGGATGGTGGTCAGTATCGAACAGAAGAAGTGGAGGAAAAAAATCCTTAGCAAATTATTGACAAATGGTTTACCATTTAGGTCATAGTGCATAACGTACACATTTCTGGCAAGCATATGTTAAAAATCTTAGAGAGGCAGAATCATTGACTCCTTGTAAAAATTCTCAGATATTTAAAAACAAAATGTATTTTTGATCTTCGGCTGCAAAATGAAAGCAAAAATCTTACTTTCACTCAAAACGTCAGAAAATACATCAAATGGATGTATACAAATAACTTCAAAAAATCAGATTAATCAATAAGAAAAATCCAGAATATTAAGAAAATATTAGGAAAAATCCCATTTTGCTACTTTTTGTGTCAAAAATCTGACTGAATCTGAAAAAATCTGTACTGGTTGGCAGGTAGGCCTATACACAATCCCATACACTGCTCAAAGCTTGTAGTACCTCAATGCCTATTACATAAATTCTGCATGATGAAATACATTACTATTCTAATCGAATCTTTTCCCCAAAAGGTGCTGTTGCTAGCACACCATTGTGATTGATCAACTGCACAAATTCAGGGCCATTAATACTGCAACACTGGCCCTTTACTATAACGAAACGAAACGTGCAACAACCTGTCTCCCAATTGGCCAGAGTGCTTGTTTTCTTAGCCAACAGAGCAGAAAATAGGATCAAAATGAACCAGAAGAGAGGGAGAGGAAAAGTCAGGGAAATGAAGCGTGCTTGGCTCAAGGGGGGAAACGGAGGGGAGCTGGGGACAGTTATGGATGAGGCTACTCCAGGGGGAACTCCAAGAAGGGAAATGAAGATGATTGGCTTACGGCCTAGGGGTATGGCGGCCGTGATTGGCTGAGCTTGAGGGGGCAGGGGATATCTGGTATAGAACAAAACAACTTTGCGAAGATGACTTATTATAGTTAGGAAACGGGACAATCTCCTCCCTGCTGCTTCTAATGGACAGAGTTAGGCAGATAAGGAAAAGTCCATGCAGTGTTGTCCAAAGTTAGGCAGATTGTTTAACAGCATACATCCTTAAAGGTAGTATCATACTTTGGCAGCATACCGAAACAGAAATCTTCATAGATTCACCTAAACTTAATACAGGGTATATAGATAGTGATGGTAGAAACATACCGTTAAAATATTTCTGCCTGAAATGCTGTTTTTATCCAGAAAAGAGTAAACCCATTGACTAAAATTATTTTTTTTATCTTTTCAAGATCAAAAATAAAAGAGAAAAGACTTAAAATATATTGTGGCCGTTTTCCACTGTTTTCTCAAAAAGCAGGCACCATATGGGACAAGTTTTCACAGATGACTGTTACTGTATCTTCCTTGATATTTTTGCCCATGAATCTGTATTTCTTTGACAAAAACCAAAGTTATGATATTACCTTTAATAATGGCCTACATTCAAGATCATACATACTATAACAAGCTATGCCCTTACTGTCAAATCTTACAGAAATGGACCATCAGCCATTGAGATGTGCCTATATTTTAGCATGGATGTCCATCTCATAATGGAGTAATTGTGATTGGCAATTAGTGGATTGGTGCTGCATGGTGGGGGTTCAGGGAGTGCTAGTGGTTCTCGGGTGCTGGCTTGACTACTGCCTTATCCAATGTTTGGTTCACCACAAAATGTCTGAAGGACCTAAACCCAAACATGCAACCAATGCATGTACCACAAAGCCTAAATCCCAACACACAAAATCATTTTTCTAAGAGCTGGGCGAGGCCTGTCCAAGCAGGATTTTTCTAGGAAGGGGATACAAAAAATGACTGAACATAAACATGCCTCTATCATTTGTGCATTCTCTGAGAACAACCCTGTGAGGATCACAACTTCAAGCCTGTATTACAGTATTGTATTATTGGTTGCACCACAAAATAGCTAAATTTTGGGACAAATTTAACGAAAACAGTGAGGGTTTATCATGGATGGTTGCCATTCCCCGAAATAATAATAATAATATATTTAACCGAGGTTGGGACCTTAGGGAGACTTTTTCATTGGGTTGTGCACAAAATTTACTACCTTTTTCTAAACATCCTCCAAACCAATGAACTTGAAATTGACATATGTTCATATTGAGAACACTGTCTTCTATCAAAATATGAACAATAAAAATATGTCTTCAAAAGGTGGCTGGTACCTTAGGGAGACATCGAAAAGTCTCCCTAAGTCTCTCTAATGTCCACTTTTAAATGCAAATGTGTCGCCCTAATACCCCATTTGTATTATACTCTAAATGCATGAGTGAAAAGCCACTCTTTGAAGAGCCATAATATGAGGGACAACTCTTTTTCAAGTTGTCTTCCACTCTTTTACAGTGAAGTTTGCATCATTTTGAGTCAAAACCACTCCAAAAGAGTGAAATATCCACCACTCTTTTTCAAGAGCCATATGAAAGACAACTGATTTTTAACGAATGGTATTTTTCACTCTTTTGCATTAAGAGAGTAAACATCTGTTACATAGCGCATTATCACAATCAAACATGTCTGTGGGCTTTTAAGAAAGAAAGAAAAAGAAAGAAACATGGACATAAAAGGATTCCTATAATTCAATGGTTTTGTGCACATGATTACTGCGTGGTGTAGCAACTATCCATGATAAATTACATCATGGTGCAATCAGCAATACAGTAATACACACTCTAGGCCATGAGTCTGGTCTAATAGTTTCAAAGAGTTAACTACTCGTTTTGGTCATTTCCATCTCGTTTTGAATATTTTCAGAGTGAGACTCACCTGAGGTCTTGACCGTTGTCGTCTGATGCCACGTCATCAATGTGAACCTGGTCACACTCCTCATGTACGAGAGAAAACAAAGCAAGCAAACAACAAATATATCGCATTAATTTACAAATCATTTTACAATACAACAATATATCCCATTCATCTACAAATCATTTCATAAAACAACAATATATGCCGCAAGAAAACAGGTAGAAAGTTGTGCAAATCTCCCCAACATTAAAGAGGATGTTCAACCCACAAGCTTCCCAAAATTGAGATTGTCTGAATTTCGTCATTATGGGCAGCACCGCAGCAGACAAATCTGTGTGATTTTGTGATGTCAGATAAACAAAATCACACAGATTTGTCTGCTGCCCCCATTGACAAAATTCAGACAATCTGAATTTTGGGGAGTTTGCAGGCTGAGAGGAAAATCATCAAAAAAGAATCTCTTTCTGTGACATCAATATTTCTTTCTCATGTCAAGTAATTTAAGGATAATAGTTCTAACAAATAAAGTGAGGTTTGTTGAGTGTTGAACATCCTCTGTAAAAGTTAATACACATGAACTTAATTTTTCTTTTGGTATATAGAGGGGGAGGGGGAGTTACATAAACATTCAACCTTCCATTGCAAACATTTGTAGAATGCAAGGAGGGAAGAAAAAATAATGTCTAGAATAAACCAGGGGTCTGTTTCCTGACCCTGAAAATCGTGACATCATTTGTTTTCACAGTAAATAGGTTTAGTCTGGTTGGCACAGAGACAACATCACTGTGGTCAATGTGGAGAAGGGGAGGGGCTTGGGTTTGGTTAGGGGGAGGGTGAGAGGCAGGGTTTGTGACAAGCCAGACTATTGTGTGGACTTTGGTATGCCTGAAGGCCGAGCTTGCCTCCCCACCCCAGGCTATGTAACCATTGCTCACCCCATACCCCATCAAACCACCCACACTCCCCGGTTTTCTCCAGGTTTATGTTTCTGCCATTCTAGAAACAACCAACAATATTCCAAATTGTCCAAATCTACACAAAATGCAAGAAGCAAACTTCTGCACTACGAAATTTCCACTTTTAAGCTCTATAAAAATATCACAAAACAAACAATTATAAATAGGAAATTGAACTGAACTGTCACAGGTATTTTTTAAGAAGCCCTCCCCTAATGTTGTTGCACTGGTAGTTTGGCTTTGTTGGAGCAAACACTCTGGAAGCATTGATACATTAAGGAAGCCTTGTCATGCATAAATGCAGTGACAGAGGATTTGCCCTAATTTATACAAAGCCTGCAATAAAATATTTTGCTCTGAAGGAATATTATCATTTAGATACAGGTGGGATTACGGGACATATTTTCAATTGAGCCAGAAATTCAATAGAGCGCAACAAAGTACACTTGATAATTACAACATATTACCCTAATCAGGCACAGCAGTCATTGAGAACAATTCTGTAATGACCGAAAAACAAACCCTTGTGCCATTTTAATGTACAAGGGTGCATTTTTGAAAATTCTGTATAGAAACTTTGGATGTGACTAGTATTTTCTTTCCTTTTCAGAAGCGTAAACATTCAATAGAGTATTGCTTATATTATATTTACTCCCACGTTTATGAAATGACACGCCCACACATTTTTCAGATGTTATTGTTGGTCATATCCATTTTGTTGTGATATGTAGGTCCAAGAATTTTGAAAGCTAGATATAATGTAACTGGAGCTATAAAGGATACCGTTAAACAGAATGAGTCTACAACTTACAAACTGCTTACATCTTATAACCAAAAGGAGCACAATGCTAAAAGACACAAGCTTAATATTTCACTATTTTTGTTGAAAAAAAAAATCCCAAAACCCGATTGATAATCAAAAATTTATCGATCCTAGTTTATAATCCGATGCACCAATACAAATCGATGTCTGCGTACGTTTTTTTCTTCTTCAGAACAACAACACAGAACAACATTCCTGCAGTTTCAGATGCCGACGAAACAAGATCGAAAGACTGAGGGGGTGTACAAAAAAAAAAAAAGGGCAAGCAGAAAGGTAGATGAGACAAGAAGGGTAAAGAGAGGAACGAGACGGACGCAAGAAAGAGGGAATGAATTTTTTTCCTATTAGCGAACAAGCCAAGCACTCCTCCCAGCTGTTAGCCCCTGGCAGCTCATTTCAAAAGATTTCCATAAAATATGACGGGCACCGGGGTTCGGGTAGTAGACGAAAAGTAAGAGAAGTAGGCACAAGGAAAAGAAGGGGAAGAGACGAACGAAGAAAGAAAGGGAAAGGAAAAAAAATATAATAAAATAAGCCAGACAGGGAAGAAAAAAATATAATAATAATAAGAGCTGTTTTGTGAAAGGTGGCCCTGGGGCTGTTTTTCTTTCATCTAGAAAATGACATGAGGACAAGGAACAGCGAGAGGGATGGAGGGGTAGAGTGGGGGGGGAGAGGACTTAGTTTTCCCCCCTGGTTTCCAGCCCCGATGTTGGCTGCTTGGCAGGCTGAGGCTCAGGGCACTGGTCTTATGCTCAAGGGGCTCGCTGAATATAGACAGATTGGGAAAAGCCCTCCGGCAACCAGAGGAGGCTTGGAAGAAGAGAGGACACGGGGAGAACGAACGAACGAACGAAAGAAAGGGAGACAGAGGAAGACAAAATAATAATAATAATAACTGGGAGGGAGGGGACAAAAATACTCGACGAAGACTCCTTGAAAGGAACACTGTTAGGATGGCTCTTCTAGTCTTCTGTGTGCGTGTGGCTTTTTTTTTTTTACTCGCTCGGTGGCGTAAACACCCTGCTCCAAATCTCCAAATTATGAGATGCTTTGCAAAGGGGGGAGAGAGAGTTTTTTTTCAGAAGAGGATACATGGCAACCGTGTCGCTGGAGATGGTGTTAGGGCTCTCCGTGGGATGGAAATTTCATTTCGCTGACAGGGATGGAACAAATGCCCCCTCGCACCGAGGGAGCACCGAGCAATTGCCCTAATTCCTTCCCAACTCTGGCTCCGACCAAAAAAAAAAAGCGAAAAAGAGAAGGGATGGGGGAGGAGAGGACGAGACACCCTGACAAACTGATTCCAGGAGAGTGGAATGGACTGAACAGGACCCCGGGAGAACCATGAAGGAACGCACATTAAGAAAATGAGATCCACCAACAAATTGCACTAGATCCCCCCTTCACTCTCGGCAAGCAAAGCACATAAGCAAGCACTCCTACATTGGCTTGACAATATCTATACCCAAATGGGACCGGGGGAAGTCGTTCACCTGGTAGCGTCGATGACGGCGGGCGGGCGGCAACGAAGCAAGCTCAAGCAAGGAGGGAGGAACTGCCCGCGCGACGTGTTTAATACCATTGGCGCTAGTGGGGACACCCTAAAACACGCACACAAAAAATCAACAAGCAATCTGCATAGCAAATGCTTGTGGAGTCTTTGAAGTTTCAAATTATACGTCCTGCCTTGAAGAGTCCACCCAAAATTCAAAGACATCCAGTGAAGAAAAAACAACAAAACTCAAGGCCTTTATGTTCTCACAGACTTGATGACAATGTATCTGGGGGTATTACCAATGTTTTGCGAAGGTAAAGCATAACGTGGGTGTGTTAGGCCCTTCCTCCTGGCTCCATAGTTAGGGGGACAGACAGGTAATTAAGGTATAGGGTAGACCATGAGTGGACTGAGCGTGACAAAAAAAATGAAGGAAACTAGACATTACGAGTTTGGTCAAAATCCACTGTTTAAAATTGACCAAAGTGGAGTCTACAAAATTGGAGTACAAAGTCTATGGGATTTGAGGAGGAGAAGAAGAAGAAGAAAAAAAAAAAATCAGAACAAAAACAATACCTTTTCCATTGTTCACTGAAAAACCAAAAAGAAGCCAAAAGCCAATGCAGAATAAACAGAAACTAACAAGCTTCTGATAACTCAGCCCCCTAAACAAACATCCTCCAACTCTCTCATTCAAGCCAGCCTCCCCTCCAAAAAAAAAATAAACCATTTCCAGCACAATGAAATTATCCTGGGGGGCTAGAATAATTCCCTGGGTCCTCTTGCTCTAAACACATTAGGGCCTTGCTAACTAGCCTTAATTCATTCGGCCAGCAAAACTGATTTGGTGGTTGTAGCCCAGGGCATCTGAACAATCAGCTACTTGCAACAACAAGAAGAAAAAAACGCGGAATATCTTATATTGTTTTGTTTGTTTTTTGGTAATATCTTTCCCTTGCCCAATCTTTTGTTGTTGTTGCTTTTAGATATAAGGAAGAAAAATAGCCAGCCAAGAAAAAAAATGGAAAGAAGAGGAATTGAAGGGAAGAAAAAAAATTGACCATGATGCTTTTTGGCATCTTGTCCGAAGTGCGGGGAAGACACTAAGAGTACTCCTATTGGCTGAAACCGCCCCTTGGAAGCCCCGGGGTGTTCTAGCAGCGCTTGCCCGGTTCTTCCACTGATGCGAGACTTTTCCTTTCCCTCCTGCTTTCTCTTTCCGCCTCCCCCTCCCCCTTCGCTCGTCCGTCTCTTCCCCCATCTTTCCCTGTTCCCTCTTTGTGATCTTCGATCAATCGTCAACGTGGCCCCGTGGGTTAGGTGAACAATTGATTTTTGGCTTCCGTAAAGATATCTTAGATAGTTGTCCACGCGTGGGGTAGCATACTCTAGCTAAATCGCCCGGCATTCGCCGAGCAACAGGGCAATGACCAATCTAGATTCAACTGTTTTTTCTTGTTTGTCCCTTTTTCTCCTCGGGAAGGGGGGAGGGGGACAAAAAAATTTATATTTTGAGGTCAGCGAGGGTTCTCCACGTTTGAAAAAATAATGAACAAGCTTACACTTGATTGCTGCCAGAGCATTCATACTTCAGAGCCAGTCATCAATCAAAAATGAGCTGGTATGTACACATGTACACAGAAAGATAAGTGTGTACACGAATGGTTTGTTCCACCAAATTGCCAACATCATTCAAATTTCATCTTCTTGTCAACAAGGTTTCTCGTTTCATTTTTGTTGGATTTGTTTTAAATTTTTCAAAGCCACTGCATCATGAGGTAATTTGCAGTCCACCATAAACATACATGTTTGGAAAAACAAAAGTAATGTTTTATATCTTTGTTTTGCCTACACTTAATAAATTAAAGTAAATTGCCACAGATAGGAATAAATGAACCAATTAAAAAACCCAACTTGAATTGCTAAACTCTTTAAGAAGTCCACTACTTTTTTTTAAATAAGAGGGAAAAACACTAACGAGGGATAATTTCACCTCAAAGAATTGTAATAATTGATTAGGAACTGAAAAAATTTCTATGGCAACAAGTGCTGTGCTATAAATGGACCTTTTTCTCACACTTAAAAACAGGATGGGCCTCAAAAATTCTCTCTGATAACAATAAACAAGTGCTTTCTACCTTTAACTACTGCCAAAGGATGTATTGGTTAAAATAAATATATTGGTGACAATATTTCAAAGGCCTAATATATTTTTTTGCTTCCAAGTATTAAAAGAACAGACTTTTCCTTTTGGCAAATTACACAAAAGAGGGGAAATGGTAGGGGGGGTGGGAGATAGGGAGATAAAAAAAAAAAAATGACCGTGCTGTAAAACGTTGTGCATCACCCTTTTCTCAGGGGGACTATGGCAATTTCCAAACGACGTAACTGAGCATCCGCACAGCCCCGCCGAGGCACCGTATCTGCCAAACCGCCACGGGACAAGAACCCGTCTTATTTTACACACGGCCAAATTGATTTTCTGATTCCGCTTTTCGTGCGTTTGCCTCGCCTTCAAAAAAACCTGTGCGCACGGGCAAAACAAGCTGTGGGTTTGTGTCTCGTCTAGTCGACGGCTCGGGCCCCGTCCAGCCAGTATTTTTTTCTTCTTCTTCTTCGTCTTCTTCTTTCTCTTCTAACCGTTTCTTTTTCCTCAGCCTCATCCAGCTTTGCAATTCCGTCAAATCCCTTCTCTCTCCCCCCTTTGCTTATTCCCCCGCATCCACAGGAGTGATGGATGCCACGCGATTTTAGAGACGGATTATAAATTGATTCTAAATTCTGTGTAAATAATGGCACGAGATCGCGTGTCCAAATGACAAGACATTCATTTGTCCCATCTGTACTTAAACAATTTTAAAAAAAATGTTGCCGTTAATTTCAAATTGGCTTCCTATGCAGCATGGATTTCATCCATGATGAAAAAAAATGACAGAGAGATCTGGCGTTTGTTTCAGAATGTATTCGGAATCACTGCTTTACTGACAGAAGGTGTAAAAACTGAACATTATTGATGGCACAATTAGCTGCTAGAGTTAAGAATACAAATCTGAAATGATTTTAGACTTGGTAACCAGCACCGATTTTCTTACTTTGATGCAAAAGTAAGAAGATTTATAGGCTTCTTGGACAGGACATCAAAACAGACTTCCTGTTTTGTATTTCCAAAGATGGAAAATGTACTCTTTCTGAAAGAGTAGACTTACTGAAACTAGGGACAAGATATTTCAGAATGAAGAAAATGCAAGTGTGTTGCTCAAATTTTCACTTAAAAAAAATGGGCTGCCAATTTTGCAGAGTGTTTCCTCCTAAAATCAGAGTGTCTTTCACTTGGTCTAAGTCCCTCATTTTACACAATGGAATATACTACAGTATGTATAGGGAGACTACAGAAGGTAGATTTAAAATTTACATGGGTATAAAGGAATTTGTACCATGCTTTAAAATCTTACTGGGATTTGTATCTCTAGTTAAGTTTTAAGTCATATACTGGCATGTTATTGATATTGTTCCACAGGCCTGCAACTTCACATTTTAACAATTTGTATGACCAGCTTTTTCTTTTAAGGACTAGAAGTCCACTACGGATGGTGGCTAATACCTTGATATGATATGTACTTCTATGACTTTTGGTTCAAGTATACATATGAAGCTCATTTTCTTTAACCAATCCTTGATTATAAAGTCTCAGCCAGTTCTGTTTTCTCCCTCATCATAAGTTAACTATTTAACCATATTAATTAAAGGCGGACTATACTTGGAGTTTAACAGGCAAAAGGATCAACATTGTCACAATTCACACCACAACTAAAGTGAAAGCAAAACAATGGATACTTCTTTATCTTGATCAAATCCATAAAAACGTAGGAAATTGAACCTCATTTCCGCAACTCATTACCCACACTGTTCAACGGATCCAGTGATTATTCTAAAGATAAGAAGCTAACGGTTTCATTATCCAAACATTAGCCAAAACATGGTTCGAGGATTGTATCTGTAGAAATCATGTCTTATATATCAAAGAGATTTGGAAGTTCTCTTTGACTGATGGGGAGGAAATCACAATTTCAAAATGTTGATAGTTAGGCTGAAATGGATCGTGATGGCATTGACATTCTGTGGCCCACTTTATTGCAATACTGCCCTCTGTTGATGAAATGAAGAGAGGTTTTATTTTTAATAGTCCTAGGCTGTTCCTATGTGTATATTCTGTATTTTGCTAGAAACATTAAATTGAATGAATTGACACAGCACGCTGGTAGAATAGCAACTCAATTAGACATGGTGCCAGTCTTTTGTGATTAGGTGGGCACATTTCTGACGATGAAAATTAATTTTTTGTCTGGATACTGGATTCAAGGTGGAACTTACAAGAGCAGTTTAATCAATGGAATTGTGGATTTTGTTAGAGATGGGGTGGTCGCACCATTCATTAAATTTCCAAATGATCAAACATCCTTTGGGATGTAGGTGCTGCAGTACACTGAAAAAAAGGCTTACTTCTTAAAGGTACAGTACAGGATTGGTAACATACCCAAACAGAGATGTTCACACAGATTTACGTATAACTTTCAGGGTATGAAGATGGTGCTGGTAGAAACAAACCCTTTAAATATTTCCACCTGAATTGCTGTATTTATCCAGAAAATTAGTCAAACAAAGACCGAAAACAGTTTTGATCTCGGGTAAGATCAAAACATTCTTTATGTTTTATAAGAAAAATTGAGTCGGAATTTTCGCTATCACTCGTGACTCAGATGTCCAATTGAGCTCAAATTTTCACAGGTTTATTATTTCATGTACACATTTGATCAGACAAAGTGTGAGTGCTGTTCTGCTTGTGACCTTTACCAATCATGTATTGTACCTTTAAAGAAGGGGGTCCTCAAGCCTTTATCTTGTTCTGATATCAACCACAATAAGTCTTCGCTTACCTCCAAGTCATTGAAGAAGAGGTGTGTGTCGGCAAGATTAAAGACCATTTCCTCCATTCGAAGGCCTAACGAAACAGAAGCAGGAGCATCCTATATACAAAAAGAGAGACAGAAACCAGAACATTCAGGTTATAAAAAAGAGTCAAAATCAAGGCAAAATGATAGGATTCAATGAAATGGTATAAATTCAATGGAAAGATGCAATGCCTAATTTTAGGCTAAACTGGTTGTGAATTAACAAGATAAATAAATCCTGAATTGCTTATTATTAATAATAATAATAAATAAAATTTATAAAGCACCTAATACAGAGGTTTCTAAGCACTGCACAGTGTAGGAAAACAAATTAAGAATAAAACCAAATACAAGTACATTGAATGTGGTTATTGTCGCTCAAAGAGGTGTGTTTTAAGTCTACTCTTAAAAGAAAGTTATTATTGTTCGGGTGATGAAACGAGAAGCTTATTATGAGGAAGAGAAAGTTGAAACTTTCATTTGCTACATTGGGCAAAAAGGCAAGGATTATTATGGCGAATTAATCCAAAAAGGAAAACAAAAGAGATAATTTACAAGATGGGCAAGCCTTTAATATTTTCATTTACTTAATAACAAATCTTTACCTAACTTCTGTGCATAATTCGTGAATATTCTTGCTATTGTGTTTATACTCTGTGTAATTTGATGGCAATTCAGCCTTTGGCTGCTATGACCATTGAGAATAAACCAATTTTAATCCTGAAATCCTTAAAATCCTTAATTTGTTTTATATGACAAAAAGCCATTGAAAATTAATTCACTTCAGAAAATTTTAAGTTCAATTAAATCCATTCACCTAAACAAGGGCTAATAATCTTACTACGATGCATTTGAAACAAAAACGAACATAAATTGAACCAAAACTCTAATAATTTCGTGGAAAATCAAAAAAAATTCCCAAAAATTTCCCACACAATGGTCAAGCTCTCTGTATCTCCTCTATACCTCTCAACGACCACCGAAATTGAAAAAAGGGGGGTAAACTAAAAAAAAAAAGAAGCAAAATAAACAAAAACAAACTAAAACACCCCAGGGTTTGCAGCCCAATTGCTCAAGATATGTTCCATTGATTCTTCCTCCCTTTGATCCCAGGGCTCTTCCAACAGAAAGCAGTTTTTTTTTTCCTCTCTCCTTGTGAGTGCCGCCAAATTGCGCCAATGTTTCAACACTCCTCCTCATTTGGTACATTTATGGCCTGGTCTCTCCCCATAAACCACAAACACACACTGCACTGGATGGCCAAGAGCCTACTGCTGACAGTTTTACACTGGTGCTCCCATTCCCATTCAACATCACATTATGATTCTAACCCAGTACTTCACACACACTGGTATTCCCAGTTTCTCAGCAAATGGATATACAAGACGAGCTAAACTACTGCTATAGTACCACAGGCTAAAAACTTAAGTGCACCATCAACCTTTCAAAGATACAGTAACAGTCATCTGTGAAATTCCCAGTCCTATATGGTGCCCACTTTTTGAGAAAACAGTGACAAACGGCTGTAGTATTTCTTAAGTCTTTTCATCGTTATTTTTGATCTTTCAAAGATCAAAATTGGTTGTTGTTTTTTTGGTCATTGCTTTTACTCATTTTTTCCCGACAGCATTTCAGGCAGAAATATTTAACGGTATGTTTATACAATCACCATCTTTATACCCTGTAAGTTATAGGTAAATCTGTGAAGATTTCTGTTTCGGTATGCTACCGAAGTATGATACTACCTTTAAGTTTAACTATAAAATGCTGTTGTATTTCAGCAATAAAAATTTAATAAAATCATAAAATACCACAAGGGAAACTGACTAGTTTAACCATAAGTCATTAAAAAGTGAACAAAGAAAAATTGACTTGTGAGGACCAAATAAACATGGCCTCTCCTAAAAAAAAAGATAACAAAAGAGAAAAAAAAATAAACAAAGTACCAACGTCCACAAATGGATACACTGAAAAGGTATCGAATATTAATCAAGAACTTCAAATTCCATACATTCGCTGAAAAAAAATTTGAACTCCCTAAAAAAGAAAAAAAACCCAAAAAAAAAACAACGAAACACAAAATTCTCCAGAATTTAACTGCAGACTCTTTTGAAAAACAACCCAATTGACCTAAATATTTGTGTGTCAATTTTATTTCCCTCCGACATGTTCTTTTCATGACTTGATATGTTCTGACGCAATTTAACAGTTTTTCCCCCCACATATAAATCCCTCAATTTGAAATTTCTCCACAATTTTTTTTAAGGTTGAAACTCTCGTTCTTTTTTTTTTTCCTCAATCCTTTTTTCCTGTAGCTCAACAATACGAGAAGGTTCATATTCGAATAACCGGATTAGCATCCTCCCCCATGCTTTTAACACTTTGCCTAATCTATTTAGAGGCGCGGGGTCTGCCGTCTTTGATTCAATTGTGAACCCTTGTCAGAAATGATGTGTGCTTCCCGCAATAACATGCAGATGTGCATCTCCGGCAGGATTGGTGCGTGGATATATAGGAGAGGGGGCGTGGCTAGGAAATGGGTGGGGTGGGTGGGGAGGGGACGGACCATCATCGCGCACAGACCCAATCAGGAACGAAACGCGCTGTGTGTATCATTATTATGGGTTTTATGCGCCAGTCGAATTGTGTGATGATGCAGTGTCCTTCATTAAAAACAAGTAAGAACCATTTATTTCACAATGCTAAGTTGCGATCCCAGTGTATTTTAAAGTATAAACAAAAATGGGAACTTGCCAGTTAAAGGAAGTATCATCATACTTTGGCAAGAAACCAAAACAGAAATGTTCTCAGATTTACGTATAACTTACAGGGCATGAAGATGGTATAGAAACATACCGTTAAAGTTTTTCCGCCTGAAATGGTGTATTTATCCAGAAATTAGTAAAACAACGACCACAAATCTTTTTGATCTTTTAAAAGATCAAAAAGAAATACTGTGGCTGTTTTTCACTGTTTTCTCAAAAAGTGGGCACCGTATGGGTGTTCACAGATGACTGTTACTGTATCTGTCTTCATATTTTTGCCCATGTTCTGTATTTCTTAGAAAAAAAAAAAGTATGATATTTCCTTTAACAGTTAATACCAAAATCCCTTTTTTGTTTCGGACATAAAGAAACAATTGAACCACAAAAAAATTAAGTATTCTTAGAACAAACATTTACAGCTCATCAGCAAATGAATTCCAATGAATCCTTGTACCCTTCGCAAAGAAGGGATTTACTGAGCTCATCTCCTCATGTAAAAAAGAAGAAAAAGGGGAGGAAATGTTGAAATGCTCTCTTTGAAGAGGGCACTTTGAAGTTGGTGAGTCATGGTTAAATGCTTTCAAAACAAATCCACCAGAGTTATTCACACTTGTTTAGTTTCATTATCCCATTTACCTCTGGATACAACCTTGGTTGACTGAAGGGGGGAAAAAACGCAAAAAAAAATGGAGAGAAAAAACTAGAGGAGGGAGAGAGAGCCTGGAACATTATTTACAACAAAGACTTAAAAACTGCCGCAACATTTCTGGAATTTGTAGCCTCCGGGGCCAATGGGGCTCTCCAAACACCGGCCACGGAGCTGTCATGTACAATCTTAGCACTATGCATGTGATGATGCCACTTTGTAAAACAAAAACCTACTTTTTTGAACAGTCTGGGGAGTGAGCTAGTGGGGAGAGAGTGGTGGTGCTGGTGGATTGCGACTTGGGGAGTTAGGGAGTCATAAAGTATTTCTTGGAGGGGGGACAAAAAGGCGGGAGGGGAGGGGTAACTGGCTTGGAAATGGCACCTGCAAGGCCAGCCATGGCCAGGGTATACATGTTGGAGGGGATCATTTAATTTGGGGCCTAATTTGGCAAATAAAACACAAAAAAGCAAGTGGATGTTATCAAAGAGGGGGGGATTTTCTTTTAAAGCTACAGTCATGTTGAATAACTGCTAGTCTGCTAGTCGGTTAGTTTGTTTGTTGGTTCATTTCTAGCTGGATGGTTTGTTTGTTTGTTTGCCTTGTGTTGGTTGGTCTCTTAGCAAGTTTGGTGGAACTTTTCATCTTTTTTTTCAGTCAATATCTTGTAATAATGTAATAGGTTTTGCAGTAATATCATGTGACATATATTTATCTCTTTAGGCTTAGCGAGTAGGCCTATTGAGTGACCCTGGAACTTAACGTTCCGGCCAGTATGCTCTGGCTGTCTTCAGGAGTATGCTCTTTTCAGAGCCCCCCATACTCACAAAAGAGATAGGGGGCCTAAATATATGTCACATGGTGTTAACGCAAAACCTATTACTTAAAGTACTTCCGCCATGCATGGCCTCAAATCTAAGTTAATTTTCTTTTAAGTCCATTTTTCATTTCAGCCTCAGATTATTTTCCTCATGAGTTTCATTGGTTGAAAATTATCAAATAGATTTCAAACGACACTATTCTTTCCCAAATCAAACTATGAGTAGACTGCCCCAAACCAAACATTCACTGGAAACCTATAATTTCCTAGATAATATCAGCCTCTAAGAAAGAAAAATATACACTGTTGAGAAGTCTGACCTAAATTGGTGCTCTCCAAGTCCCTGGGGGAATTTCATGGTTGGTATTACACATTATAAATGCACAGCATGTGAGTTTGGTATAGCATGGGTGTCTCTGGTGCACCTTGCACCCAAGGTCCTGTCAGACACATCAAACAGCCAAGGAAAACTGGGCCAGGGTTTTTTCTCTCTACCGCCTTCTTGTTCCTACACTTGGAAGAGAATGATGTAGGCCTGTAGTTGCACTACAATGCAAGATTTACGTCCTCTGTAAATCTGTCAGGGCAAGCTGTACAGCCTAATTATAACAAAGATGGTAATCTGGTGGTAAGGGGGCGGAGGTTTGTTGGTGGTGGTGGGGAAGGTGGGTTCTCGGGACATGTCAAGCTCAACTTCTAGGGTAGGATAGCAGAGGCGAAGCTTGATTGGTTATTAAACATCTCATGAAAGCCAAGGATGACTAAAGGCCTTTTATCTCCTTTTCGATCCGCGTTGAAACCAACCCAGATCCACCCCGGTTCAGCCCGGCAAGTTTTTGAACCGGATCGAAGAGACGCAACATTCACACTACGTTTATGGTGAACCGGTTCATAAAACACAGATCACGCGTCACACGGCATAAAATGCAGTTTCAACCCTGCTCCCTACCACCAGGGTTGATTTCAATCCGGCTAGGCCGTCCTACCCAGGTTGAAAAAAATCTTGTGTGAAAAGTGTTGAAAAAATCTTGGGGTTCGATCCGGTTCCAACCCCGAGATTTGGGATAGTGTGAGACTGAAAAGCCCTTATAGCTGTATCTGACTGAAGCTTTATGTTGGTTCGATCAACTGGGGACTGGGCATGTCGGCAGATGGGTGAATTTCTACCTCTGAAAGGGTCAAGGCTTCTAAACAGTCAATGCCATTGGGAAAAATTTAAAAGATATGTGGAGCAGAAGATGTAGTGGATGGGCCAGGAGCGGACAGAGCTTGGCTTTAAAGGGAGCATATAGGATTTGCAAGGCCTCCAGAAAAAATTACTCAGCTTGAGACAGAAAATGGACTCAAACAACAGTTCGTAAACAGTACAAACAGTCAACAAAAATCAACCAAATCTTGGTTCATCAGATGCTGGGTTTTTGCAAGTTTTTCTCGTGACTCAGATGTGCGATTGAGCTCAAATTTTCACAGCTTTATCATTTCATGTACATGTTTGATTAGACAAAGTATGATTGTTGTCCTGTGACCTTTACCAATCATGTATTGTACCTTTAAGAACCAGTGCCAATGGAGGCTATGGGTGTCTAGGTAATTAATGACCCAGTAATCAGCTCTTCCTTGGATGTCAGTGGGGGAGAGAATGATGCTGAGGTGGGTATAGTCGAGGGAGGTATGGCATTGGGAGCATCCTTGCAGCTAAAAGGCAACTGCAATATAGGCAGTCATTGACGATGATTGAATAAACCCTGTCTGCACTCTGCGCAGATGAGAAGACCAAATCACCAACATCAAACTGACATCAACTTCTCATTTTCCTGAACATTTTGGGCTAGAGCTTGAGGATGATGGCTGACTGTGTACTATTCTTAAATTGTTCTTGTTGGGTGCTTAACGAGGTCGATGCAGAGGTTTTTCGGTTGGCTGAAATGCAAAAGATTTCATCATGGGCTCAATCTGTACTGTATAAGAACAGAATTCATTATGCATTATTGCCTCTACCATCCATAACCAGCCGGCTTTTCAATCCAGCAGCGTTACGGCAAATACCTACAGAGTATTACACGTTGGCCTACATCCAATGCAACAAAATTGACTGGAACTTATATTAGGGCGGGAGGGAGGTTGGGAGGAGGGGTGGGGGGACTCTCATGGTAACACACTACAGTACACCGGGGCCCATGAATTGTGGGCCTTGTATAGGAATGTACCAATCAAGACTGCTACGTGCCTGGTCAAACCAATGACATAAACTTCGCTTTAAAGTTGCCCTCAACTTGAAGTTGCTGTTGAGTGTGTGTAGTAGCTAAGTACATGTAGGGCCTACTATCAGGGGCCAATTTCATAGAGCTGCTTAGCTCAAAAATATTGCTTAGCACAAAAATAGCTTGCCCAAAGAAACAAACCACGATTGAAAATTCCATTTGATATTCATTGTCAGCGAACAACAGCCAAAGAACAATTACAAGTGATACACAACACATGGGAATTTTGATGTTAATCCTGTTTTTACTGTTTAAACTTATGCTTAGCAAATTTTTTGTGCTAAGCAGCTCTATGAAATTGGCCCCAGGTTTTTTGGGTGAGATGTTTTCAAGTTCAAGAATTGTTTCTTTTCTTCAGGTAATCAGTACAAGGGAAGGATTTGGACTTGGAAGGGTACTAGAACTTAGAAGGATAATGACAGAGTGTAAACATGGCAATTTGAATCTGCATGGGATTGTGCAATAGCAGTGCAGGATTCTTAAAGATGGAACATCCTATTAAAACATAATACAATCTAGCATCACCATCACTCTGTTCTCCGCCCATTTAAAATCTGTATGTACATCCACTATATGGGTCCTCTTTGAAACCTAAGCTTGGGCTCATGGGCTAAGGATTCAGCGCAGACTTCACTTCGTGTCCAACATACAAGTGTCGAGATCATAGGTTTTTTAGTTGAAGCTGAAGTTCCCTTTCCTCATTCAAAACAAGAGTATCTACTTCCAAACTGTGGCCAAAGCTTCTATTTTCATACCTGTCACTTTAAAATGGATTTTCTTTTCCTCAGAATGGAGCTGGAGCCTTCCTTGGAGCCCAAGCCATTTTGACAAGGGCCTTAGGCTGATGACCATGACAGAATAAGAAGTAAGTATGACCAGAGTATAGGTTCCTTACTCTATGGTATGACATCACCACTGCATCAAATGAAGACCAGCTTGTTGAAAATGGTCCTCAGGAATTCTAGTTACTACTAAGTACTACATGTAGTGTGCACATTGCCTACACAGGGCAGTTAATGTTTATGCAAAGAATATTGGGTATTTTCAGATATTTGGTAAAAAATAGTGGGGGAAAAATCTCAAGCTATTTTAAAAAAAGTTATGTTTATATATAGGCCTACAGTAACATTTATTTTTAAAGAATTGTTACAGATTTCTGATGCCAGCACTCTTGATACATATGTAACCATACAGGCTAAACAGACTTTGCTGTGATTGTTATTAGTCAAAACATTACAAAAAGCTTGGCCAGCCCTTCTTTTTTTAAATAACTGCCATCAATTTAAACTGAAAAACAAGGAGTGACTCGGAGATTGACCAATGATAAAAATGTCTGAAATCTAAAAATCTCCTCCAGATACTTTTGTACACAGCCTGTAAGGAAAAAAAAATCTGAAATCCAAAACAAAAACATCTGAAATCAGATTTTAATCTGAGAAATCTCATCCCTGGAAAAATGAAAGCTTGTAGGCCTAACTATCTACTGTCCTGTGAAAGTAGCACTTGAAAGTTTTATGTTATACAATCAGATTGGATTAAAATCATGCACGTCATCTTTAAGGAGACATGGTTTGATGAACCACAACATGGAGAGAAAGTTATTCATAGGAAAGGGTTTTTGCGTGGTGTCCCAACTGTTGGACTGAGAATTTACGAAGCTTGACAACGGCAATAACCCATGCCCCATTACATATGCACACAGGTTTTTCTTTTCTTCCCCAAATCAGAAACAATCCAGGGGCCAATTTCATAGAGCTGCTTAGCACAACAAAATGGCTAAGCATGGCATTTCTGCCTTAATAAAAACAGGATTAACAAGTAACAACCAAATTTTTACATGTGTTGTGTATCACTTGCAATTGTTCTTTGGCTGTTGTTCGATGACCATGAAATGAATATAAAATCAAATTGTCAATAGTGTTTGTTTTTATTGGGCAAGCCATTTTTGTGCTAAGCAATTTGTTTGTGCTAAGCATCTCTATAAAATTGGCCCCAAAACAGACCAAAAAAAAGCTCCTCATACTATTCAGAGCTCAATCATTGCTGTATCCATCTATCCGTGCCGCAAATCACAGCAGCCAGTATTTACAATACAGGTGCACTTTAAAGACCTCTGATGATGATGTGTGTAAAGTGTGCAAAAACACCTGCCACACAGCATCAATCAGGGGCAATGCCAATATGCTGGGACAGGGACAAAATGTCATGATTTATCTGGCCCATAACTGGTCAATATAGGCCACTTGTCTTTCAATTAAGTGTTCCACTTTTTTTTTTATTTGCCCTGTAATGTGTACAGAGGCAGACTTTTAGTACATAAATATATATACACTTTGATCCCCTTGAACAAGAGGGAAGAACAAGGCCTCCGACTTCGACCTTTCTCTTCTAGCTTGGATCTGACCCGGTTATTAGGGAAACTCTGTGGGGGAAATGGTAGATTTTTCCCCCTTTTTCTTTCTGTGTCTTGTTAATAGTGCTCGAGTCTTTCAAGCCAAGATCCAAAGGGAATTCCCAGAGAAATAATTGGGGAGTAATGGTTATTGCTCCCGACATTTTATTTTTTTTTCTTCTCCCTCTCTCAAGTTAATGGAAAATAATCATTTCCACTTCAATTAGCAATTCCGATGGGCTTTTTAGTTTAAATGGGAGGGGGCGGTATGGGTGAAATTCTTTGCTGACATGTGGGGAGGGAGGGGGCGGGGCAAGTCAGAAGAGGGGCAAAAAATACAACAAATAACAAAAAACAAACCATAATTTTTGTTAAATGGACTGACTATTAGTATTAAAACCAAAGCTTCCACGTGGCAATTTATGAACCAGGCATGCAACTCTGATTTAAAGGTTTACTGTAATCAAAATTGGGAAAGGGGTGAAAGTGCTTTAAAATTATTGCTTAATACATAATTAATGACTGTATAAATTTATATGTTTCTGTATTAAAGTGCTCACTTTTGACCATAAAGTTACAAAATTAGTACATGTATGCCCTGCCCCCTCCCCCAACAAAGTCCCCCTTGGAATCGATCCATGCAACAATAGCGAGTGACATCACCTACAGAACGAGTAGGCCCTATAAGCTTGCACCACAGTATACTGCGTGGCGTTCTGCATGTGACGCAAGCAAGGTTTTCCGTCGCGAAAAGTATGATGCTAAATTATGGGTCTAAAATACCTCCATTTTCTATTGTACAATATTTATTCGCACAAACAATGATAGACAGGTTGAGTTTTATAACAATACAGAAGTGTATTTAACTTCATATGAGTTTTGATTACAGTGAACATTCAACAAAAAATGAGGAAAAGTCACTATTTACTAGACTTTTTAGTGCAGTGTTTTTCTATTTTCAATGGCTTACGATTGAAGTGAAAAAAGGAGGAAATTAGCTGATCCGAGGAACAGTTGCATACCTGATGAACAGCAGAGGATAGCAAAAATGTTTTAACTTCCAGTTCCACACAACTGCTGCAACCACGCTGTCCACCTAACCACGGAGGAAGGAAGCTTCCTCCATGATCTAACCATAAGGCAACCATGGCAATGAAAAGACTTGAGCCCAGATGTTGACTTTCCATTTGAACAAATGCCCCCCCCCCCTTCAACAAAAGTTTAAATCTCCAAAACATTCCACCAAAAAACCAAACCGTTCGAATCTCTATTTTTCTCTTCTCAAGTCATAAATCATACAACTTGACTCATGTCAGAGTAGTAGAAAGAAATGTAGGCCTATATATTCCTTTTTTATCTTAATAAAAATAGGTGTACGTGCGGCTCCCTGCAATTGCAAACAATTGTCCATTCCACGGTGAATCGGACAGGAACAATATAAACACCACAAACATTTATTCAGACCCACTATCTTCTTCAATAAAATAATATTAACCGCTACACATACACGTACATCAGCGGAGTATTAAGGCTCACAATAAACATTTAAATGGGTACAAACTCACTGGGACAACGCATATGGAGTATTCAACAGTAATCTGATGACTTCTCCATATGCTGCAAAGCATGAGGAGATCCCCGGTCTGGTACCTGTCCCACCACATGGCAGTTACGCCATTCAATGGGACTCCATCATCAGGGGACCTTGCTAAGAGATTACCAGTAAAGTCCGCTGCCTAAAGATAGTTTGGTCCCATCCACACACCAGCTGTGGAGGTTCATTCAACATTGTGTAATGCTCGATTCCCTAGAGGAAAGGGGTCCAGTCCACACCTTATGGTGAGGGGACAAGAAAGCAATACCGAGCAATAGACCAGGTGAAAGATGGATCTCCCCCGAGGACCAAACGGAGAGGGAAAAAAGGTAAACTGCACAAAACCCTGGAATCCTTTCAATCACCTTTTCGTCTTGAAACGCCTGACAGAAGTCAAGTAATCCATTAAGTTTGGTACTAAATACATGTACATGAAACAGACTGTTCTCATCAATATGTGTATAATATCCAGGTGTACACTTTAAGATTTCTGTCATCTTTATATTACCCTTTAAAGGTACAGTACAGGAATGGTAACATACCCAAACAGAAATGTTCACAGATTTACGTATAAATTTCAGGGTATGAAGACGATGCTGGTAAAAACATACTGTTAAAATATTTCCGTCTGAAATGGTGTATTCATCCAGAAATTAGTAAAACAAAGACCGAAAACAGTTTTGATATCGGTCTAAGATCAAAACGATTCTTTAGTTTAGTGTAAAAACAATTAAGTTGGGTTTTCGCTATTTTCTCATGACTCAGATGTCTGATTGAGCTCAAATGTTCACAGGTTTATTATTTGATGCACATATTGGATCAGACAAAGTGTGAGTGTTATTCTGTGACTTTTACCAATCATGCATTGTACCTTTAAGAAATATTCTGTTCGGACTTAAAAGCGAAACGACAAAGAGGCCTTACTAAATCTATAAACATTTTTAAAGTTTCCAAGTAATTAATTAGAATACAATTACTTTCCCGGGGAAAAAAGGAAACTGCTCTTCAGAAAAAGACAAACTATGATGTGTTAGGCCTAATGAAATGCATTTCACAACGAGCCTGGTACATCACCTTCCTAACTTCATGACATTAATTTTTTACATTAGAAAATCAACCAAATGTAAGCTTGAATGACACAAATGAGGAGGGTCTCTACAAAATCATTTAAATGTTTGATAAAATCCCAATCACAAAAAAACCTCCTGAGCCTACTAGTTTTTGTCTAACGACGGCTCCATGATACGATATGAGCTCAAGGCGCAATTTTCAAAGATAATGAATTTATAATTATTTGAAATATAAATCAGACGCGACAACTGTCAAAATGGACACAAAAAAAGCGTAAAGGAAGACCGTTTGATAAAGTGGCAACACAAGGGGAAGTCCGACACCTTGAAGTTGAAGCCCTGAACCAAAATCGTAAATATGACAGGAGTGGGGGAGGGGGGGGGGGGGGGGGGGTGGGGGGCTCTGCCTGTGCATGCCCGCCCAGTTGTTGCAGACATGATGAATAATTCATAAATGCGTCGTCGTTGTGGCCTAGCCCTCAGGTCAGTTCTGATCTGATTTTTTTACAACCTTGCCAATGACAAATAGCGTCCCTAACCTATCTTAGTGTTGTCAGCTCTTTAAAGGTAAAACTATGTCACTAGTCTTGTAAATTTCCGTGAGAAGTCATTCCAATCATGGAATGTAAGGATCAGGAGCAAATTTCATGGAGCTGTTAAGCACAAAACAAAATTGCTTAGCACGAAATGTCTTGCTCAATAATATTATATTATAATAATTAGTATTCATGGTCAGCGAACAACAGCCATATACACAACTCAATCTCATGGACATTTGGTTGTTAATCCTGTTTTTTTATTACGACAGACATTTCATGGTTAGCAAATTTTTGTGCTAAGCAGGGCCATGAAATATCCCCAGATCCAGAGGAGTAAGGAACAGAGGGAGTTATAACTGCCCGACTACAAAGACTATGATCATTGCTACCGTGATCGGAAAACCTTCCTCCATGTTCCAATCATCTACTTTTTAAAAGACAGACCCAATTTTTACTAGTGACAATTTTCAGCAAATTTGGTGTTAAGGTGTCTGATCCAACAAGGAATAATAGTTTCTGTATTGAAATGAATTTTTGCAAATTGGTGCTTAATTTTCATTGGTGTATGTGAATTTCAACTTGTGAAGTTGAAAACAGATGATGTGTTTTGGAGGCAATTAGAAGCAGTTTTCTGGTTAATGACAGCATTTCATAGAGAAATATTTCACAAGAAGACTGGTACAAAAATCAATTTTATCAACAGTAAGATGTCACATACAGTAATATAATCTTTATGGAGAAGGGGAGGCATTACCTGCTTTGTGCCATACATTTCTAAATGGAAGAAGAAAGAAGAAAGAGATGGGAGAACCCTTGTGGTCCAAAAAAGATGGAGCAGGAAAGACAAGCAAAACAAAAATTAAGCTCAAGTAGTCAAGTCTCAGACAATTTACAAAGCAGCAGCGAAAAAAAAAGAAGGTCTACGGTACTTTGAAATGAGCGGAGGCCAATTAATTCACCAATGTAGCCTGACCTTCTCAGGGGCAGAAGCGAAACTAAAAGTAACACAAGCACCGTCACAAGGTGATGTGTCACTTTGTTTTATTGCATTGAACATTAAAGTACAGGACACCAATACCACATGCAGAATACTTGAACCGTGGCCAAGACTGAAACCGGTTAATACATTTCCCCTTTGGAGTCTGCTTTTCTGAGAAGAGAGAGAGAGAGAGTTGCCGAAGCTCTTCAAACAAGGACTATTTGTAGTGTGCACTAGACACTTTGTGTCAAGAACTATTATATGAAAATCAAACTGTTTATCCCTTCAAGATTCAAATATGTGATACAGCCATGTCTTGGCTATCACCATGTAGAATTTGAGCAAAATTGGACTGAAATTGAGGGGAAAAAACTGAGACTGAATCACCCAACTTCAAAACCTAATTTCCGTCTTTCTTTCAATACACATTATGTGTGTATGGACCACTTATTCTGGAATACTGCAAATTTGTTTTTAAAGAGCACTCTTTCAATTGGTCATATTTTCACCTGGACTGATGAATAGGCCTAGTGCATCTTTACACCACACAAATACAAAAGCTGCTTCCTCATATAGGATTGAGTAGTCGGGCAGGGGACCCTCCCACTAAGTTTGACACCCTCTCCTAAAGATGACCCAATTCTTGCGGCCAGGAATGGGTGGTCTTGCTGAGAGACGACAATCACATGACCGAAGCCTCTACGCCAACTGTCCCCCGCCCCACGCCACGGCTGGGGCCTCTACCACGTCTCTGCAGGGACCTTGGTAGGGGAGAACGCGGGCTACGAACAGTTGCTCTTTGCACGTGACCTGCAGCTGAACATCCCTCCGGATGGAAAATGCAGTGACCCAAAGCTAAAGCCAAAGAAATTAAAGCGTTTCCTCAAAGACTGGTTCTGTCTGATGATCAAAACAAGATGTTGGTGGTAGGGAAAGGAGCCGTAAGTACCATCACAATCATTCAGAGCTCTGAACACACATTATACTGATCTACCAATTAGTGCTAGGCTTCTTTGCAAGTTGACTCAACGTTCTTGCCAAGACCTTTTCTGGTATTTGGCTGGTCACCATCTCCCGCTGGTATAAGCTTCCTGAAGACTTCTTTCAAATCAGATGTAGGCCTATACCGCATATTATCAGACGCCTAAGTCTGAAGCCACAGCGTTAATTCTACACCTCCAAAAACCCATCCCCACTCCTGAAATCACTTCAGTCACAGATAGCTTCTTACCACAAAACCATTCTTCCTTTGCTTGCGAGACAAAGGTTTGCCCACAAAAGATAGGTCACGTCACAATTGCACCGTACCTGGTACTGGCTAATAGTAATAGTAGGCCTAGCCTATACCATGAAAGTGTGCTGGGAATTGTAGGCCTACTCAGCGGAAAAGGAGAAGTCCGAGATAAATTTTATAAAATGTTATACTTATTAAAAAAACAAAATGCTCTTTACTTGAAATAGCATGTTTATCCGTTTAAGTTTTTATTATGAGGGGCAGTATTTCTTTTGCTAATGAAAGTTTATATCGCACATTATTTTTCACCCGACACGGACCTAGATATTAACCCACAAACATGGGTAATCCCACTCCTCCGGTGTAAAGGGATCAGGGGTATCGAAGCCGTGCATCCTGCTGCTAAAGGTGTAGGGTCCCCGGGATTGAGTCGGAGGGAAAGTGAGAGAGAGAGAGTTGGTGTTTAAAGTTTGTGGCATCCATTGTCAGATCGGGGTGTTCCCTTTCAGCAACAGATATGCTGGACCAGAGAGGGAAGCCCCTTCTCAGTTTTCAATGGGACTGGTTTTTATTTTCACAACACTACACAAGTCAACATGCCACCATTAAAAGCGCTCTTCACTTGGCACTGCTTGCCCCTGCAGCGGGAAGGCCAGTGAACTTTCCTATCCTGGAGAAGCTTTTAAAGGAACTTCAGATACAGGGGAGCAAGACAGAGACTAAGGGCCTTTCTCAAAGCTCGGCTCCGGCTCGGGCTCCATTTTGTGAATCCATTCTAAAATAACAGGTATCAAAATGGGGACTAAGGGCCTTTCTCAAAGCTTGGCTCTGGCTCAGGCTCCGGCTCTGGCTCCATTTCGTGAATCCATTCTAAAATAACGGGTATCAAAATGGAGACTTTTGGCTGCGGTTCGGTTTTCAGCTTCAATGAATAAGCACAACCTATATTTTCAGCATGTGGATTACTGAGACGAAGCCGGAGCCAGAGCCGAGCTTTGCATGAGAAAGGCCTAAGAGACAAGTCTTTCCTTTCAATGATGCAATTTTGCCAATTATAAATGTAAGGGCCTTATCACATGAGCCTTTTTTGCAACAGGCAATGTGTAGGCAACCAATAAAACAACATATTAATGTACAAGAGCTCCAATTTAGTCGCACAAAAGCCTTTTCTCTGCATTGCCATGAAAAGTGATTACAGTTTTCTTCTTCTTCTTGGTGATTGCCTTGAAGTGATTGTCTGAGTGATATGGCCCTGAGAAGTTCTAAGTGGCACAATCTGTATGGTGACCATACAACACTGCATCAAGTCAAGCAACCTTGCACCATGCATGTCTAACTGAGCTATGCACCTTTAAAATAACTACAGGCATAACTGTAAAATACTACACTACACATAGCAATGAATAGGCCTAGGCCCTAACCATACTTGTCTATACGTTTTTTGTTCTTAAAGGGAGCATATAGGATTTGCAAGGCCTCCAAAAAAATGATTGAGTTTGAGACAGAAAATGAACTCAACAGTTCGTAAATAGTGCAAACAGTCACCATGGGAAATCTTGGTTCATCAGATGCTGGGTTTTTCAAGAAAATAAATATTTAGTGTCTTTTCCAAAGATCGTTTGTCCGAACGCTTTTTGGAACAAACATAAAGTAAACTATTCTTCATGTTTTATAAGAAAAATCGAGTCAGGTTTTCGTTAGTTTCTCTTGACTCAGATGTCTGATTGAGCTCAAATTTTCACAGGTTTATTATTTCATGTACATGTTTGATCAGACAAAGTGTGAGTGCAGTCCTGTGACCTTTACCAATCATGTATTGTCCCTTTAAAAATTTAGGATTTGTAATTCAAGGTAAAGTTCAACATTGCTCACATAATTTTTTGGAATAGAGCCTTCCTGAAAGAGTTTTCTTGTTGTGATGTTATTATACACCTTTCTTTTATTTACAAACATTGGCTCGTGGTTGGCATGGGCGGCCAAATGCTGCAAACAATTTTGTCTTCTCGTAAGACAGTGGTGCAACCAAATTCAACATATTTGCAAACTTTCCATAGCTGCACAAAGTACACACCATCATTACTTATGTAAAGTTATGTTGTTTCCATTACATTCAGCAACATCTTTCGATGTTTATGAAACGTTGTGTACAAATCGGGTACAAATTGTGGCTAATTTTATGCCCAGATTTGACGGCTCGCCATAGTTTCTGCCATCCTGGTTGGCAAAAACTCGGGCTGTGACTTAGCAAAAGAAAGGTCTATTATAAAGCCTTGCTCACTGCCTCATGCAAAACCACACATGGCATTTTTTTTGATCTGAAAACAAACTTTCACCCACTGAATATTTATCTGCACACACATAAACACCAGGCATAGTGTAATCAAGCAGAAAATGAACAGGATTACTAAACTAGTATTACAATCTTGTGATCAACCCCCGCCCTGCAATCAGGAAACAGCTCCACACTCCCGATCGAAAAAAAACCCTAAACCAACACAACAAAACAACCAAAACCACTTCCATGAAATTAATCCGACTGCAAAGCGGTCAACAACAAAGTCAAGGAACTTGCAATCAACCTATCCTATACAAAACACCTCCCTCTCATCAAAACAAGTTGTTGTTGTTGCTGTTTTTTAACCAACAAAATGCGAACAATGTGATTCCCCGCTCCAATTTGCTGGTTAAAAATAGATTGAACCAAGAAAAACGAACTTTCTGACTGTGATATGTGGCAACAACAATCCAGCGATTACAACCACAGACCATTAAAGAAATATCAGCAGTATGATGTGTATTGGGTAATGTCAATTGCTTTTATTACTGGCACTCTGAGCAAAGAATATTGGACAAAAAACCACTAGCTCAGGCTTGTGTCTTTTTCTACCTCCATGGAACTAGTTAACGAGTACTAGTACAGTTGGTAGAGCACTGTGGTATGTTAGTTTACAAAACAACAGCTCAGGCTCAGGCTCAGGCTCCAGCTCTGACATCCATGCTGAAAATATGGGAATTTTTTTTTCATTGAAGCTGAAGCTCTGTTTTCTTTTTCAAACCAGAGAATCTACTTCTGAACAGCTGCCCAAAGCCTCTATTTTGATTCCCATTTTGTCAGCATGGATCCATGAAAATGGAGCTTTAGCCTGAAATGGAGCCTGGGCCTCTGTTTCGTAAACGCCTTACAATTAAGCTGAAGGCTTCTGACTGGTTCCCTTCACAGCAATAATATTTTGAAGCCAGTGGTACCCATCATTTACTCATATCCAAAGAGTAACACAAAAAATGCTTTCTTTTTTTACTGAAATGTCACTTTCATTAACTGGAACCAGAGACAAGCAAGTTTTAAAGTGAAATAATGTATATTGAATGAAACAGATTGCATTTTCACTCGGATTTGGAACCGGATCAATGTTTTCACAGAGCGTTTCCATCTTAAAATCACAGCATTGTCATTAAACAAAAATTTGGGCCTCGTTTCACTTCAACATATTTATTATTTCAAGACTTTTAAGAGCAAGCATGAAAACAAAAAGAAAGCACGGGAATTTTTTATTAAAAACTAAGAAGGTAACTACTACATGTATGTGTAACCTTGAAGACATCGTCACTGACACTACAGGGCCTAATGGTTTGCATATATCTAAGTAGTCCTATTGCACAGTATGCAGGCCCTTTAAATTTGGCAAATTAAGAGCATGCCCCAAAAAATGCAGGGATCCAGCTCCAGGCGCAGAAATAGTTGACATTTTTGCCAGTTTCTATGCCCCAGAAGAAACAGATTAAGATCAGAGTCAGAGTCAGACTGAAGTGATACTGCACCATCACAATCATGGATGGTGGGCCTGGGTGTTCCAGTATTAAAAGTAAAACCACACAATGAAGAACTAGAAGAAGGATGTGGCCTCTCAATGTCTGTAATTGTAAAGGCCAGCTATGATAGGAGTGAAACTATCGGGCCAACTGTCTTGATTATTAGTGAATTCAAAACCATTACCTGTCACCTCTTCATGTAACTTTCTGATGTCTGTCTACAATATTGAGGTCTCCTTGAGGTGTTTCTTTCTTTCCCCACAATACTCAAACTAATAATCAGGCGTGCAACTTTTCCTTGGATCAGCTGATTTCCTCTTTTTTCACTTCACTCTTATGCCATTAAAAAGTGCAAAACACTGTATTATACAAAGTATGATAAAGATTGGAATGTCCTCTTCTTTTGTTAAGTCCAAGTCGCGCATGCCTGAATGATGTGTTGTAGGTCTTGAGTCACAGAGGGAGAAATTTCCATACAATTACAAAGACTTGTACACAGAAATATTCAATCCTCAATAGTACATGTATCCTCTCCGATCCGGTTCAAAAACTTGCCGGGCTGAACCAGGGCGGATCCAGTATGGTTTCAACACAAATAGAAAAGGTGATAGTGTGAAAAGGCCTATAAACACTGCCACAATGCCAGAAAATTGCTGAATTTTAAAAAAATCATAAGCACTGTGCTTTGTTGCTTCCAAGTTCCAACATGATGGAATGGGAAAACGAAAACTCCTCCATGCTTCCAAGTTGCCTACGAAAATTACATGTTGTGCGTGACATGACCTACATCATGACCAAATTCTGTGTTACACGGAAAGCCACGGAACTGACATTTGAAAAAAAAAGACTGCATTCACGAAAACAGAACAAGATCCAGACCAAAACAAAAAAAAACACCCAGAAACTTAGAAGAAAACCCGGCCAACGTACAAAAATTGATTTGGACAGGAAAATAGCTCAGTGCCCAAAGGGCAAAAGATCTCAGATAGCAAAACATGCGCCGCAAATATCCAATACAAATTCAATTCAATCAAGAACGTACAGAAATATATTGTAACTAAGTTATGGCAGATGGTGCCTGCCACAGCCCTTTGAATGCTATGATATCACCGAAAGGCTTGGCCCTCTTGTACACAAAAAATAATGAACGGATTGAAGAATTTTCAGACAGTTTCGCATTTCAATAAAAAAATTTCCACGGCATGATGATGACAGTCTTAAGTTCTACAATGGAAGTTAACTCGGCACCAATGGGAGACTTTGGAGAACCGGTCTTCAAGTCAACAGCGCACGCGCATGCAATTGTGAGCATGCACGCGTTGTTTTGCGCATGTGCATGCGTACGTGTGCGTTGTTGACTTGTAAGACCGGGGGCTGATTTCATAAAACTCTGCGACGCATCGCAACTCGATTTGCGAAGCATCCTAGCTGTGACGCGTCGCATCTATGCGATAAGTCCATAGTCATAGAGAAAGGATGCGTCTTAACTCTGCGACGCGTCGTAAGTTTTATGAAATCGGCCCCGGTTCTCCAAAGTCTCCCATTCAGTGTTGCATGGTGCTAGTGTAGGCCTAACCGTTATTTTAATTCAAAACATAGACTGAGCAGCAATTCTCAGTTTGGACATTTTTCGTACATAACCGACTGCTATATGTGCAAGTTGGACAATGGCGAGTCCGGAAATTGTGCTGCAATGCATTGTGTACTCTCTAAATGCAAAAGAGAGAAAAATACCACTCGTTCAAAATCAAGTTGTCCTTCATACAGCTCTTGAAAAAGAGTAGTGGATATTTCACTCTTTTGGAGTGGTTTTTCACTCTGGGCAAGAGTGAAAAAACAAACAAAACGATGCAAACTTCACTCTAAAAAAGTGGAAGACAGCTCAAAAAAAGAGTTGTCCTTCATATGGCTCTTTGAAGAGTGGCTTTTCACTTTTAGAGAGTAGGATCATCATCTTTGTTCAGAGTCTGTAAGTACTTTTGCAGGACTTACAGATGCTCTGTTTGATGGAAGGACTCAGAAACTATGTGTGACGACACGCTGTGGTTTCACTAAGTGTTTCCCAATGACTTCATCATTTACCCTCCAGGATCTACCTCCAGTGATCACACCATGTAGGGGAGGCTAGAGAGAGAGAGCTAGAGATAGAGCAAGCCCAGCAGAAGTTAAATTGCCAGGATCATAGCACAGGCCTTATCACTGCTAGCATTCCAAAAGAGCCCTGAGCTCCCTTAGCCTTGGCATACCTGTCACGGAGATAAGACAGTCAGGCGTGTCCCCACTGCGGCTGAGGTCAGGCCCCCAAATGACCCAGGGACAAGACAAACACGGTGACAGAGGACAGGCCGACAAAAGGCAACAACCCCAGGGGGAGAAGTGAAGTGTGGAGGTGGCTACATGCTGGTTATGATCAATGGTGTCGGCTGCCCAGGGGTCAGTCAGGCAGCCTTGGGGATTTCTGCAGACCCATTTTTTGTTCCCTCCCCCTTTTCTTTTTTAAAGATGCACAGTCTTGTTCGATCTAAATCCAATGGATTTTAACCTAAAAATGGAGGGAGAGTCACTCTCCTGAGGACAAACAGAGCACACTGTTCAGAACGTCGAGATAATACCAACGGTTCTTCTCAGAACCACACACTGTCAAAGAAGAGATTACATGGTGTCACCGCAAACCTACCCTTCTTTTAAAAACACATACAAATCACAAAAGCTTGCAAAGACACCCATAAAACAGACCAACACCAACATGCTGCACTGGTTATGATAAATGGTGACGCTGCACTAAAAACTCCAAAATTAACACTTTTCTACCATCACCTCTAAGGTTGGAAAATGTTTTCGCTGATTGTTTGTATAACCAAATGAACTATTTATTTTTTAAACAAAAAATTTATGCCAATACACTTACAAGTTACAACTCTCTGTAGGCCTATAAGTTCATCCTTTTCTGCCACCAACATTATAGGCCAACATATTTACTTTATCTTGCAGAATATTAATTGTGCTTTGCAATTAACGAGTTATTACTGTTGCTACAGTACTAGTGCTGTCTATATCCAAACTATACCTTTGTGGGTCAAGCCTTTGGTTTGCATATTGTTTTTTTAAACAATGGCTGTCTTCAATGGCATAGCAAATGGCATGCTGTATTGTCAAGAAATGCCTATGTGGTTAAAAATAACTGCCTCATTTTTGTTTTGATACTATATCAGGGTTTGTCATTATGTTTCTATCATTGATATCTACATTCAACTGGCCGGAGTAGACCGTAAAGACCGAACAAAACACCAAAGAAATTCTGACAGAGCCTTTAATCACAAAGGTTGGTTAGGGAGCAGTATCTTAAAGGGATTCACGACTCTAGTTTTATTAAAACACACAGACTCTGAGCTGAGTTGCACGTGGTCCATTTTAGTTCAACTTGACTGGTCCAGAGTATGCTGGCCGGAATGTCGAGTAAACCGGCTCTTTTCAGAGCCACCCCATACTCACAAAAGAGATATATTTATTGAATATTGTCACAAGGTGCTACCGTAAATCCTATTACTTTTGGCTGGTCCAGATATAGAATATGAATGATCTTGCAGACTGTGGTTGGGGACAGTTTGCTGACAAGCGACAATCTTCCCGACACAATTCCCACAACGACAACGAGTCTCTGAGGCCGCAAATTTCACATTTTTTTCTTTTGGAGTTGACTTTCTGACACACATATTGCAGGGCCTGGGAATAATTACTCATTCCACTTGTCCTTTTCCTCCGAAGGCTAACATACCTTCTGAAACAACCAGGGAAAAAGAAAGAAAGAAAGAAAAACCAAAAGAACCTAAACATGTCCGATCCTGGGGTTGATTTCACCAAACTCATCGTAACCTACAATCAATCGTAGGACTTATGATTGCATTGCAGCCCTATGTAGGACATGATGGGTTATCCTTCGTAAAACAAGTTAAGATTGATCGTAGGCCTCCCAGAAATTGACATTCGCAGTCTTCTCAGATGTTTCACAACCAAATAACTACCCAATTATACATCACACAACCTAGCCATAATAAAAAAGGACAATTTTACATTGGTAGGTTTTCAAAAACTCCACAATTTGTATGTATTATAATTCAAGGCATCTCCATATCTTAAACTGTGACATAATCCGGTAATCAAAACTGGCAAAGCATTGTGGTCAATTCTTCGGCTTACGTCAGCCAGCCACATACAGAGACTCAGAAATATTTCAGATTCATTTTCATTTTCTGGTTCAACTAATGTACAGTGATAAATAGTGAATGACTTTGTTTGTGGTTGTTACTAACGAGCAGTGCCGTCATTGCAACCATACTGTTGTGACAATCATTTTTTACCGGCTTACCCGGTGACGTAAATTAACCGCATGACAAAGGAAGAGTTACATGCAGAGGAAGTTGGTCGAAAACATTACTCGCCGTCCTCAAAATACAAAGCAATTGACTGAAAAATGCCACCCATATGAAAATCATCAAGGTTTATTTATGTCATTGCCTAACATGTCATTGAATGTCACTGCATGTCAGTGAACCTTAAAGGTAATATCATACTTTGGTTTTTATCAAAGAAATACAGATTCATGGGCAAAAATATCAAGACAGATACAGTAACAGTCATCTGTCAAAATTTCAGTCCCATACGGTGCTCAATTTTTGAGAAAACAGTGAAAAACGGCCACAGTATTTTTTATAAAGTCTTTTCTCTTTTATTTTTGATTTTTGAAAAGATAAAAAAAGATTTTCGGTTGTTGTTTGACTAATTTCTGGATAAATACACCATTTCAGGCAGAACAATGTTAACATATGTTTCTACCACCACCATCTTCATACCCTGTAAGTTATACATAAATCTGTGAACATTTCTGTTCCTTACCAAAGTATATGATAGTACCTTTAAAAACCATTGAAAAGAAGCAATTATTCAAGGCTGAGTGGTAAGAGGTATGAACCCCGGCGCTACGTCCGGGTTCAACACTCGCTTCTGACTGAGGAAGGACACACCAGAATCAAACAGAAAAGAGAGAAAGAGAGAGAAAGTGAGAAAAAAACAACCAGAGATCTAGATCAAATCTGAAAGTTCCTGGAGTGAGTAACGGCAGGAATTCGTCCAAAATGTCAGAGCAGTTGTTGAGCTATCTGAGCTCCCCCGTTCATATCCTGTGCAAAGGATCCAGTAGCTGGGGCTTGTTGTCAACGGAAAGACCTCATTCAATGCGTGGTTCATGCATCCTTTTCCCTTTCTCTTTTCTTTCTTTTCTATACCATTTTGGTTTGGCTTTTTGGCACCTGGGTTCAACTCTTGAAACATTCGGGAAGCCGATAACCTCGATTGCTGCAACTTCAGGAAACACCAGTATTTGGTCAGGCGCAGATTACTTCCATGGGGAAACAAACAGCGATTGTTTTAACCCCCAAAAAGCCAACCAAAAAAAAAGGGACCAAATTTGCCGTACTTTGATATTATGTGTCTCTCATTGCAAACGATGCTGCAAAATTTGTAATACAACAAGTTATACTGTATAATAGATAAAAAAGTTACGCTGAACTGAAAGTTCTTTTCTATAGTATTTAACTTATATCTGTGGAAACCTTATCTGAGTACAGCCGCAAGAGTTGCACACTGACAAAAACCCAGATACATGGCAACAATTTCTCATGTTGCTAAAGGTAGTATCATACTTTGGTAGGACACCAAAACAGAAATGTTCACAGATTTACCTATAACCTACAGGGTATGAACTATGAAGATGGTGGTGGTAGAAACATATACCATTAAAATTGCTCCGCCTGAAATGCTGTATTTATCCAGAAATTAGTAAAACAACGACCAAAAATCTTTTTGATCTTTTAAAAGATCAAAAATAAAAGAGAAAAGACATAAGAAATACTGAGGCTGTTTTTCACTGTTTTCTCAAAAAGTGGGCACCGTATGGGACTGAAAATTTTCACAGATGACTGTTACTGTATCTTCCTTGATATTTCTGCCCATGAATCTGCATTTCTTTGACAAAAACCAAAGCATGATATTACCTCCAACCTTCAATGACACGGCTCATGTACCAGTTGTATAGACTGAATACATGGCTTCAATCTTCAAATGTTTTACATTCTTTTCTCCTCACTCTTAAATTAAAAAACATGGTAAAGATTTACAAATTCAACCCAGATTTTATCCAAAGTCATGCCATCATGAAGTCACTATCCCCTTCTCAACCATACCACACTCCCACACACACTAAAACATACAACTATTAATCACACGGTACATGGGGTACCAACACACCGTACCCCTAAACCTCCGCTGCAAAACACGACATGAATGATCGCTGCCGTTCAAAATTCATGTTCACGACTTAACACCTGTGAACTCTCTGCACACAAAGCCACCCGGGGTCGGAGGTCAAGGAGGGGAGAGGGAGGGTTAATGTAACATGCCCCGATTTGTTCTGGTATAAACTAGGAAAAAGAGCGACAAACCGACTGATCGCAGGGAGAGATTATGGCTACGGAGAGAACAAAATATATTATTAAAGGTAATATCATACTTTGGTTTTTGTCAAAGACATGCAGATTCTTGGGCAAAAATATCAAGGAAGACACAGTAACGGCCCTCTGTGGAAATTTTAGTCCCATACGGTGCCCACTTTTTGAGATAACAGTGAAAACTGAAGTCTTTTCTCTTTTACAATATATTTTTGATCTTTTAAAAGATCAAAAAGATTTTCGGTCGTTGTTTTACAAATTTCTGGATAAATACACCATTTCAGGCGAAACAATTTTAACGGTATGCTTCTACCACCACCATCTTCATACCCTGTTAGTGTTAGTTATATGTAAATCTGTGAACATTTCTGTTTTGGGGTCTTACCAAAGTATGATACTACCTTTAACGTGGTCGTGTTAAACTTATGAGAGGCCAGGAATGCGCGCAGCGGGCATGGGAAAATGTGCACAGGAATGTACAACAATTTAGAGTGATTTAATGGATGGCCCAATGCTCAAAATTGCCGATCCATTTTCATAGTTTGAACACGGGACGTACACATAAGACGGTATTGACACATGTACACCTGTATCCACCGTACCGGCGAGGCCGTGAAATGATCAATTCGCGGAAGGAGGGAGGATCGAGCAAAAGCTTTAAGTCTTTACTCGGTCCGTTCAGTGTTCACAACCGCCCCCTCTCTCTCTAAAGCTGCAGACTTTTTTTGATGGTTATAACTTTTTTTTCCGTAGGACAGGACAACCTGTGACAGCCACTTCTGATTGCTGAGGCCCCTGTGCATATTTTGATATGCATGGTGTATTGCTGGTTCAGCTGTAGTCAAAATACGGCCTGTGCCAGATTTTGCCCTGAATTTGCCCGGCTAGTGTCTGATTCCTCTGCAAACCATTAACAAACTTGCATGCCAAGACCCTCCGGAGTGTGGATCGGCTGCCTGCCGATGTGCTTCAAGCACACACTCACAGTGATGCAGACAGTGTAACTCAGAGCAGCACTTGTACATGTGAAATGTTTATAATTCTCTTAGCCATGCATGACATGCCGATTCCTTGGTTTTAAAGATTGTTTCAATAGACTTTCATTATGCACTCTACGATTCTGCTTGACATTACACAAAAACCCATTATACAAAATATGAAAAATTATAAGCCTTCCTGTGATAACTTGACTCAAGAATTTTCAAAGACAAGTGACAGTTTATCAAAAATAAAAATATTAGCAAATCAAATTGAATTTATATCAAATTGCTTTATATCAAATTTTTAATAACACAAGAAATGTTGGTAGGGTTTCTGGTACGGTATTCCGGAAGGCGCTGGTTCAAATCCCACTCCAGACAATTTTTCTTAGTTCACTTTTCCATGACTTAAGTTAACCAGTCAGTTTCCCTTGTGGTTATTTGATGAAAAAAAGTGTTACTCATTTATTACTGTAATACCAACATATCTTTTCCCCTAAAATTTTTTCTGCTTGAGAACATTATTATTCTTTTCTATCTGCCCTTCTCTGAAATGAGCAATATAATGCAGCTTTAAGAAGAAGAAAAAAATGATTTGTGTGTCATGTGTCAACCTTTGCTATGTACTCTGTGTCAAATAAGAATGTGACTTTGTTATGTGGCATATTTCATATGCAAAAGAAAATCACAATACTGTTTACGATACTGTTCATGGTTATTTCGAAAAAAAAAATGGCCGATCTGAAATCATCATAATTATGTATATCATCAAGACGCAGAGCAAACAGACACTATTGACCCTATGGGGTACATATTTCACTCTTGGGTGTAGAAGAGCAATTAGCAATCACTTAAAGGCTTCTTGCACAGGGCCCAATTTCATGGGATCCGTCACCGTTAACAAAAATTCTTTGCTTACCATAGCAGAATTTCTTTGCTTACAGTTAGCATATCTATTATCTCACGGGAGAGTTTTCTTTTGGGTAACGGTAAGCAAGCAATTTCTTCAGAATGCATATGACAGCGCGTTAGCAGAAAATAATCACAGTTACCCTAGAAATTCTTCGCTATTAAACCGAAAAGTCTTGCTTACAGATTCCATGACATAGATTTCACGCGTAGCATTGCCCGTAGCTACAAAAATAGGATTTCATGAAATTGGGCCCAGGTTTTCCAGGCCCAGGTAACAAGATTTCATTTTCTGCATGGCCACAATTTTTTTTTTCATCATCTTCTCCCCTGTGGTTTTTTTTTTTTTTTTTAAGAGCCAGTCAGGGCAATCCTTGGTCCTCTAGTTGTGATTGGTACATGTGTACTTGGCTCTGAACAGACAGGCAGTGAATAATGACGGCAGGTGCGGTTTATGACAGGGAGCAAAGGAGTAGTAGTGAGATCGGAAGGCCAATTTCATAGAGCTGCTTAGCACAAAAAAATTGCTTATCAGTTCGAATCCTGCTCCAATAATTTGACTTACAATTTACCCAGTCATTTTCCCTTGTGGTTAGCAGATGATTGTAAAGGAAACCATTCAGTTACTGGCCCATTGAGTAAAAATAGCTCGCCCAATAATACACAACACACAGACATTTGTTTGTTAATCCTGTTTTTACTAAGACAGGAAGGTCACGCTTAGCGAATTTCTGTGCTATGCAGCTCTATGAAATTGGCCACAGGAGAGAGAGATGGCTGACTAAGGACGGGAAAGATGTAAGGGTGGACATTCGGTAGGCAAAGGCCCCCTCCATGATGTGGATGACAAGCTCTTGGTGTTGGCCCCAGGAGCCATTTGCCCCCTCACTGCTCCCATCCCCCCACACACACCAACCCTGACAATGTTGCCAGTTCAAGGGCCACGTCATTGTCACGTCATCCGATGGCAATTAAGCCATCTCGTGCCAGCGGTGACAGGGTTTACTGCAAACACACCTGCGGTCCTTTACTCGCCCAACCAAAATATGACCCACGCGCTGCACCCAGCGCATCTAGAAAAAAAAATTAAACAGCCATCATGCAGCTGTGTGATTTTGCCAGTCAGCGTGACTGACAGCTACAACAAATAGATTATAATTCTTAAACAGTGGCTAGAGAGAAAATAAAATGATGGGCTGCAAAGGCTATGACCACAACTTTCCCATTATAAAGGTGACAGTATATATAAACAGTGTCACGATTCGGTTAGAATGGTGACAATGACAGTATAGGTAATGCTCTTTGACCTTATTACACAACGCAATCTGCTTGACATAATATTTACAGTGGCTACAAAATATTCATAAAATAATTAAGTCTACTGGAGCCAATTTCACAGCGCTGCTAAGCACAAAAATATGCTTAGCACAAACATTTCTTGCCCAATAAAACAAACCACAGTTAAAAATTTCATTTGATGTTCATGGTCAGTCAACAACAGCCAAAGAACAATCACAAGCGATACACAACACATGGATATTTGGTTGTTAACCCTGTTTTTATTAAGACTGAAATGTCATGCTTAGCAAATTTTTGTGCTAAGCAGCACCGTGAAATTGGCCCCTGATGAGCAGGCTAGTCGAAACGTTGAGACCTTATGAGAAGTGCGAACGAAATAGAAGTGCGAAAGTACGAACGATTCTTACATGGTGTTTCCACAAACTGATCAACAAATAATTAAATTGCTCAAAAGGGGGGCACACTGACAATTGCAGTATGACATTGACATCATCACCAACATGACACAGAGTAAATTGTGGCCACGTATGGATGACACTGACAATGAATGTCACAAAATGACCTCGTAAGTACAAAGTAGAACAGCAAAGCTGTCATGGCTTGCTGCAGCCTTACGTGCAGTTGCAAACATGATAGCAAATTTATAATAAAAAAAAAATTTATTAAAAAATGTACCCGTACATTTTTTTATTGTCTTTCCGTATTAAAATAATTAATTCTAAGAGTATAAACTCTAATTTGAGGTTGAAGAGATGAAGTTTATTATGTTCCCAAAAATTTGAAGCACTGAAAAACTTTAACATTTCACAAGGACGACCGGACGGACGGAAATCGGTATTACATAGACTCGCACTGCTTTGCAGCAGCTTGCCAAAAATGGCATTGACAATTGAAATAGTGGTACATGTCACAGAATGAGAAATAAAACAAAGCTTACCTTTCCAAAGCGGGTGGCGTATTGGCCGGTGAGAAGCGAATGAAAAATGATTATCGTCTCGTCCAGATCCCATACAAATACCCGCTGACGAAGAGAAAGAGCGTGTGGAAAAATGAAAAAAAACCATTAGAACACATCAGCATCCTTAAATTAACTTAAATGAGAATCACACTTTGGTAAGAAACCAAGACAGGAATGTTCACAGATTTACATATAATTTACAGGGTATGAAGATGGTGTTGGTAGAAACATACCGTTACAAATTTTCCGCATGAAATGGCTAGTGTATTTATCCAGAAATTAGTAAAACAACGACTGAAAATCTTTTTGATCTTTTAGAAGATCGAAAATAAAAGAGAAAAGACACAAGACATACTGTGGCTTTTTTTCACTGTTTTCTCAAAAAGTGGGCACCGTATGGGACTGAAATTTTCACAAATGATTGTTACTGTATCTTCCTTGATATTTTTGCCCATGATATTACCTTTAAACTAAACTACAGCATCGTTATTCGTTGAAGGTACGAACTGTTTCACTGAATTCCGCAATAGAGCAACAGTTTTTATGAAAAAAGCTATGTTAGGGTGATGGACCACATTAGAGTGAAAAATTTGTATATCGCTCCTGATATTTTTTCTCGAAAACTAGAAAGAATTTTCCTGTCAACAATTAATGTTTTCATCCTCATCGTCCAAAACCTTGATCTATGAAGTTTGGTTTGGCTGGGTTTCCAAACAAGGGAAAAAAGAAGGGAATTATTTTGTTTTTGTGCACAAGATTGTCGGACTGTTGCCCAAATGCGGAAATTCTCTTGCTTATTTGAATGTCTAAAAAGTCTAAATTAAAAAAAAAAATAGCTTCACAAGCTAACATTCAAATTGACAAATTTCCTATATACGGACAAGCTTTCTTGGTGTTAAGGGCAACGTACTGGATTTGCAATGCCCCCAAACAAAAATCATTGAGTTTGAGACAGAAAATGGACTCAACACTTCGTAAACAGTGCAAACAGTCACCATGGGAAATCTTGGTTCATCAGATGCTGGGTTTTCCAAGGAAATCAAGATTTAGTGTCTTTTAAAAAAGATCGTTCGTCCGAACGATTTAGTAGCATTTCGAGAGCGTTGTGTATTAAACCGTGAAGGATTCGGAGGGGGGCAAGATTATTTCGGCCGTATTTCTGCTATCCAGATGAACAAAGCGTAAAAAGGTACATGAAACAACGTCTGTAAGGAAGTTTAAGACCTTCACTTGTGTTTGAGTGCCAAATTCAGCCAAAACGCACATCTTTGCAAATCCTATATGCTCCCTTTAAATGCCACTGGAGGGGTACACGAATCCACAAGAAAGGAAACTAGGCTATTGTGCTTGGAGGAGTCTTGGATACTGACCTCTAAACCATCCTCAGGAGGGGGCGAGGGATTGTTCCTCCTGCCTCTACCCGTGCCGCGATTTCTCGTGCTACTCGCTTTGGTAGCCTGTCTCCCTCTGCCGTTGGCTTCGTCCAGCTTAATGGACGAGTCTGTGGTGAAAGAACTTTCAACTGGCGAAGAGAAAAAGGTGCAGACAAAAGAGAGATGGATAAATAATTAAAAAAACTTAGAGAAGTTTCATCCCAAAACCCATACAATACAAACAATTCAAAGCAAAATAGCTCCCAAACCCTATCCTCTTTTCATAAAAATTAATATTGGCACATTAAAACATCAATAAACATTAAATGAAAAAACAATGAAGCAACTACAACAAGACTTTCCTCTTTTTCATAGAATTTTCCTTTTCTCATAAAATTTAAAAATTTATATATAAAAACTGTATTGTCAATCCTGGCATAAAATTTGACCAAAACAAAACTCAAAGAGATTAAATTTGTAATTTTGTGTTAAAAAAAATATAATAAAAAAAAATTCCTACGTCACCAAAATTTTAAGACGTTTTATAAAACAGACATAATTTTGATTGTCTGATTCAAAGACAGCCAGCATTTTTTTTTATATTTGCTTTAAAATGAACTTTCATCAACCATCTTAATAAAAGATTACATTTGGGACTGAGCCACTAAGGTATAAAATAAAAGCTAATACCTTCTCATTCCCCAAAATGAGCAATTAAAATTTAAAACAATTTTTTTTATTATCCAGCTGGCCTAAAATTAGACACTTCAAGTTCAACATTCACATATATATCACCATCTTTACATCCTGTAGGTTATAGGTGAATCTGTGAAGATTTATGTTTTAGTATGTTACCAAAGTATGATACTACCATAAAAAAACAAACACAAAGAAAACAGCATGAACCACCATAACATCACAACATAAAAACCCACACCAGTTAAAGAAAGTACATATCATTTCATAAATCTACACTTAAAAATACAGATTCCAGAATCCAGATTCAACTTAACAAATATTGCAAATATTACAATTTTGATCATTCAATTAAAAAAAAAGAATTCATATAGGTCTATCTTTAAAGATACCAAGCTTAAATTTCACAATTCACTCAAACGTTCCCTATTATACTACTCCATTTTTAAATACAATTTTAATTTTTAAAAAATGAAGAAAAGATGTAAAAAAAAAAAGGAGGGAGGGTTATTATCATTATTATTGTTGGGAGGTGTTTCTAATAGAAGAAATGAGAGGAGGGAAGAAGACGGAGAGGGTCTGCTGCCGTCCAGCAATCTAGCTCTTTTCAATTAGGCCAGGGATGGGGAAGGTGAGGACTAGTGTCTTTTCTCATCATCAGCGGTGTAGAGAAGAAGACGTTTGCCCTACAGCGACACGCGCACCGCGCACTACCTCCCCAATCTCATACTGTCTTTTATCTCTTTTTTTTTCCATTTTTTTTCTCCAAACTATAGGCTAGTAAAGGAGTGCACGATGAAACATGAAACCGCGGCTATTGCTGGCGCGCAGAGAGAATGAACGAAAAAAAAATGGAGGGGGGGGGGGGATGGGGGACAGACACGGGTACAGAGACGGAGAGAGATGGTGGGGAGGAGAAAAAAAAAGCAGCCCGGCTCCTCCGCGCTGACCTTATATCATTTCCTTTTGTCTGAAAATTGCCTAGGACATCGAACTGGGAACGATGAGAGGGAACAAATAAAAAATAGACCGACCAAAAAAAAAAAAAAAAAAAAAAAAGATAAAAATGAAGAAATAAAGGGAGACAAAAAAAATTTGACGAAATAAGGTTTTTAGGACATAGGCATATATGCAGATGGCGCGCGTACTATATATCATATGGGCTGAATTCAATCACATGCAATCCAAATCTATTTAATGGGAATTTGCTCGGGGGACAAAAATAAAAATCTGAAAAGGAATAGAACTTAATTGCCCATCCAAATTTCCTTAAGGTTTTTTGTTTGATGTGATTTGACCAGGGCTTGAAACTGGGTTTTCTTTCATTTCTACAGAAACGCTTGGTTGTCAAGTATCTCAATGTCCCTAAAATTAAAACACAATGCTATTACACCATGCTTGCATCATTTCTTACGCAAAAAAGGCTTAAATTTCATACATAACATCAGAAATCTCATGAAATACATGGTCAATATTGCAAGTTTTAACAACTCCTAGAAATGAAAATGTCACAACTAAATTAAAAGGCTTGACTAAAAAAAGCAAATTAATTGGACAAATTACCAAATGATGTAAAAAACAATATTTTACAAGACTGCACAAGCACACATTACAACATGCACAAAAATCATGCTTTTTTATAAATAAAAAAAAGACACAAAAAGGAAAAATCATAAACAATATTTTTTTCGGTACAATTTTATAAACATTTCATGCACTAGCCCAATGAATACAGAGAACAAGAAATAAAGAAAGACATCCTTTTTTGTGTGAACAATAATGCATCAAATAAGTTTTACATCCGATTATAAAGGTGCAATCATCACATATATGAATAAATTAACATAATAATGAGGATGAGGGAAGATTTGATTGGCTGACGATAATTACCTTCATTTGCACTACTGGGTGCGTCTTGCGACGCCACTGGCCCCTCAAGGATAACGGGCGATTCTGCAAATTCTGTAAAAATGTCGGCCAACGTACATTAGTTTCCACGTCATCCACAATGCAGGTGTTTTTGTGTGCCACAGAAATAAAACAAAAAACCTCACAGAAAACAATTTACAGTCTTTGTTTCAAAATATCAGTGCTGCTATTGTTTTCTATTGTCCTTTTCAAAGATTAGGGCTTATTTATTTTATTCTGAAGGTTTTTCTTCCAGAATCGTTTGCTTCTTAGGAAAAATTTTGTTTCCCCATATTGTTGAATCTGGGCCATTAGTGTGCATGAAATGTCCATAAAATGAACAAAAAAGATACTATATGGCTTGATATAGAAAAAACTTAACACTAACAGGGGCCAATTTCATAGAGCTGCTTAAGCACAAAATATGCTTTAGCATGAAAATTCTTCCTTGATGAAACAGGATTACCAAGCAAATGTTCATGTGATGTTTACTGCTTTTGACTTGTATTTGGCCATTGTTTGCTGAGCTTGACATTGATAAGGAGTTTTGGCTGCCATACTGATTATATTTACCAAGGTTTTTCGTGCTTAAGCAAATTTTGGTGCTTAAGCAGCTCTATGAAATTGGCCCCTTGGATGAAACTTAGTTAAAAAAAGAGATATTTCAATTAAAAAAACCACAGCAAACTAGTAATCAAATCAAATCTTATAAAAACAGTTAAAAGAACTATGTGACGATGGCATAAACCCAAATATTATCTGTTTATATGATATTAGGCCAATGATGCTAAGTTTGCAAAAAAAGATACACAATAGAGAATATGAGAGGTATTTTTAATAACATCAGATACTGTACAACAAACTTGTTTTACAATTATTTTCTCCCAAATATGGTCTGATTCTAGATGGTAAAGTGGTGCAGCAACCGTAAGGTTGTGAGCAAATATTAAAAATGGTTATATTTCGATACAAATGATTGCAAAAATGCCTGTTTTACATTCAAATGGCAACTCGGATTGTTCCAGATTTGCCCCAAAATACCAGATAGGGTTTGGGTATTAACCACATCAAGGATTCCTCAAAATGGCTTTGTTGAGCATCACATTCACATCAAATCCACAAATAGATATAAATAAATAACAGGTGAATCTTTGTTAAATGGACTGCTGATTGCTCAGGACTGCTTTGTTGTTTTTGGTCATGTTCGTCACACTTTTAAAAAAATCATTTTTTCATATTGGATTAATGAATTGATTTGGGCAGGGGAGTCACACTGCAAACCACACAGCAGATTTTTGTTTTTATACAAGAAATAATAGAAAAACAATTGTAATGTTTTCTTCATTAACTTTCCAAGTTATGTATCTTTTTGTCCTCCACTTGCTGTAACTGTTCCAGATATGGTTTGTTAGCAACATTTGAAAGACAATACCCAACATTTTTAAAACAATGGAAAACAAATATTGGTCTATATTTGGAAGAGGTGTGGTCCCAATTTCAAAGAGCAGATTAGCAGAAATTATTTCTGATATAATTCATTGGGAATAAACATGTTCAACTGAAAAAGACAAGAAATTAATAATAAACCGTTGTTGTTGTTTTTATTCGCAGAAAAACATTTACGCTCCTCAATAAATGTTAGCAAATTTTTTATATTATACATCTATTTTTCACAATCAAAAGCACAGTGGAATGACCCTGTTCAATAAAATTTATTTCCCCTGCATTTTGTTTATTTAAAGGCAACTTAAGCATTATTATTACACCCAACACTCACAGGAAAGTGTGAGGGTTTGTGCAACCAGGAAAACAAGCTAAAACCAATTCCACGGAACTGCTTAGCGGACAACTGCCTGGCAGACAAAACTGCTTAGCAGCAAAACCTAATCAAGGGGAACCAGTTGCAAAGCCATACACACATCACATGGAATTCCGGCCGGTAACCCCATATGCTAGCATTGCAGACGGCTTCATCATGGGCTGAGCAAAGTCTAACAAAATTAGGACCCTGGAAAGTTTAAGGGCCTATACGAAAGGGAGGCTTAGGCTCAGCGGCTCCAGCTCTGACATCTATAAACTGTAAATATAGGTTGTGGTTTTTCATTGGAGCTGAAGCTCTGTTTTTCTTTTCAAACCAGAGAATCTACTTCCGAAACGCAGCCAAAAGCCTCTATTTTGATACCCGTTATTTCAGAATTGATTCGCGAAATGGAGCTGGAGCTGGAGCCGGAGCCGGAGCCGGAGCCGGAGCCAGAGCCGGAGCCGGAGCTAGAGCCTGAGACGGAGCCTGAGCCTCCGTTTCATAAATGCCCTATGATGGGTGGAGGGGGTAAACACTGGAATGCTATACTCACTTTCAGTAGGTAGTGGCGCTAGCTGGTAGGTAGTGGTTGTGGTGGGGACTGATGAAGAGGTCGGGCCTAGCGAGCTATTTGACATGTAAGGACTACCGTAGCCCGGCGCCGTATAGTACTGGTTAAAACTGCTCTGACCATACGTCCCATAGGAACTATACTCTCCCTGTATCAAACAAACAAATTACTACATTAATGATAGGAACAACAATAATAATGGTGCTTACACTGTAATATTAAATATAATGGTGGGTAGCTGTGTCAGTCAGAAAACAATATAAAAATAGAAAATTACTAGTAGCACTTTATTGACTAACTAGATTTTTAAATGTGCGTAAGCTTTTGTAGCTACTGCATCTGATGAAGTAGTTGTTGCTACGAAAGCTTACATTTTAAACTCTAGTTAGTCAATAAAGTGCTACTAGTATTTTCCTATTTTATACTATAATATTACTGTTTATAAAAGGTTTTTCAACAATCACGGCTGTTCATGTACCCTGCCTAAAGAACTAAAATTAAAAAAGTTGATTACAGTAAACAGGGAGACATAAACAACCCCTGCTGTTGAAATCTTTCAAAGCAGCGTTTTTAATGTGTATGTATTTTGCATTTTTATAATTTCCAAGCCAGTGTTCATTGTGCTTAATGATAATTATCCCCTCTCATCATGCACACGGGCCAATTTCATGGAACTATTAAGCACAAGAAAATTGCTTAGCTCAAAATGTCTTGCCTGTCAATAAAACAAACCACCATTAAAAATACCGATTGATATTCATGGTCATTGAACAACAACCAAAAAACAATTACAAGTGATACACAACACATGAAAATTTGGTTGTTAATCCTGTTTTGATTAAGACAGAAATTTCATGGTTAGCAAATTGTTTGTGCTAAGCGGGGCTGTGAAATTGGCTCCCTGAGACACTCCTTATACCATCTCAGCTCTCTGAGAAGTGTAAAAGCCAAGATGCTGCAGTTGAAAGAACTGAAAGTCTTCATTCAAACACGACGACCAACTCTCCTCAAACAGGTACATGTACCAATTTACTCCTAGGTGATGGACAGAGGCAATGGGAGACTTTTGAGAATCGGTCTTCATGTCAACAGCGTATGCGCACGCAATTGTGAGCATGCGCATGTTGTTTTGCGAGTTTGTGCACGTGCGCTGTTGACTAGAAGACCGGTTCTCCAAAGTCTCCCTTTATAGATAGAAAGTCTTGCTCAAGCACTCAAGCGCTACAATCCCAGACTGGGTTCGAACCCACAACCGACGGAATTCTCTACAAGATTAGCCAGACAACTTGGCCATGATGCCAAGATTTCAATGCTCAGCAAGAGGCACATTCAACTTTTCAAAGTCGGGGCAACATGAATACAACGTATGAGCATTATAAAGACCCATGCTGGTTTTGTAGTAAAAGTGTAAATACAACGCAACAAACCCTCGGTCTTTCAAACAGCTCTGGCCTTCTTCCAGGGAACCGTTCCCCGAGGACAATCAAAACTTTGCATGGGGGCAGATGCACATAATCAACTGAATTTGCCGAAAGTAACCAAAAATCCTTCTATTCATCATTGGGGAACGCGATATTAATCCTTGGTTCACTTTTGCAAACTTTTAGCGGCAGAGGGTTTAACGTGCTCCGATCAAGCGCTACCTTCTTTAGCTTTGCAAATCAAATTAGGGACACTAATGTTCAATTTCAAAATGCCCGCCTGTGGCAATCCTCTCTTAATTTTCCCATTTATAAAACTTATTTATTGTTGTATTTCTATTTGCACAGCAACTTAAAGGTAACTTAAAGGTTATCATATTTTGGTTTTTGTCAAAGAAATACAGATTCGTGGGCAAAAATATCAAGGAAGATACAGAAACAGTCATCTGTGAACATTTCAGTCCCATACGGTGCCCACTTTTTGAGAAAACAGTGAAAAATTGCCACATTATTGCTTAAGTCTTTTCTCTTTTATTTTTGATCATTAAAAGATCGGAAATAATTTTGGTTAGTGAATTTACTCTTTTCTGAATAAATACAGCATTTCAGGCAGGAAAATTGTAATGGTATGTTTCTACCATCACCATCTTTATACCCTGTAAGTTACAGGTAAACCTGTAAAGATTTCTGTTATGGTTTGCTACCAAAGTATTATACAACCTTTAACCATGGAAAAAAAATGAACGAGTAGCCGCCATTTCTCTATGCGAGGAAACAAAGCCTCAATTTGATAAAAAAGAAAACTTCAGTGACTGAAGATCTCACACCTGAAATAACACAAGCACATAAAATCGGGCAAAATTCGTGTCAAAAACTGAACTGCGACCGTACCGTACATGAAAATATTTTAAATACCTCACGTCAAGTTTTTTTGTTGTCTTGGAACACAAAAAAAAAAGTTAAGAGGGAATGAAAAAAAAAAAAAAAAAAAATCTTATCGGTTATCCATTGTATTCACAGTGCTTTCATCTTGGGCAAATGAAAATATCAATGACCTAGAATTGAAAATATGGCTGGGTGGGAGGGTAGGGAGGCTTGGCTCGGCTTGGCTTGCCTGGAGGCGGAGACTAGTATCACCTTGAGATCGAGACTAGCTATGACCATGCTCCAGGGGAATTACTGAGACAACATGGAGGGGCCCACACACATGCACCATTGGCAAAGAACTCTGAATGTCATGCCATCGTCGTCCTCCCCCTCGGTTGCACACGGGGACTGGAATGGCATGGATTGAGGCTGAATACACACCGACTCTGTTACTTTCCTTGTCCTGCATTGTTTGGACATCTTAAAAGGCAATTAACAGCTTAAAGCGAGGGACCGCTCTCCCTACAGACAATCCTATCCAGACCCGAGACAAAAACTCCGAGATCGGGGCAAACTGTTAAAAAAACCCAGACAACCACGCAGCCAACTGAAAGTCACCTGGTGTCATTAGCCCGCTCAGTTATTCAAAAGGCAACATTCTGTTGACTTAACCCCTTCACTTCTCCCCCGAAATAGTTCAGAGGAAAAAAAATAGCACTCCATGTGTTGAATTCCTTCGGGGGAAGCTCTTGTCCAGCTCTGTTCAGTGCTTCTAATAAGCTGTCACAAAATTGTACCCCCTGAGCAAACGTTTCATTGCATATCTTTTTAAAAGACTTATTATACGGTGTCAACTCACACTTATTAACAATTTTCATTTGCTTTATCTCTACAGATCTTGTGAAGATCGAGCCTTGAGCTTCATCAAGAGTGAATGTCTAGCATGACAGACCTGTGGCACGGCGGCCATCTTAGCCTGCATTCTTAAACATTCAAATGTCAAATTAGGGATGATAAGGAAAAACAGAGGTTTAGGCTCATCATGCTCCAGTTCTGACATCCATATGCAAAAAAATATAGGTTGTGGTTTTTCATTGAAGTTGAAGCTCTGTCTTCCTGTTCAAACTGAAGAATCTACTTCAAAACCGCAGCCAAAAGCCTCCATTTTGTTTTCTCAAAAAGTGGGCACAAGTGGGTTACTGTATCTGTCTTGATTTTTTTTGCCCATGAATCTGTATTTCTTTGATAAAAACCAAAGTATGATATTACCTTTAAGCAACAAACATCTTGGAAAAAAAATATCAGTATGCCATCCAAAACATCTTGTGAATGTTATGCTCAGCAAACAATGGTCGAATACAAGTCAAAAGCATTAAATATCACATGAAAATTTGGCTGGCAATAATCCTGTTTGATCAAGGAAGACTTTTCATGCTTAAGCAAATTTTGTGCTAAAGCAGCTCTACTATGAAATTGGCCCCAGGTTACACATGAAGTATGACTATATGGCTTACCTGTTGTGTGCTATTAAAACCCTGTGTATTTGTTGTGGATGTGTTACTGCTACATGTAGGATACGGGTAACTGCTGCTACCTGTGAAACTACCACCTGCAAACAAACAAAATAATAATATTACTATAAAATAAAAATAGCCCACCTATACAATTTGTAGCAAAACAAACCATTAAATACATAATATCCAAGTCAGACGCATCTATTGGGTCAAAACGTATTGCAGGTACATGAACCATTTAAAAGTAATATCATACTTTGTTTTTTATCAAAGAAATACAGATTCATGGGCAAAAATATCAAGACAGATACAGTAAAAGTCATCTGTGAAAATTTCAGTCCCATACGGTGCCCACATTTTCAGAAAACAGTGAAAAACAACCACGGTATTTCTTTTCTTTTTATTTTCTTTTCTCTTTCTTTTTTCATCTTTCAAAAGATCAAAAAGATTTTCGGTCTTTGATTTATTAATTTCTAGATAAAATACACCATTTCAGGCGGAAAAATTGTAACGATATGTTTCTACCACCACCATCTTCATACCCTGTAAATTATCCGTAAATTTCTGTTTTGGTTTCTTACCAAAGTATGATACTACCTTTAAGGCTAACTTTAGCCTAAATGAAAGAATGGCATTTCAAAAACAATTATGAAAAGGCATTTTAGGTCTGATATGTTCTGGAGCTTTCAAAAGTCATCAAAGTATTTGTTTTCCTATTTCAGACAAATACTATTAAACAAATAATTTAGACAAAGGCGCTTAAAAAAGAAAAAATGATGTTACTTTGGCATTGATGAGTTTTGGAGTAATCAAGCACCATCAAAATTAAGCATGGATTGATTCCATGGATATTGGAAACTTGTAGTAAAGTGTTTTTCCTCCAAAAACTGACCGATAAAATATGAAATCTTTCTTTACCTTGCATTTGATAGTATGGACTTTGTGCAGATTGACTTGACGACCCTGTGAAACCTGCTGACCCATACGCACTCAGGTACGACCCCTGACCTTGCATTTGTGTTGGGTCGGATTTTAACGTTTTCGTACCTGTATCAAAGTATATAATAAAAAATATCGATACAAAATATTAATTAAAATAACAACAAGAAATTCAATGATGAAAAATGCTTTTTACAATTGCAAAATTCTTAAAAAAGGAAAATAAGACCTCCAAAACAGTGTTTAATCCTCTTTTGTTTGGACTCAAAAATGTTGGCAGCAGCTCCATTGGTTTTATACATACTTTCCAACCGTGGACCTTTTCCCAATCACGGACCATATTGTCCCTTTAGTTAATATTAGTCCATGGTTTGAATGCCTCTAAAACTCACAAAAAACCCACAAAACCCAAACAAAATCATCGAGATCAGGGACCAATTTCATGGCGCTGCTAAGCACAAAACTTTGCTTAGCATAAAAAATGTCTTGCCCAATAAAACAAACCACCGTTCAAAATTTTATTTGATGTTCATGGTCAGTGAACAACAGCCAAAGAACAATCACAAGCGATGTACAACACACACAAATTTGGTTGTTAACTCTGTTTTTATTAAGACAGAAATGTCATGCTTAGCAAATTTTGTGCTAAGCAGCGCCGTGAAATTGGCCCCTGATGTGAAATGCTATAGTATTACATTCATGTAGGGTTTTGGGCTAGCAACCAACCTGAGGCCAATTTCACAGCCCTGCTTAGCACACAAATTTGCTAACCATGAAATTTCTGTCTTTATATAAATATGATTAACAACCAAATGTCCATGTGTTGTGTATCGCTGGCAATTGTTCTTTGGCTGTTGTCCGCTGACCATGAGAATCAAATGAAATTTTTCATGGTGGTTTGCTTTATTGAGCAAGACATTTTGTGCTAAGCATTTTTTTTTTTTGCTTAACAGCTTCAAGAAATTGGACCCAGGTTTTATTTAAAAAATAGCAAGCGGTTTCTGTGCTTGACAGCAAGTTTCAGTGCTTGCTCTTTCCGAAAATGGCCACTTTACTAAGCATCATGCCTACAGTGGCAACCCAAAGCATGGATCACTAATCAAGATCAGGATCCACACGAACCAAACGGTCCCCGAGAAAATGAAGACCAGACATGCACAAATTAGAAAGACCAGGACTTTGTGATTAATCTCTCCCGCCCACCTCATCCTCCCATCCCTCCTCCCAAAGTAAAACAAGATGTGAACCAACTTTTTTCAGGATCTGACTGACAGGAAATTTGTGGCAGCAGGTGTGCGTTGCACCAAAGACGTCCCTGAATGCTACGTGCAGTTTCATTTTTAGTCACCTCCTTGGGAAGTGCATGTACGTTGGTAATAATGACGTGACTTTTCATAAAACGGGAAGGAAATTTCAGTGGATGCCATAATATTATTCACCGGTGGTTGGGCGGAGTTTTAGCACTCCTGAAACATTCCTGAGGGAATTTGCATCAAGCACACAGCAATGTCTATAACCCCGATCCAGGATACCAATTCACTTCAAAGTTCAAGGTGGAGGGATGGAGTTATTGCAAAGTGTCTTGCTTATGGATACAAGAGACGTCTGGGTTTGGGAGTTTTCCACAACAAGGGTAAATTAACCCTAACACTAAGAGGTATGGTATCATGAATACCACAATACACCACAGTGTGGTTTGTGTGGTAATACATGGTTTATATGATCCAGTCCCCCCTATGGTAAGAGGTATGGTATCCTAAATACCACAATACACCAGTGTGGTTTGTGTGGTAATACATGGTTTATATGATCCAGTCCCCCCTGTGGTAAGAGGTATGGTATCCTGAATACCACAATACACCACAGTGTGGTTTGTGTGGTAATGCATGGTTAATATGATCCTGTCCCCCTGTGGAGACTGCGGTACTGTGTGGTATTAAAGCAGTTCTTGTCTTGTGTGGTAGATGCAGAGGGTTTGGGTTAATATCCAGTCCCCCTGTGGAGACTGTGGTAATGTGTGGTAAGCAGTTATTGTCTTATGCGGTAAGTACGGAGGGTTAGCTCAAAAGCTCAGTGAGTCCTTCCTCAACGAGCCAAAGCATATCACTCCACACCTTCTGCAAGACCCATTGATCAGCCCACAATAGACATGTGACCAAATGGCAATAAAAATAACAATTTTGTTCTCTCTCATTTTTTTTAATAATAAAAAAACAGTGTGGATCCCTCGATCAGGGGCTCCGGTGCACTGAAGCCTGAAAGTCAGGCTATCGTATCTGTTACACAGAATAACAACGGCCAACTGCCGATCGTTACATGATACACCATAACCCATCGGGCCGGGCGGAGCATCATGAAAAGCCACCTGTTGCTCGACAAAAAAAGATATTGTTCTTTTTCTTGTCTCTTGTGTACGTGTGAGTGCAGAGTAGACAAAACAAAACATGATTATCGGTTGAAAGACTGGGAGTAGATTAAAAATAGAACATTTAATTGGGACTGCTCTCGTATCTCACCAATTAACGCTGACATTTTATTTCAATTCGAAGCACAGTTTAATTGTGAAATTTATTTCGGGGCCGAAGCACAGTTTAATTGTGAAATTTATTTCGGGGCCGAAGCACAATTTAGTTGTGAAATTTTGATCTGACCCACCCAACGACCAGTCTAATTGTGGTGATTCCAAGTGTATAAATTTGACACAGGATTTGCAGTTTATACATGTACCATATTGGGATATATTCTACAGTACAGAATGTCTGCTTAGCGTAGAGGCCGACGATATTAACCTTCTGGGGCCAATTTCATAGAGCTGCTAAGCACAAAAAATTGCTTTGCACAAAAATAGCTTGCCCAATAAAACAAACCACCATTGAAAATTCCATTTGATATTCATGGTCAACGAACAACAGTCAAAGAACAATTGCAAGTTATACACAACAGATGGACATTTGGTTACTAATCCTGTTTTTACTAAGACAGAAATGTCATACTTTAATAGCAAATGTTTGTGCTAAGCAGCTCTATGAAATTGGCCCCAGGTCAGTAGGAATGTTCTTTTTGCACTTTTGCATGGAAATCCAATTGAAAACCACAAAAAGTTTAAACATGAAACCAATTTACTAAGAATGTTTCTTTGAAGGATGAAGAATTACAGATGATAACTTTAATGGGCCTATAATTACAACTACTGAAAAAAAGTACAACTTGAATAGCCCAAGGTATGAAATCTATTGGAGACTTTTAAGGGATTCTGGAGCTTTTTTATTAGGCTGTTCTAGGGGATCAATTGATTATATAGGGCCACACGGTTGTAAGGTTCAAATTGGAACACATTTCAATTGCTCCTTTAGTATGCCCACTGGCAATGTAACAGCCAGCTTGCCAGATGGTCAGCTCCGTGGAAAGGATCAATTTCATCCTGGCTACCGCAACCACAATTTTCCTCCGAGAATTGAAAAAAACTAAACCCAAAACAAGAACATGCTCCCCCCCCCAAAAAAAAGTAACCTACGGAGTTAAAAAAGTTATCTATTATATAAACTTTTTAATACAAGTAATGAGCAAACTGCTCATCAGCCGAAATAATGACCTGGAATTTATCAAATGCAATTGGAGTTAGGAGGGTCTGTCGCATTTCAATCCTAGCAGGATCTTTATCAAAGGCTAAACTTTATAGGTTGATGAAGTAGGTTTCATCAAGTTCATTTTGTTCAAAAAAGGAAAGATCCAGAGATCTGGGTCCATCATAGCAACATATGGCGACGGCAAGATGGCTGGACATTTAATAGTTGATGAGTATCACTCATATGACCACAGTTTTAACCTTTGACATGCGCATATTTAAATCGGTTGTGGTTGGTCATTGGCTGCAGAGGGGCGGAGCTAAATTCGCGTTCCCACTGAAAGTGCCACCATAGAACAACATGCATTTTTGATAAATTCGCCCCTTCATGAAAACTTGAAACAGTACTTTGGTGACATTTGCCCTTTACTGATTTTCATGATCTTATTGATTTAGTTTGATTTGGCCATAATAATTTAGCCAAGAAGTCTGTCACAATACCCCTAATCAATTTGGGCAAAAAAAAATTTTTTTAATCGAAAAAAATCTTGATTTTTGTCAAATTCGCCCCTTCGTGAAAACGTTGACGATTCATCTGTGGATGAATGTCGAGACTATAAACCTGCTACTAGTAGCATTATAAACATCGCAAGGCAAATAAAAAAATGTATCAATTTGGCCACCTGTTTCAAATACCGCTCTGAGAAGACACCAACTCCCACATGAATTGTGGGAGTGGCATCCTCTGTAACCCCTCGCTTGTCAAGCAGTTGACCTCTGACCCCAAGTATTTGACCTCCGCATGCTAAGGTCAATTGGCCCGATAACAGAATTGGGGCATGTTTCAATTGAAGCCGTGGAATGGTATAGCAGTTTTGTATAAAGTGTAGCTTTAAGGGAGATTGCTCCTAACGTTTCCGCAGATGAGTCATTTTTTCTTTCTGCGGCGGGGCATATTTTTTTCTTCCCAAGAAGACTCAAGAAAATCTTTTTTTTTCCAGTATTAAATCAATTTCATCAGGTATTCCAATCACCTGTTTCATTTTATTTTGGTTTTTTTTTTAAATCACTTGGAAATATTGTATTTTTGTTTCCATTCAACAATTATAATTCTGTTTGTTAATAATCAACAAATTCCCAAATATAAATTTATAATTCTTCCCTTTTTTTGGCAATTCCTCTAGCAAAAATACTTGTCATTTAGCGTTGACGGTTGTTTTATTATTGCATGTTCTTGTCCTCTTGTCATTTAGCCTTTGAGACAGATCCTGCTAGGATCGAAACACATCAGGCCCTCCTAGTCCTAACTCCAAGTATTTTCATATCTATCTAAATACATGTATGCCAAAAGAATTCAGCAATGCACACTTGTTAAAAAATAATAAAATTTTCTCTTCCAACAGGACAAAGAGAGGCTAAAAATAAATACGAATCCAAGAAATGTATAAAACTTGATTACATGAAGCAATCAAACTTACCATAAGACATTGCCTGTGCTAAGCCGTATGGCGTCTGGCTGGACTGGCCTGCGTAAGGGTAGCTCGAGTTCTGTACGCCAAACGAGGACTGCTGCGACGACTGGAAGTTGCTCGCCTGTGCTGACGGTGTGGGTAAGATGTGCGGGTAGGCCTGACTGCAGTGCCAACAAATAAATAAACAAACAAAAATTGATGATTGACGCCGGATCTGCTGCAACCTGGACTTGAACCCGAGACCCACAGGGTGTCTTACAAGTGCTCTCCAACCCCTGTGCTCGTCATTTTTACCAGGCACCATGGATTCCCAGAGCTTGAATTTGTTTCATCTTTTTAAAGGGGCATAATTTGACTTTTTTCATTTTTATACAAGGCCAAGGGACACTTGTCAGCGGGTATCTTTGAGTTGGCATACAGGCCAATACCAGAGGCTATTAAAAAAGCTAGAGCTGCTTAAGCACAAAAAAATGCTAAGCGTGGAAATATCTCCTTGCTGAAAAAATAGGATCACAAAACAAATCGTTCGTGTCTTGTTTATCACTTCTGACTTGATTCCAGCTATTGTTTTCAAAACATATCATATTTGTTACATGGAGTTTTAAACATTGGATGACACAGGGCCATGACAAGAATGCCACACACTTGTTAGAGTCCAAAAGTCTATAGGCCTAGACCCTTTCTTTTCATGCAAGAAACTTGGACTTGACAAAAAACAAGGAAATTCCTATATTTATCATACTTTATTCAGTGTTTTTCACTTTTCAATGTAAAGTGAAAAAAAAAAAAACGAAGAGGAGGAAATCGACTGATCCAAGGAAGAGTTGCATGCCTGTTTCAAGTAGAGAAACTGCATATGGATATATTCATCAGAGATGACAATAAAAAATCCTGGCCCAAGCTGGTATAGCATTTACTGGTAGCATGCACTCAAAGTACCATACATACTGTACAAGTGTACATACTTGGGGTAGCACTGTACATGTAGGGCCTATAACTCTCCCAAAACAGCCATTACGTTGTATTTATCAAGCAAGAAAAAAACCCCATATATTTTGCCAACTCCCATGGAGTGACAACACTAGGACACATGTGTAAGCTATGCCAATTGCAAGAGTAAACAATTCTCAGTGAAGAACAGAAAAACCGCTAGAATTAACAGAGTCAGAATTTAGAAATGGAGCTCATTACAGTATCTGCAACTCAAGCAGCTTTACAAAGATGATATTTGAATTTAACAAATACCAGACCTGAATCAAAGGACCTACCACTACCAATGATAGTCTTTGAGGTATTTGTGTCATAAAAGTAGTATACATGACTGGATATAAAGGTTAAAAAACATCAAGAGCTATTTAGTTTATGGGTGCAGAAGATGACTCTCCATTCTGCGATCTAGAGGGGTTTTCACACTATCCAAAATCTCGGGGTTGGAACTGGATCGAACACCGAGATTTTTTCAACCCTTTTCACACATTTTCAACCCCCAGCCAACCCGGGTAGGACGGCTTAGCCGGATCGAAATCAAGCCTGGTAGGGAGCAGGGTTGAAAATCTCAACCTGGTTCCAAATTGCATTTTGCGGGGTGATCTGTGTTGTATGAGCCGGTTCACCATAAATGCGTCTCTTCGATCCGGTTCAAAAACTTTCTGGGCTGAACCGGGGTGGATCCGGGTTGGTTTCAACACGGATCCAAAAGGAGATAGTGTGAAAAGGCCTTAGGTGGTTCTGGATCTTCTATAAAACTCTTCCAAAAGTACTTCCATTTTCAAAAAAAGATACTAGTACTCCACAGTTGAAGTTCACACTGGGAACTGTTAAAACCTGACTTTGTTGCAACCGTATCACACAATCCAAAACCCATCTCATTTGGACTCTTCAACCAGACAAATTAAACAGCACAAATATATCAGAATTACTGTTAAACCTGACTGTTAAACGTTAAACGGCAGGTATTAACATTACAAGTAACAGTCAGATGTGTAGCATTCTGAAACCCAACTCTGTCAACAATTAGATGAGCCGATTCCGTCAACAAAATATGCTTAATTTTTTTTTAAATACATATAAATATCAGACAAATTAAGAGAAAAGAAACTTGAACGAAGTTCAAGAGTATAGGGTAACGGTGAAAATCAATATAACTTACCCCTGATCCCATATGATACTTTCGCAGAACATTTTGACTCCCTCCCCTTTTGGTTGTAATTCAGAACCAATACGGTATGTAGACGTCCAAAAAACAGATATCCGCTCCCGTGGAAAAACCCCAAACAGTGATGATGATGATGATGCTGCTGACAATATAAATAGGGGGCCTAGGAGGCACTAACTCTCTCCGACAACTTGCGCCAGTGGAAGCAAACCGGTGGCAGATGCGACAAGGTATTGTGAGACGGTATTTATTAGTACCACTTCTTAATGAGCCGTCTACTATTTCACCAGCCCCACCAACGAGCAGCCAATCACACGTCACATGTATTTAATTCCGTCGGTGATAGAGTTACTGTTATTCAAGCACCCATGTCTATCCACATGAAATACAGCGAGGGGTACTGTTTCATATACAACTTGACGTATGAGAGAACACTGGTATAGCTTCGCAAAGTTTTCACCTAAAACCGTGGTGGGGTGGGGAGGGGTAGATGGATTATACAGCGCTCCTTCACGGCTCGGTGGTTCTGCATGACTGTATCAAATTCTTCACGGCAAACCCACCTGTGGCATATCCACTAATACACTGGCCTTGATGCCACAATGCATGGTAATTAATTTATCTTCATGCTGGACATCCGAGCAAGGGTATGAATACCAAATTGCAGGGAAGAAGTTATTTAGGACGAAAAGCTATATCAAACAACCGCCATCCAACAAAGTCCATCCTGTACACACCAACCCTGTCGCAAGCACTTTAATAATGTTTTATAGTAGTGACTTATCAAATTTTATGGAGCTGACTAAAAAGATGGCACTGGAGCCGTGGTGAACAAGTCTGAACATTTGTGGCGTTGAGCCACTGTGGGCCTTCCCTGCATACATGTATATGGGTCACTCCTCTAAGGGTCAAATTTAATTTTAAAAACTCCAGAGTGTGAATTTTGATGTTGCAAGACGAGCTCATGACTGTATAATGTGTGACGTCAAAGGCCAATGAAATGACTGCCATTGAGCCAATACGTAATATGCTGTGACTCGACACCACAACATATGCCAAAACTTTCTACAATTCATAAATACTATTGTTTTCATCTCAATCCTCAAACTTTTTCCTTGACAACATATCGTCATCCATTGCGGCAACAGAAATAAGCAGCGACAAGTGAGATATTTCTTCTGATCTGGCCAAATTTATGAAGTTTTATCATTGGATTGATGTTATTGCATAGCTATTCATCAGAGACATGGACATTTCTGTCTTTGATAAAAAGAAGATTAACAACCAAATTTCCATGTGCTGTGTATTGCATGCAATTGTTCTTTGGCTGTTGTTCGCTGACCACGAATATCAAACCAAATTTTCAGTGGTGATTTGTTTTATTGGACAAGCCATTTTTGTGCTAAGCAATTTTTTGTGCTAAGCAGCTCTATGAAATTGCTCCCTGGGTCTCAGCTTCACACAGCTTTGTCATGCACTTTGCAGAACATTATGTGTAGGCCTACTTAGTCAAAAATAAGCAGGGAGCCAGTCAATGAAGTGTGCTCATTACATGGGATTCAACTGGTAACCTATGCACAACTTTTCTGTGCTAATTAGCAGAGCATGGAATAGGCCTGAACTTGAACCAGCTGGGTTTGAAATTATCCCCTTTTTGCAAAGTACAGTTCCTGGTAACATAATTAACTTGTATGATTGTCATCACAGAGTCTACCACAAAGAGGTCTCAACTCTCAATTAGGGGCATATTTGTCATTTCCTTAAAGGCAGCAGATTGAGGGCTAGTTTCATGAAGCTGCTTCAGCTGAATAAGCACAAAGCACACAAATCTGCTTACTACTTCACCAGAAACTTCACCAAACCACAAATGAAAATGAGATCATCAACCAATCATCACATGATGTTCCTTGCTTTTGACTTGCATTTGGCAAAGCTTGACTTAAAAGGTAGTATCATACTTTGGTAGCATACCAAAACAGAAATTTAAGTTCAAACACAAGAGGAACAATACGGGGGGTCCGCGATTGGAAAGTCCAAGCCCGATGATTTCAACGATACTGAAATAACGATCCATCACTGCTACTCTGAGCATGACCAAAAGTTACGACCTGCGTGTCTCCCAATGTTTTGATATGACACCCCTTAACTAATCTCAATGTCAAAACACAGGCGGTGAGTGGGCGGATGGGTGGGGATTGATAAGAAGCATGAGCCAACTAGAGCTAACTGCATATTACGAAAAGGAAGAGACGAAGCCTACATTCCGAGCACAAACTGAAAAAGGCCAGAACATATTAATTTTTCAATTTGCATAACTATCTTTCCTTTTATTTAAAAGCCGTATCATCTTTGAGTGATCCCCCATGTACCATTCCCAGGTTGCAGCATTGCTGTGGTATCGGTGGTATCGGTGGATATGATCCTTGGGGTATGGCGGTGTGTGCATGGTTTCATGGCTTCAGACTGCCAAACGAACATAGATAATTGACTATTGGGGTCACCACCAACGTAAGGCTGGATGGCTCAGTTGGTAGAGCGCCTGAACGGTATTCAGGAGGTCGCCGGTTCGAATCCCGCTCCAGACAATTTTTCTTTGTTCACTAATCAATATCTTTCCTTTTATTAGAAATTGTTCGAATTAGATGATCAATGTAGAAAAGGAACCTAGATATTTTTAGGCTCTTGATTTGTAAAATCTGCAGAACGCATGCATTGATCAGAGCTACCACAACAACCCCCTCCAAACCTACATTTCTTGCTCTCTTTAAGTACGACAAATCCTGAAAAACCAAGAGTGGGGACCATACATAAAATTAACTAGCTATAAGCACTTTTCATTATTGTTTATGGATCATCTGCAATAAAATAACCCCAGAAGCAAAGTTCTGCATGAAGAGGTGTACTGCGCTTTTAAACTTTGTGGTTTGTCCAAATACCCCTCCAAGAAAAAAAAGTTGCGGGCAGGACAGCATCCACTTGAGGCAATGGGGAGTTTATGAGGACATATTTATGTAAAGGATGCAGGTGTCCATTGATTTACGACCACTTTTTCTCCAGAAGGCCAGAGATAGAGGCCAGCTATCTCTCTAGACGATGAAAACATCCTTTATCAGTTTCAGGAAGAAGGCAAGCAAAAGCCTTGCGCCAAATTCCTTTCACAGAGTTATCAACATGAACAAGATAAGAAAACTATCAAACAATATTACTGCATTATAAAGTGCCATAGGGACTTTTCCCCCACTATCCAAAATCTCAGGGTTTTTCACACTTTCACAAAGTTTCAATGAGCCGACCAGGGTAGGACGGCCTATAAACTGGATCAAAATCAACCCGGGTAGGGACCAGGGATGGAAATCTTAACCCGGTTCAAAACTGTATATGCGTTCCGTCTCTTTGATCCGGTTCACTTGCCGGGCTGAACCTTTTTCTCACAATTGAAAAGTTTCAACGAGCCGACCCGGGTAGGACGGCCTAAACCAGATCAAAATCAACCCTGGTAGGGACCAGGGTTGAAAATCTTAACCAGGTTCCAAACTGTGTTAGCGTTGCGTCTCTTCGATCCGGTTCAAAAACTTGCCGGGCTGACCCGGGTTGGTTTCAAGTTCAACACGGATCGAAAAGGAGATAGAGTGAAAAGGCCTTAACAATCAAGATAATGTCTCCAGATGTTCGAAAGGAATCAGAACAAAGAAGACCACTTGTGCAAGAATGTTTTGAGAAAGGCTTGAAACATGCAGCAGTATAGTATAAACCTGTTTCAAGGACAACTTGAAGAAGGCGATTCTGCAATAATTTCAGAGACTACTGATGAAAATTTGAGCAAAAAATTAGCACAAGCTTCAGTCCAGAGACCCATCAGAATTTCAGAAATGCCCAGGGGCCAATTTCATAGAGCTGCTTAGCACAACAAAATTGCTAAGCACAAAAATAGCTTGCCCAATAAAACAAACCACCACTGAAAATTCCATTTGATATTCATGGTCAGCGAAAAACAGTCAAAGAACAATTGCAAGTGATACACAACACATGGAAATTTGGTTGTTAATCTTGTTTTCCCTAAGACAGAAATGTCATGCTTAGCAAATTTTTGTGCTAAGCAGCTCTGTGAAATTGGCCCCTGGGCACCCTCGCTTCTGTTTTCCTTCCTCCATGCTTCCATTAAGGATTCCTGTATGCACATGGACATTTTTAGTCAAGTTGGGATGGGATATAAATTGGCAAGTTGCAAACTCCAGATCTTATTCACCATGTTGATTTGTTACTGCTAGGAATTGTTTTGACCAATGAAACAAGCGTTTGATTAATCTATAATGCCAGTATTGATGTATGACCATGGAGCTAGGAAGAGACCTAGAGCTACCTCCACGGCATGACCAAGCGAAATGTCACAGACCCCTCCCACCACATGGACTCACTTGTCAGCCCACAAGCTGTGAGTCTCCACAGCATAACTGTTCTATAAAAGACGCACACACAGGGAGAGAATTTGATGAAATGCAGTCCCCAAGCCCTGGTCAGAGTCCATATGGAGAAAGCATTTAACATTGATTGACATGGCTTCAGCCTTGCTCAACTGTGACAACCCCCCCTACATCCCTCCCTTCCACCAAACAAAATTTGGAGCAGTTCAAACATATTAATTAACTTTTATAGTTTGTCTATACCCCTTGGAGATGTCCCAGTGGATGACATACTGGAAGCCTAACAAAGGATCCAGGAACAGACTCATAGAGAGGATCTGCCTGTTATGCAACCGGTCCAGCCAAGACAATGAAAGAGACAAGAAGGATGAGACCATATTTTGCGCCTGGCTGAGAAATTTAGTAAACAGCTGTTAAAAAACTGATGGGGCAGGACTCACAAAGTAACTAAACAGATGGCGATCTGAATGGAATCTTGCAGTACAGTACAGTGTACACACCGACTCACAAACACTAAACAAGACTTTACTGGATGCTGCCACTTTCGTGATTGTTTGATTAATACCTAAATAACTGTTCCTAACTTGATGATGATCCACTGATAATATTCAGATAACTCAATATTATCCAAACTCCAAAAATACTAAGGGAAGCCATTTTTGATTCTATATTTTGTTATTTATTCAGAACATCTTCAGGAATGAGGTATTACCAAACAACAACAGCAATTTATACCAGAAGTCCTAAGTGCTTACAACCAATAGCAGTCCGCACTTGTGCTAAAAATAGCATACTGGATCTCAGACAAACATTGCTAACGTGTGTGGGTGTGCTTGTGTGCATGCATGAAGTTTGTCTGACATCCGGGGATTTTGTACATACAAATCAATCGTGTGACGTCATTAGTGCGGAGCGCTATTAGGAGGTATGAAGTGAACAGTCAGTGACACGCTGGTCAGTGTGTCAGTGAACAATGCAGATTACATGAATAGGTATCAATAGCTAACAAAACAGAGGAAGTTCCTAACTTAGGAAGATTCTTTTTGCCTAAGATAGGAACACCTTTCTTCAAATTGTTCCTTAGTTATTTAGGAACATTTATTTTAAAAGGATTCTAAAGTACTCTTTATGAAAAAGAGCCCAGGTACTTGTAGTTAAATCTCAGAACAAATGCAGCACTGAGATACCCTTTTTTCAACAAGACAACAACAAAATGGCAATTTGACTTCAAAAACTTACCTCGGATAATACTGTGAAGGAAACTCAGATTTAGGCTGTCGAAGATTCATATCCAGCGAACTTTGACCTCCGACCCCTGAATTTGACCCTACAGAAGGAAGAGCAGATTCAATGCTGGGTTTAATATTGCAAGGGAATACACATTATGGCTACCAAGTTGGGTTTTATTTTAAAAATATTTTTAAATTTTTTAAATTACCGGAGCGGTAAAAACAAAGCGATTAAACAGAGGTGTTATTGGGAACATAGGATGAGATGATCGTTTACATCTACCGGCGAATGGGTTAACAAATAATGGGAGATGGGAGATTGGGGTTCGGGATAAGCTGCTTAATCAAATAGGAAATTGACTTGAGAAGGTAAACAGTAAGCTTCTTCTTTCACTCCAACTACAAGTTCAAAAGAGAAAGTATGGAGGAAGATGAGAAGACTATACTTAATGTCTAAGATGGTCTCTATGGGAATTGTACATTCTTATAGGATGCATGGTATAAATAATTTGAGTGTGATTAAGTGCATACAAGACAAGAATCTCAATGCGCTTCTGTGGTGTGTATGTTAAACCATGCCTAATAAGCACATGGAGGCTTATGAAACACATAGCCATCACAACTAGAACCCCATGCATTATGCTGCGCGGACAGAAGCCATGAGTGTTACAAAGTGCCTTGCCCAAGAACACAAGCACTATATGAACACCATGGCTGGGGCTGGCATACACGACATATGGGTACCGTGGTCGATTTCACAAAGCCCTACGATCGATCTTAACTCGAGTTACATGTATGAAGGATGGCCCATCGTATGCTACAAAGGGTTGCAAATGCATCATAAGTCCTACAATTGATAGCAAGTCACAATGAGTTTGGTGAAATTGACCCCAGTTACTTTATATGAGTAATGTACATTATATTATGCATCCAAAGCTGAAGTTGGAGCCCCAACTCATCATAGAGTTGCTTAGCACAAAAAATCGCTAAGCGTGACATTTCTGTCTTAATAAGAACCAGATTAACAATCAAATGTCCATGTGTTGTGTATCACTTGCAATTGTTCTTTGGCTGTTGTTCGCTGACCATAAATATCAAATCGAATTTTCAATGGTGGTTTGTTTTGTTGGGCAAGCCATTTTTGTGCTAAGCAATTTTTGTGCTTAAGCAGCTCTATGAAATTGGCCCCAGGTCTGCTCTCATCTAAATACATGATGTAGAACACTGTTGCTATGGAATCTATATACTTGATTTAGAGTGCAAGCTGTTGCATGGGTTTATAAGAGAAGTCCAGCACTTATACATCATTCACAGTGGCTGAAGGTACATGTACCAGAGCTGGCATCAAATCATGTGACATACCAACTACATATTTAGTCAGCCTGTCAGGGGAATGCTAATTTTCAACATGCACATGAAATGAAATCAAGTGGATGTACTAAACATAAGTCAAATTTAATCTACAAAATGGGTTTCATGTGACACGATTTCCATCTCATTTGAAAACTTTCATCGGAATCCGCCCCAAAAACCCCAAATCATCAATTTGTAGATCAATCTAATAAAATTACAGGCTTTCCTGGTAACATTTCAAAATGCAAGGTTGATACAAGTTCCGCATGCATGCTAAAACAGGAAGATGAATTTAACAATCAAGAAATCTGAACAGTTGTGATGGTTGAAAAGATGAGGAGAAGAAATACATGAGCGTCCCTCATTATCTGTGCACAAATGCATTCATCATGAGCAACAAACAGAGAGGCACACAGACAGATGTGGGCGAAAAGAAAGAAAGAAGAGGAAAACTTGCAGGCTAGAAAGTGCATGAAGCATGATAGTGTGAGAAACAATGACAAACGGCTTATATAATAAATGGAAGGAGTTTAAGTACGAGGGTTGGGGTACAATTTTGGGCCGGTGTCCACTGTCCAACATAAAAGCAGCGTACAGGATTTGCAAGGCCTCCAAAAACACATTATTGAGTTTGAGTCAGAAAATAGACTCAACAGTTCGTAAACAGTGCAAACAGTCACCATGGGAAATCTTGGTTCATCAGATGCTGGGTTTTTCAAGGAAATCAAGATTTAGTGTCATTTCAAAAGATCGTTCGCTCAAACGATTTAGTAGCATTTCCAAAGCGTGGTGTCAGTAACCATGAAGGATTTGGAGGGGGCAAGATTATTTCGGCTGTATTTCTGCTATCCAGATGAACGAAGCGTAAAAGGTACATAAAACAACGTCTGTAAGGAAGTTTAAGACATTCACTTCTGTTTAAGTATCAAATTCAGCCCAAATGCACATCTTTGCAAATCCTATATGCTCACTTTCAATCGCACACTTGTATCACTATTGGCATCAACAATGGGGAAGATAAAACTTCAACCATGTTTGATTCAGTGTAAGTTCATTTCCTATATTCAATAAATTCTTTGTGTTTTACATGTAAGCGCTGCGTGTGGGTGGCAGACTGAAATTTCATTTCTGAAACTCCATTTCATTAATAGTCAATCAGATGACAACTCTAGCCAAGTGCAAACAAAAGAACAGAGATATGTGATGGTGACTACCACAATGTATAAAGAACATTGCCGCTGTAAAAACATGATGGATGGTGCAAGCAAGCTCGCAGATGCAAACACGGACACCTCCACATGGACAGTGCCCCAACCTGATGGTGGATCAATGACCCACAATGTAAGAGGAAGATGATGAGTACTTGGTGCTGTATGGGAAACACTGTACGCAGGTGGTTCCACAGACAGTGTGTTAGTATATGGTAGCTACTCTTATGAGGGAAATTACTGACGGAAGGTGGATGATATGGCGGAGAGGGGAATGATGTCGGTTTGGAGTTGTTTGAAGGTGGGTATGGGTAGTGTATGGTTTGAGTGCAGGACAGATGATTGGACAAGCGGAGGGGGAGGCGCAAAGGTCTTCACCACATCAGCTGTTTCCGATTTGTAAACTTAAAAGGACTTAATATGGACGTTCAAGCCTTGAATTTAACGGAGGCCACGGAGGCCATGACCTTCGTTGCCCTGGTTCTTGGCCTTCGTGCCCCTTCAAATGTTTCCATAGACATTATGATTTTCCAATGGAAGTGCCCCTTGCAAGGAAAAGTGGCCTTGCCCTTTTCAGAACCAAATTCAAGGCCTGGACGTTGGGTGGGGTTTTCTCTGTAAGTAGTATGTTTTTGTTTTCAAGGATGGGAGCTGATTTGGGTTGGGGCTGCGATAGAATGTCATGCAGGCTAACTCCTCCCCCTTTTCAGCCCCTTATATCTGCCCACATTCTCCTTCTCAAACTCCCACTCCCCTCCCTCCCACCAATGCACAATGTCCCCGCCCCTAATTTTTGGGGGTCAAACAACAGATAGGGGTGTGACTCCATGAAATGGGGGGAGGAGGAGGGGGAGGGGGGTCAGAGGTGAATGGTAACAGCAGATCTAGAATCAGACCCGCTCACCTGCGTAACCATCCAGGGGGGCAATTACGCCATAGCCACCATCTTGAATCACGGTTGGCGTAGACGGGTCACTATTACTGAGCGGTTCGGATTTGACTATGAGAGACGAGAAATGAGAAGAAGATCAAGGAACATAAAAAAGGGGAAAGAGGGGCAACTTCAGGCCAAATTGAAAAAAAAATTGTTGATTCTCATCCAAGACATTAAAAAAATTAACAAAACAAATTGTTTCCATAAATGTTTCCACTAAGTCCAAAATTGGAGATAGAGAAAATAGTAGATTTTGTAAAAAAAAAATGTTGCTGCATTTTAAACAAAAGCCATCACTTTCTGGTAATTTTCTTCTAAGAACATTTACAAAGGAGAATTTGAGGTAAGTTCCTGATGCCAACATTTGCCAAAGATTTGCGGGGAAAAATATTTACAAGGCTGGAGTGAAAAGGATGCCTCTTGGAATGAGAAACTAGATTTTCTTTTTCCCACTTTGGCCTAAAAACATACAGCAAAGCCTTGCCGTTATGACAGAGAGAAAATCAAAATAATAATTGCGTGTCTACAAAATAAACAGAAACACAAACTTTGGACTCAAGCAAAGAAATTAATGCTGGGTACTTAACAGTCAATAATGAACAAAACTAATTTTTTTCTTAAGTTTGCCTTGACAAAGCTAAATCTCGAAAGCGGGTAACATTTTTTAGCCAGGAATTTATGGCCTGAAGAAACCCGCAGTCCAAATCATTAATTTTTGATGCATGATAATGTCATTATCCAATATCTTTTGGACAAAACCTTGCTTCCAAGACACAAACCTGGGCCTTCCCTAACATCAGGCTCTGTTTAATTAGGGCAATTAAGTATTGGCCCATCACACTGAGCTGCAATGATCTTTACTTATCAAGTTATTAGACAGCAGTTTTCAGTCGTGTGCACATGTATGGGGCCTCAATAAGGATTTCTCGTTCACTAGGCTAGCGTGGAAATTTGGTGTTGTCTCCGTAAATGGAGAATGATGATCACAAGCATAGATTTCTGAGGCGCCATGAAAACAGCACCATGAAATCCAGCTCAGTTTATCGAGGCTTTACACTGTGCTGTGCACAGAGCCAGCAAAAATGCACAATTGTATCTAATAAAATGTAGAATGCCAAATAAATGATCAGCACATTTAAATCATCTCTCTTCACAACACACACATTGTCTCTATACTTTTCCCATTTCTTGGACTTTGTGATAACATATTTTAGATCCCTTTTCAGCCAATACTTTTGCACCAGTAAAAAGCAATGAAAGAAGCTTTATGCAGATACAAATAGCTGCTCTGAGAAACACATAGACAGAAATGCAAGCAAAAGAAAACAAGGTGGATAAAGAGAAAAGAAAAAGATGCAAAACTTAACGGCTGAAAGTTACCAAGACACATGAGGCCAACCTCATGATGCACAGAAAAGTGTACAAAATGTTTTGCTTATACTAAAAATGTGCGAGGCAACTTTATTTATCTGTTTTCAGCAAAGCAATTTATATGGGCCACACATATTTAACACTTGTACTGCAAAAATAGACTGAAATTATGAAATTAAATGCTGAAATGTGCTTTTTCCTTGAAAAAGTGACGATGTTAGAAAGTTAAGGTAGCAAGATGATCAGGTTTGAAAAATATTTTTAACTGACGTCTCTTTTTTGGTTATTTAGCTTGATGAGCCATTTTGTAGTCTTGCAGTCTAGTTCCCAGACCTGTGCTTGGGGGTCTACATCTATCTACCATACCAGCACAAACTGAATGTCCATCACTAGCTTTGAATTTCAATGATGTACCAAACAAACTCTCTTTCAAATTTCAGCTATGGAAATGAATGACAAATCCATTCACAAAAAAAGCTCCTGTTATTGACAGCCCAACAGGAAACAGTGAGTTTGCTGCCATCTAGAGTTCAAATGCATCCAGCCATATCTCTTATTAAAAACATCTGGGGCCTTTCTCAAAGCTCGGCTCCACTGAGCTCCGGCTTCGCCTCTGTTTTCATACGCTGAAAATATAGGTTGTGGTTTGCCATTGAAGCTGAAGCTCTGTTGTCCTTTTCAAACCAGAGAATCTACTTCCTAACTGCAGCCAAAAGCCTCTATTTTGATACCTGCAATGTTGAAATGGATTCACGAAATGGAGGCGGAGCCGGAGCATGAGCCGGAGCCGAGCTTTGAGAAAGGCCCCTGGTTTTTGTCCATCCTATACAGTGTCAATGGGCGTGAGACTGATAAAACCTGGGGCCAATTTCATAAAACTGTTAAGCACAAAAATTTGCTAAGCATGACATTTCTGTCTAAATAAAAACAGGGCTAACAACCAAATTTCCACGCGTTGTGTATCACGTGTGATTGTTCTTTGGCTGTTGTTCGCCTGACCATGAATATCAAATGAAATTTTCAATAGTGGGTAGCTTTATTAAGCGAGACATTTTTGTGCTAAGCAAGTTTTTGTGCTTAACAGTTTTATGAAATTGGCCCCTGGTGCTGAATGAATAGGGCATAAGATGGAAATATCAACCAGCGCTCCTTCCCCCCCCCAAGCTGTAATTTACTTACTTGATGCTGCGGAGTGAACTGAATTCCAACTCTCGGTACTCGTCAACACACTGGTTTCTGCTGTTGTTGCCATAGATACATGGTTACCTGGGAAACGTGTGAAAAAAATGCCCATGATAATAATAATAATAATAGTAATCGAGGATGGGACCTTAGGGAGACTTTCCCATAGGGTCGTGCACAAACTTTACCTATTTCTAAACATCCTCCAAACCAATGAACTTGAAATTGACATTATGTTCATATTGAGAGCATTCTGTCATCTATTAAAATATGGACAGCAAAACTATGTTTTTAAGATGTAGAAATGTTTTTTGGGAGACAACAAAATGTCTGCCTTTTGACCAGTGTCTCCCAAATGTTAACTTTCAGATGCTAACCTGTCTCCCTATTTACATGCAATTTAGAAAAATAATACAGATTTTCAGGATAGTGGGACAAGGCTTTGGTTTTTTAGTACTTGAGTTGTTGTGTAGTTTGTACGTGTACATAGATGACTGCGCATGCAGGGATATAAGGTAAAATTTCTGCTAAATATTTGTCTTTAAATGTCAGCATGTGTCAGGCACATGAGCAAGCATCAAGTTATTTTCTTTCTTTTTTCCCTTTTGGTGGTCATCGATACAGATAACATGATTTGTGCGTGTGTGCGTGTGTGTGGTGCTAGCTGTAGGTAAGATCACTGGAGACATTACAGCATTGCATTAAACATCACAGGTTGTGCTCAGCTCGCGCTGGCAGTTTGCGATCGGAGGGGCTAATTCCTAATGCAATTTAGCATTTAAGGCAGCTTTTAGCGGCGAAAGTGACAGCTACACATCCGCTGTGCATACATGACATACGTGCATACAGTGCATGTAACGTGTACGGTACACGTACTCCGGCCATGTCAAGACAGTCAGTCCCTTTGTTAAACACACATGCATATTGAGCACGCATGCATCTCTTTCTGCGTGTACACCCATATGCATACATGTGCGTTATTTATTCTAATACGCCCGAAACAATCTCAGTGGATGTCGTTTTCAAAATCTAAGACAAAAATCTACTCGAAATTAGAAAGGATGACAGAAATATTGACTCGTGCAGTATAACTCTACAGACGTAATTTGCCAACTGGCTACAATTCAAACGCTCACTTGCAAGCAACAACAAACACTTCTAAATCGGCTATGTATTCAAATTAATTAGTTTCCTGCATAATGCCCAACCAAATGAGATTGTTCGTTCGGTTGAGACTATATAATGGCGTTCACAAATACTATTACAGCCCACGGTCAAAAAGCAAAAAAAAAAAAAAACGGAAAGGGGGGGGAGGGGAGGGGGGCTCGGACCCCATGGGAAATTACTCAAGACACCCTCTTAGCGATATTAACAGTTTAGAATGAATTGGATTAACAACGTCAAGACTGCAGAAAACAGATTGTGCCTTGGATTGTACAGTTGATGAAATTGGTTTTTTTTTTTTTCTGGACTGAGACGCAACTCTAGTTTTAAATTTTTTCTCCTTCGTATTTTTTTTTTATTCATCCCTAAATCCTGCCAGAGGGTAGTTAGTATATATGAGCAATATATAGTAGCGTGGATCACACTGGAAGAAGCCAAGTCACAAATCGTAATCATGCATTATGAGTACAATTACTCGGTCCCCGTACTCGGGAAATTAATGAAAGAGCCATGTTATGCAGGCCATATGCAGTCCGGGGGAAATGAATTGAGCAGATTCCAGCCGGGCAAACTTGTCCGAAGAAGGGGGGAGAGAAAATCCTTTGTGAAGCAACGGTGCTCTGTGTGTGTACGTGTGTGTGTGTACATTCATTGAGTATGATAATAAATCCATATATGCACAAATACAATTGGAATATTTCTTGTAAGCAAACATATTATAACAATGATAGATATATCATTATGCTTCATTCGTCCTTAATTACCGAAGTCTAAAAAAACAGAGGATAATTACAAAAAGAGAAAGCAAAACAAAGCAGCTTTATAATCCGCTTTTCAGTGTTAATATGTGGCATTTAGATTATAGCCTATAAAGTATGTACAAAAAGCAATTCCATGAAAATATGCATCCAAGATTGTGTAGTGTGGACAAGAAATATGTACAGTGTATGTTGAACAAAAATTAACTGAAATATACGTGCTCAAAGTTCTGCCAGCAAAAGCATTGCACGGTAATTTTGTTAAAAATTTTGTTAAATTAATTTTGTTCAACTTCAAGAATACAATTGCATTCGTAAGGCAAATACATAATTCTATGTACACATTTATCAATAAACATATCTTCAAGTAGGCTATACTGTAGTGTTTGCCTCCTATTTCAGAAGAAATTTAGGTCATTGATTTTAATAGAAACATTTTAAAAGCACTATTTCTTTCAACCAGCAAAATTGTACAATTTAATCTAAAAACAAAGCACTAAGTCTAAGTGCATTCTTCAAAGGAGACCATTTTTTTCCAAATTATTTAATTAATTTTGGGCCAATCACAGGGGTCGTTCCATAAACCCACTCTCATTAAAAACACAAGGGGTAGTCTCTTACCATCTGTTCCATTGGTTGTTACAGAGCAGTTGCTGTCCGTGGAGTTCTCATGCTGTGGAGAGTTGCTGTTGGCACTAGACACTTGGCTGCGCGGACTAGCCAAGTGCTGTATTTCCATAGACCTGGATAATAAGAGACGACCAAACATCAGAGAACATTATAAATTAATCTGAATACTATATGGGATATTTGCAGTGACATCATGTATGATACACTTTTGGGACCGAGTGTGACTCTGAGAAGAGCCGGTAACTCAACATTTCTAGGGTCGATTTCACAAAGCCTTACGATTGATCATGGGCATTCATGGCATTACGAAGGATAACCCATCGTATCTTACAATGTACATGTACGTAAGACTGCAATGCATCATAACTACAGGGATGAGATTGACCAATGATAAAAATGTCTGAAAACAACTGACATTGAGCACAAAAAGTCTGAAATCTGAAAATCTCCTATACATTTGTTCACAGCCTGTGAGGAAAAAAAATTTGAAATCAAAAACAAAAAAATCTGAAATCAGATTTTCATCTCATCCCTGTAACTAGTCCTACGATTGATAGTAAGTTACGATGAATTGGGTGAAATCGACTCCTGAACTCTTTAATCTGAAGTCGACAAGTACAGGTGAATCTCTTCTGCATTTTTCCTGCCCGATTCCACGTCTGTCCTTGCTTACGTGTAGAATCAGCATTAATTAATACAATACTTGAATAATAATATGCCATCACATTCAATAATGATAACACAATAATACAGCATTTATGGCCTATAAGAATCACTAAATCTGCAAAGAATAGGAGGGTGACTATAGATGGAGAGGAAACAAAACAATGCAGAGATTCCAAAGAAGTTCCAATTCCGTGGTGACGATGGGAAATTGCGAACGCTCGACTAAAAAGATAACTGTTGAGCTGTTATTTGTAGAAATAAATTGTCACTAAAAATCACATTACATCACAATTTCACACAAATTTGTTGCTTATTATTCTAAAAGACTGGCTTTGCCAGAGAAGAGGCGGACAAATTCAGACTGAAACTTCTCCTGACTAGAGTCAACGAATATCTCAACTCTCAAATGAGCCCTGTTGCTGTGCATATTTGAAGAAATAAAAGGGAATCTTCGTTAATCTTTGCACCATAAATCTTCCCTTGTTTATGGAAAAGGCAAGTCAAGTCATTCAGTATTTTTTTGATTTATCCTTTTACATCAGAAGTAAATTAAATTGCTGTAAACTTCAACCCCAGAAATGACCTTTCTGCAAAGCTGAAAATGAGCTGCACTCAGAAAAGGCATTCAGCCTCTGAGATAACGCTAAAACATCAAAATGAAATGCAGTCCGTCCAACTCATTACTTCGAAGACGTCTTTCTCGTTTTTATCAAACCGATATCAACGTGACAGCATGTGCATATCGACTTCTTTCTGATCTTATCAACGGACAGTGTCTTTCTCTCATTATTTCATTTTGTGGGAGGTTTTTCCCTTGTCCACCTTTCATCCCCCAAATTCTTGACAGTGCAGCGGGTTACCAAGTTCAGTCATAAATCACCGTGACAAGACTGATGTATCTGCTCTGTCAGCGAGGAGCATGGGATAAAAAAAACCCAACCTCAAGTTTGTTTTCATATTGTGTAAGTGGACGTTGTCAACAGGTCAAATTGTCTGGCAACATGTTTCCAGTGGAATGCCTCCCTCCTCATATTTTTTTTTTTTTTCTATAGACCAAGTATTCCATCTTTTGCAGGGTGGTGATGTAATGGGAAGAGAAATTGTTATTGTATTTTCACAGCTGACCAAACCTGAGCGTTGGTCTTACGACGACCGACCATATTTCACCATAAAAAAAGGAAAATGGGGGAAAAAAACATGGCTTTCTTGACATTCCTAATCTGAATGATGGATTTTTCATTCATTTTACGCTTTTGTGATGCAGGGAGAATTTATATGCAAGATTTTGGGTATAAAGGAAAAGGACTTTCTATAATGAATTGTATAGCCTTGCATACAAATCCCAATGCAACCAAACCCATCAATGCACACGGTACATAGATAGGGTTCTTCAAACAATATTCTCATACCCTATTAAAAAAACCTCTTATTAAATGTTATGTTAAAATAAAAAACAAACATGCCGTGAGACAAAGTCGGCTTAATTGTAGTTTAAAGGTATAATACATGATTAGTAATGGTCACAAACAGCACTCACACTTTGTCTGATCCAAAATGTTCATGAAATAATAAACCTGTAATTTTTTTCTTAAAATTTCTTTAAAAATCTAAAACATAAAAAATGGTTTAGATCCGATTCTTTTTTTAAATTTCTTACAAACATAAAGAATGGTTTTGATCTTAATACCCCGAGATCTAAACTGTTTTCGGTCTTTGTTTTACTATTTCTGGATATATACACCATTTCAGGCGAAAAATATTTCAACAGTATGTTTCTATATAATTATTATTCAGCACCATCTTCATACCCTGAAAGTTATATGCAAATCTGTGAACATTTCTGTTTGGGTATGTTACAAATCCTGTACTGTACCTTTAACAAAACCATCACCCAAAAAAAAAAGCTGAAATAAAAGAATTGGAACACTGCCCTTGCGAAATCTGTGTCAGAAAAATGGAAACGAAAAAATGTCGGTCGATGTTTTGCTGGTATGCCAAAATGGCCACAACTTCTTGTTTTGAAATCAGATAGCATGGAGTAAAGGGTCTACGATAAGAAATGTGTGTTCTACTGGCACCAACAGAAAGAAACCTAGTGGTGGGGAAGGGGGAATGAACCCTAATAAACTATCATAACTAAAATGTAGATGGTCTTTTTTAGCCATTGAGAAAGATTTTGTTGCACATTGGAATGAGAACCATCTTCGTAATAATTTCCGCCGATTCCAGTTGGTAAAAATTTACAATGGCCAATAACTTCCTTGAAATTGGCGGCAAAAATCTTGGTCGATATCTTAAAAACCTAATACACCTTATGACTGCTTGGAGTTAGGAGGGCCTGATGCATTTCAATCCTAGCAGGATCTTTATCAAAGATAAAACTAAAACTGTCGCTACATATTTTAGCTGCCTCATTATTTTTTGTTTTGGTATTTTCACAAGTTGGTTTGTGAACATGCAATTGATTTCACTTCCTTCTTTCACTTGTTCAAGTCTACATGTGTATTTCATTTTCTAAAGTCCTACAAAAAGAAAATATGGGGCTTTTTGTTGCGGGAATGCTTCTGTTGGTCGGCTGATACTTTCATGAACAGTTTTATTTTCAACTGCGCTTGATTAATTATAATGAAATAGGGCCTACTGCTTTCAATTTGCCATGAAAGTATGCCAGTATATGAAAGAGCCTTTGAGAAAGATCCTGCCCTCCTAACTCCAAGTATTTTATGTATTTAAGGTCAATGTTTTGACCGATGTGCAGTTTTGCAGAGCAGTTTATTACATGCATTGGCAATGATAAATTTCTTTGTAAAATCTCACAATTAGCTGAAATCTTTGGAATCTAGGGCCTATGCCCAATTGACCATGGTTTATATCCATATATCAAATATCAATTAAATTCATTATTCACTAAAAAATGTGAGGAGACCTTAAAGATAATATCATACTTGGGGTTTTGTTAAAGAAATACAGATTCATGGGCAAAAATATCAAGGAAGATACAGTAACAGTCATCTGTGAAAATTTCAGTCCTATACGATGCCCACTTTATGAGAAAACAGTGAAAAATGGCAAGAGTATTTTACAAAATATTCTCCTTTATTTTTTATCTTCAAAAGATCAAAACATTTTGGTCATAGGTTTGACACTTTTCTTGATAAATACAGCACTTAAAGGCAGAAACATTTTAACGGTATGCTTCTATCATCTCCATCTTTATACCCTGTAAGTTATAGGTAAATCTGTGAAGATTTCTGTTTCGGTACGCTACCAAAGTATGATACTACCTTTAAAGGAGATATTAATATAGGTGCCATATTACAAACATTGAGCTTTGCGTTCGCAGATATCATCATCTACAGGAAATGGAATTGCCTCGCCTTGGACTTTGTTCCTTCAAAACATGTTCTGAAGAACTTCCGATAAAATGCTAACTACTTCATTGTCCCTACATTAACAACTGAGTTTATATTACTGAGTTGAGAATAATTGGCAGTATATAACGTAGTTGCGATGAATTGAATTGCATTGTCTGTACTGCGTAATCAGACAAGCAAGTTGAACAAAATACTTCTCTTATCGTACCCGTTTAAAATGAGAGTGATACATGTATACCCGGGTAAAGATATTTCATGTGGAATATTTATGTATGGCTTGTCTGTCAACCGTTCCGTTGACAGTAAGGTGACATTCCGATTGATAGTGATGTTTGGGGAGGGTCACTGAAAAATGCCTTCATGTTTCGTTGTAGGTGGGGAGCATCGGTTAAACCCCGACTCCATTGTGAAACATACGATAATCAATTATCATGCCACTGAGGGCCTGGCCCATCAGGGCCCAGTCACTGACTCTGGCGAGGAATTGCTGCTTGCTAATAGCAGACGAAAGTAATAGGCCCTACATCTAAAAAAAATAAGATAAAATTGGTGCTTAGTGTGAACACTCAAAAAAGTTTAAGTTAAGCATCCAAGCCTGGAATTTAACGCAGGCCACGGAGGCCATGGCCTTTGTTGCCCTGGTTCTTGGCCTTCGTGCCCCCTTCAAATGTTTCCATAGACATTATGATTTTCCAATGGAAGTGCCCCTTGCAATGGAAAAGTGGCCTTGCCCTTTTCAGAACCAAATTCAAGGCCTGAGTTTTGCAGGTTGTGCACATGAGTACAGCTCACAGTATAGACACTATTATTTTAAGCAACTTATCATTTTGTTTTTACTTAGCAAAATTCTGCTCCCCCCCCCCCAATTCCTTTCACCCAGACATGAATCAGAATTCTTTAAATGCTCTGTTTTCTAAGTAAGACTTGAAGCTATGCATGGTGGATGTACTAAAATGAAGGTAAGTTTGCGGTGACACCATGTAATCTCTTCTGTGAGAGTGTGTGGTTATGAGAAGAACCGTAGGTATTATCTCGACGTTCGCTCTGTTGTCTTTAGATTTGTGTTCTTTGCCCTCGTTATTTTATTATTCTTTAATTTTTTCAAATTCCTGTTTGACCAGGACATCCTTCATGTTGCGTTTCCTAGCTTTCAGGAAAAAAAGAAAACGGGTTGGCCCATTTTCTCTTCCTAAGCCATTCTGTGAATTGTTTGTTCAATATTCTACACACAACGAGGGGAAGGGCAAGCCCTTTCCTCACTTTCTTTTCCCTTTCTTTTCCCAGTTTCAAATTTCAATAGTGGTTTATGTTATAACCACTCTTTATGCAAAAACAAACACCAATGGAATTGAATGCTTCATTTTGAAGTTGATATGAAAATAGTATTAGCGAGAAAAAATGAGAGTTAAAGGCGTACAGTACAGAATTGGTTACATACACAAACAGAAATCTTCACAAATTTACTTATAACCTTCAGGGTATGAAGATCGTGCTGGTAGAAATATACAGTTAAAATTTTTCTACCTGAAATGGTGTATTAATGTATTTATCCAGAAATTAGTCAAACAAAGAGTGAAAACAGTTAAGATCTCGGGGTAAGATCAAAACCATTGAAAAATTGAGTCAGATTTTCGCTATTTTATCGTGACTCAGATGTCAAATTGAGCTCAAATTTTCACGGGCTTAATATAATTTCATGTACATGATGGATCAGACAAAGTGTGAGTGCTGTTCTGTCACCTTTACCAATCATGTATATTACACCTTTAAGTCCTAGGAAAAGTTGATTAGCTTTCAGAGAATGGGCTCCATTTAGGTAATGAATGGATAACAGGCTATGCAGGCATGCACCTGTTATGTAATCGGTCTTATTTTTTTAAACAGTGTTTACAGAAATCTGCAAAAGGGACCAGTTGTTTACCAAGTGAATGATCATAGCGCTGCTGGTAGGATTTTAAGAAGGGATTGCCTATCCTTCAATTATAACTATCTAACTACTCTGTGATGTATTACTATACAGGCAATGGAGCCTGTGTCTCAAACCTACAGTCATGACAGTGCCATTCAAATGGAAACAGTGGAACCAGAAATCATGACAAGGCTGAGCCTGTACTAGTTGGTGCATGCTACTGTCACCATCTCCGACACCTTGTGGTGAAATAGTATGTATACACATGAGGTACCGGTATACAAAAACCATAAAGTGTGGGATGAAGAAATGTGTGTGTATGTTACAATCTATTGTCGCTTGCCATTTTATGTTCCTTACTCCATGGTTAGTCTATCAAAACTTATGGTGAATATTTAGGAGCATAACGAAACAGAATTCTTCACAGATTTTACCTATAACATACAGGGTATTTATAAAGATGGTATGGTAGAAACACACCGTTAAGATTTCTTTGCCCAAAATGCTGTATTTATCCAGAAAAGAGTAAAACCAGTGACCAAAATTATTTTTGATCTTTTAGAGATTAAAAATAAAAGAAAAAAGACTTAAAAAATACTTTGCCCGTTTTTCACTGTTTCCTCAAAAAGTTGGCACCGTATGGGACTGAAATTTTCAAAGATGACTGTTACTCTATCTTCCTTGATGTTTTTGCCCATGGATCTGTATTTCTTTGACAAAAACCAAACTTAAAGTATGATATTACCTTTAGCTAAGGTATAACTTGTTTCTGTAGTAAAAACTAGTTCATCAGATGTAATATTAGTGAAACACCACCGACATGTACGCTACGCCGTGCCTACAATTTCTGCTCCCGCAATCACAAGTATGTTACGGTACGGCGCTGCAAGCGGTTATAGCTCTATCTCTGTCTTAAGTATTTATTCTGGTTCAATTGAAACATGAAGGGTGGTGCTATAGTAGACAGCTTGATAAGTAAACAAGTAGGCCTATAAACTGTCAGTTATATGAGGCCTCGCCTGACATTTGTAGTACATTCAAAGAGGAGAATCAGTCTTCCACTGTTCAATGGCTCTATGCATTATAAGTCTGTCATCATTTCATATTTAAATGCATATTAAACCCAGAGAGAGCAAAAGTCATGTCCTCACTATATGTACATTGTAAAGCGTGTAGGGTCAATCTACCAAGTTGGAGGGCAAGGCGAGTGGGAGGCTGGGCTAGATTTGTACACGATGTCCTCTCTACACTCAGGCAAATGTATGCCCATCACATCCATATTTCAATATCCTTCCTTATAATATTCCACTAAATTCCTAACTGGCCTTATCATAACTTATGGTCCACACTGTACATAACATAGATCGATAGTTAAATTTCCAATTTCTGATGCATGTTTGCATTGAAAATAGCTACCTTCATGTGGAAACACCATGTAACAATCGTTCGTGCTCAGAGATATCCAAGAAGTGCGAACGATATAGAAGTGCGAAAGTACAAACGATTCTTACATGGTGTTTTCGCAAACCGATCCACATACCAATTGACACCATGCAAGGCCTCAGATCTTACATGTAATACATCTTTGCCAAAACCTGGTAGAATGAATGTGTAAATATGAATTAGTGTTGTACATAAGTTATCAATCAAGGTTTCCTTGTAGAATACTTAGTACTAATTCTCAAGGTTGAGAGTAAATCACAGCAAGAATGTAACAATGTGTTTCACTGGATGGTAGTAGTATAGTACTAATGCACAAACAGATGACTGCAATAAGCCTACATGCCCCAGCAATCACTGCCAAATCTAAGGACCACTCCATGTCTCCTGTACTATGATGTACAGTATATGCATAGAGCTAGGTATATGGAAGGCTCCAATGTAAAGATGGTTAAAAGATAATGATCATTCCTATAGCTGTACTACAAATCTAAACATGTGTGAAAACCTAATAAAATGATCCTCACAGATTCCTCATTCGTGGTGACAGGCCCACCATGCATTCACCACGGGTGGTGATGTGTAAGACGATCACCACAATCGGTCACCAAAAAAGGAGAACAAATATAAAATGGTGAAGCTTGGTTTCAAGTTCAACAAAAAAACAAACAAACAGAAAGACCAGGAAAACACACAAGCCCCTGGATCTCTCAACAAAAATGCAAGAAAAAATTCAACTCACCAGCCCATTAAACACTGTCCGTCTTGACGTTACAACATCAGCACTTATTACCACCAACTGAACAAAAAAATCCCAAAGGCAGTAAACTCCAGTCCGGGTTAAAAAATAAAAAATTTGGACAAAATTAAAAATGATCCACGACGAGGCTTCCTTATGAAAGAGAGAAAAAAGATTGTAACAGGAGCCCTCAGCCTGTAACACTACAGCTTTCTTAACACGGTAAATCTCTGTAAATACAGGACCAAATATAATACAACGCAGGTCATTTATAATCAGGTGTAGACGACAGCAAGCTCCTCGCTGGTGTAACTCATAATTCTTATACGGTTATACCACTCCGGTGAACAACAGCATGCAGTGCAGGGTATAGGCAAGGCAAGATGGGCAGGCTATAGGTAGGCAGGCCGGCACGAAGTGATTCACTATTGCAGATCCATGATGATGATCACTGACTAGCAGTCACTGATTCCTTGGCATTGGTGGAGGCTTCTACTACTACTACACAGTATTTCGGCAGCACTTGCACACACTACATGCACGGAAACTGTGCCTAGTTTTTTTCTTTTTTTTCTTTACCCGGCTGAATTAACCTGAACAGCACTTGGACCAGCCCTTTTCATTCTTGGTCGACCAATGGGATCGGCTTCCTACAGTGTCACGGCACACTCCACTCTGGTGTGTGTGTGTGATGGTTGTGTGCGTGCCTGAGAATGTGTTGTGTGGGTGTTGTATATGTGGTGGTAGTCCTAGTATAGTATAGTAGTAGTAGCCAGCCTGTAGTGTACCAACCAACCTATGCCACCAGCTACACAGCCAACCCTCTGTGGTCAAATCTAAATGGGAAATCACACATCCATCCCCTTAATAGCTAGTAGGAAGGGGGGAGAAGGAAGGAAAAAAGGAGAGAGAAAAGGCCAACAACCACCTTTTGAGGGGCCCAGCACCCAGCACAATACACTGACAAGTGATGGGAGGTCTTGGGCCTGGGCCTGGCAAACCCACAACCCCCTTAATGCCTTCAGGGGGCAACCATGCGGTGACGACTGTCCAGCCAGCTCAGCCCAGCCATGTGGCTTGCTCTTAGCAGCCAAAAGGAGCCCAGGGGCTAGAGGGCTGAACAAGGACCAAGCCTACTCTCTTGATTAACATAATTCCCACAGCCACCCTATTGTTTCTGCTGACAGCCATGGAACAATGGAGCTTTCTCTCTGATTGCTGGGGGAATCCTAACAAGTGTAAATCACAGTGGAGATGTGTTATAAACAATGGTGAGCTGATAAACATAACAAATAAGAAAAGGCTCTGTGTTATTCCATCAATGGCTGGGACTGGAAGAGGGTGCAACATGATTATAATAATGAGGGAATGATAATGATAACACAACCAAGAAAATGACCAGGCAACGAGAATCATGTTAAATTCCACTTATTAGTACACCCATATAGAGCTAGGAGCAGACCTCTGCTTGGGTATATTTCTATTCAGATGAAGATCTCTTTCAAAGGTAATATCATACTTTGGTTTTTGACAAAGAAATACAGACTCATGGGCAAAAATATCAAGACAGATACAGTAACAGTCATCTGTGAAAATTTTAGTATCATACGGTGCCCACTTTTTGAGAAAACAGTGGAAAACGGCCACGATATTTCTTAAGTCTTTTCTCTTTTATGTTTGTGTAAATCACAGTGGAGATGTGTTATAAACAATGGTAACACTTATTTTGATCTTTAAAAATTAAAAGATCAAAAATAATTTTGGTCACTGGTTTGACTCTTTTCTGGACAGATACAGCATTTCAGGCAGACAAATTTGAACGGTATGTTTCTACAATCACCATCTTTATACCCTGTATAAGTTATAGGTAAATCTGTGAAGATTTCTGTTTTGGCATGCTACCAAAATATGATACTACCTTTAACTTAAAAATGTATGACATCAGAAACCAATTTTTTTAAATCTTTGACAACATATTATCTTTTTGCATTTGTTTGCTGGAGAAAAATTATCATATTTGTTTATCCTTTCCTTGAAGTTAACTCAGGCCGTGCATCTTTAAAAGACACATTCTTGTGATAGCAGGTCACATGATAAATGGAATAGGCGTACATTTGTTATACATCTTTGTTTCGGTATCTGCTGATTCCCCAAACAAGTATTTTATCAACATTTATCGAAGCTGACAAATTTAACATTAGCTTGGAGTAATCTGATTCGCAGACATGTGTTTTCTTTTCCCTAGTATAAAATTAGAACAGCGAAGCTGTCATAGCTCACTGCAGCTTTACATGCAGTTACAAACATGATAGCAGATTAAACAAAAACAATTCTATTAATGTTTCTATTGTCTTAAAATTAAATCAATTAATTTTAAGAGTATAAACTCCAATTCGAGGTTGTAGAGATGAATCTTAATACGCTTCAAAAAATTTGAAGCATTGAAAAACTTCAACTTTTCATCTGAATTAAAAATAACTTTAACATTTCATGCGGACGGCTGGAAGGACGGAAATCGGTATTACATAGACTCGCACTGCTTTGCAGCAGCTCGCCAATAAAATAAAAAAATCCAGTCAGAACTAAGTAGGTAAAACTAAAAGCTATCTGTGCAGATAGCACACACATAATTTATTGTGCATGATCTTATCCTTTGTCTTTTAGTTAATTAGGGACCACCTCAGAAGTCTGGCCAGGCTGTGAGTGTGCACACACTACATTATTTATATACTAGCCACAGTGGACAGCTATAAATTTATCAAGTGCAAACATTCTGCAGGGCTTTTAGTTTTATAATGAAAGGCTGACTATAATATCTGTTATAAGCTTATACCTCCATGTTATAAGGGTAGAAAACTGCACAGTGTACAAACAAGGACTGATTGTTTTTGTGTTGAGTGTTGACTTGATTTGTTGATGATTAAGAGTGTTGACTTGTTTGCATATATTTGCTTTTTAATAGTGGGACTAGTCCAACCAGAATGATTAAATTCATCATAGGATCACGCATTATGAGACCAAAGATTCTAATTACCGGGAATGGGTCATTAGGGAGACTTTCTCATTGGGTCGCGCACAAACTTCACTTTACCTATTGCGAAACATTCTCCAAACCAATGAACTTGAAATTGACATACATGTATGTTCATATTGAGCGTATTCTCTGTCTTCTATTAAAATATGGACGGAAAAAATATGTCTTTAAAAGGTAGCCGGTATAATAGGGAGACTACCTAAAAGTCTTCCTATTTGCAGATGTCTCCCAAATGTTCACTTTTAGACACTAAAGTGTCTCCCTAATATGCAATTTAGATAAATTGACTTAATTATATATATTATTATCTTAAAAAAATAATTTTGCGCACTGGGAATAAAATGTTTTGCTATTGAACTTGGGTATGTATCCTGACAATATAACTTGACATGTTTGAGTGGGGTTAAAAGATCAGAAATGTACACAGATATGTATGTACATCCTATATTGTATGCACAACAACTATTTTAATGACATGATAAACTGTAAATCAGCCCTGGTGACTTGTGATTCATTTTGTTCGGATAATTGTGTCACAAAAGACTCAATAACAACTAGGAAATAGCTTTGCGGTCTTTTTGGTTTCAGCAGACAGTTTGTACCAGTTACAAATAGGTGTAGGCCTACTACTTTCATTATAAGCGAGTTTGGATTTTGTATTAGAAAATACTGTAATTCTTATTTTTAAGAACTGCCAAATTCAGTGCACACAAAGCTAATATTCGGTATATTATATACACTATAAAGGATAAAAAATTTTGTTATTATTATTATTATTATTATTATTTATTCGACCTCAACAACAAATACAATACAGAACAAGAACAAGAACAATGCTGTTGAAACAAAGCCCAAGCACAAAAAAAAAGCAAAGGAACGAAAACAATGATAATTTATAATAGTAATTATAATCGTAATGGAGAGCGGCTAGACAAGCAGAACAGCAAAGTAAAGGCGAATGAAAAAAACGTAAGACCAAAGAGAGGAGCATTGCTCCGAGTGTGACTATTATGATAACAAGTGTGTCATGAAAGATGTTAACTCTGAATTTTTTCTGAGTACTGTTTTTTTAGACTGACGTGAATGAGATTGATGCCATCAAAAAAACTAATAATAAGCTGAAATTTTGTTCCCAAAGTACACGTATGCAGTGCAGTCATTACCTATTTCTGTTGGAACTTGACTGACAAATCAGTGTAAATCAATCCAATTTTTTTTCCAAGGAATATGCGAAGTCCTCAGTGAAATATTCATTCCGTCATCCCCCCCCCAAAAAAAAAAATATAACAACATCTAGCTACCACTCATAAATTTGATTAGCCTAGCTACAATGAACTTGCCTGTAATTAGCTTTAAAGCACAGCAAATAGACTTGTAGGCTTTATTTTCTAGCACAGTAAAGCACTTAACAAAATTCAAGAACAGTTTTAGCCTTTGATGAGAAAGATCCTGCTAGGATCAAAACGTCAGGCCCTACTTTTTACTCCAACTCCAAGGCTTTTACATACTTCATGTCAATATTTTGGTTGATGAGCAGATTGCAGCAGGGTATTACATGCATAGAAAAAAAAAATTCCATGGATTTGTGTTGTCTGTTTTACAGCTAGAAGATATGGAAAGGCTGCTATCCAAACGTACTCGACATGAATTCAAAAAGAATTCTTGTTGCTGCACACAAATATTTACTAGGCAAAAGTCTCAGTCAACCAACTGTATGTATTTGAATGTCAATGTTTTGACTTTTGACGTTTCGTTTTTTTTGGCAACAAAAAACACAAATATGACATCTTAACATTTAACTCACACTGACATTGAATGCTTTATACGCCGCGCGTTAAAGGTAGTATCATACTTTGATAACTGAAACCAAAACAGAAATGTTCACAGATTTACGTATAACTTACAGGGTATGAAGATGGTGGCGGTAGAAACATGCCATTAAAATTTCTCCGCCTGAAATGGTGTATTTATCCAGAAATTAGTAAACCAATGACCGAAAAATCTTTTTGATCTTTTAAAAGATCAAAAATAAAAGAGAACAGACTTAAGAAATACTGTGGCAATTTTTCACTGTTGGGCACCGTATTGGACTGAAATTTTCACAGATGACTGTTACTGTATCTTCCTTGATATTTTTGCCCATGAATCTGTATTTCCTTGACAAAAACCAAAGTATGATACTACCTTTAAACTTGCTGAATATTCCTGACGACCTTGAGAAGGCTAAAAAAAAATCCCAACCCCTGGGACTATATCTGCACCTGGTCAGTTTGTCAATCATACCCTGCCGAGTTTTCCCTCGTTTCTTGGCACCCTTTTACTCATGCTTGGGTTCCAGGTAATGTATGTGATTCATGATTATTCTTTAATGCTCGCCAACACAGACAGAAACTGTATCAGGTGTACTGTAGCATTCAGGCCCCCTTTTTGACAACATCCCTGAAAAATACTAACAACAACAACAGACAACAAAAAACGACTGAAGGGGGATTTGAACCTACGACCTCCAGAACATATTCAAATAAGAAAAAAATATCATCAAAAAAGATATAATATTAATTAAAGAGCTGTATCCTCTTTGAGTGATCCCCATGTACCGTTCCCAGGTTGCAGCATTGCTGCGTGTATCATTGAAATGATCCTTGGGATATGGAGGTGTGTGCGTGGTTTCATGGCTTCTGACTGCCAAACGAACAAAGATAGTTGACTATTGGGGTCACCACCAAAGTAGGGCTGGATGGCTCAGTTGGTAGAGCGCCTGTACGGTATTCAGGAGGTCGCCGGTTCGAATCCCGCTCCAGTCAATTTTTCTTTGTTTACTTTTCAACGACTTAAAAATACTCAGTCAGTGTCCCTTGTGGTTATTTCACGAAAATATCAAAAAAGATAATTAGAAATGACCTGTCAAAAGAGTCTCAGTGTTGTAATTAGACAATACTAAATAATTTCACTAAAAAAAGGTCTCTTATCAAAAACTAATAAGAGAATTTGTATCTTTTGCATAATACCCGTTTTAATGATCATACTCACGTATTTTATATGTTTGTGCGTATGTTTTAACTCTAGTAATTTAAAGTGACTAACTAGTGCACTCCTCTTTTGTCTTTTGGTTGAAATAGTTTTTAAATGTGGGAAGTTCCATTTTTGTATAATAACCATTTTAATGATTGTACTCTTGTATATATTTTGCTCATGTTTTAACTCTATTAATGGGAGACTTTTGAGAACCGGTCTTCAAGTCGAAAGCGCACGTGCATGCAATTGTGAGCATGCGCGCATTGTTTTGCGCATGCGTTGTTATGCGTGCGCGTATGCTGTTGACTTGAAGACCAGTTCTCCAAAGTCTCCCATTAGATGGTGATTAGCTAGTGTGTTTGTTTTTTATTTTTCTTGTTTGAAATAGTTTTAATGTCATAAACTGATTGTTTATATTTATCCGTTTTTATAATAGGTGTCTTGTATTTCCTTCTAAATGTTTAATTCTAGGTGTTTTTACTGTACAGCGCTCTGAAACTTCATGTGTTATTAGTGCTTTATAAATGTAATTAAGTTAAGTTTAACACTAATATTGTTAGTAACAACAACAACATATTGTTGTTGACCTATAAATGTTTTTACGGTTTAGCTCCAGTTTACCTTAGCCAACTTATCATGAAAAAATCTCCTTCACATTTGAACATGTTTTTATGGAATTTGCGCTTTACAAATGAATAAATTATTATTAATTATTATTACTGAAGAGACCTGTACTGACTGGCCATCTTCCAGTAAAAGAATGGAGAAAAATGGAAACTATGGAAGAGCCGAGTGTCACTCCAACAAAATGGGCCAATATGCTACCATCTTCAGACCTCCGGCCAAGGAAGCCACGCTCAAAAATGACATCATCAAACAGTATAGGTTCTAAACTCCAAGAGGTAATGGGGGATTTTTAACTGGATTGAGGCTTTGTAGAGTCAACAACATATGCCAATATCAGCCGAATGAACTATAAACAGCCTTCTTCTCTTCGACTCTCAATATAAAAAAACAAACGGATGATGAGTTAGTGGGACAATCACGTTTTTAACTGAATTGTTCTAATACAGAAAATCCACACGTTTTAATTGAAGAGCTTATCTACAAACAGTGCAGTGAGCGTATGTATTCCTGAGAGAGAATATGGGTCAATTTTGGGAGGATTACGGGAACTTTCTTTTCCAATTTCAGTCAGGGGCTTGACGAAGATTTGAGAGGACATGGACCTTTATCTGTCTCTCCAGAAATCACATAATCTGTCGAGAGTCGTCAAAATCCAAAGAAATAATTGAAAACTCTCCACCACTGTACCCTGACCCAGAGAAGAGCTCTCCAATTCTAACGACATGACACTTGGGTACGTGTTACCTTCTTCCTCTGTCTGTTGAAACTGATGATGTCAGTTCCCGGAGATATTTTTTTTAATGAGATACGACAGCAGCCTTTTTTTGGAATGAAGAGCTTGACAGGCTGGCCGACAAATTTTGCCCCGAAATGTTAAGCAAGGGCTATGCCACAAAATGCAATAGTTCTCATTTGATCTATTTATGGGGAAACTTAGCGACAACCAATTGCACTACATGCAAGAGGATGTCTTCGTAAGCACGAAACAGGCATTTGACTGACAAAGTCCCACGATCCCGGGAAACAAATTATGCAAAAACTGGAGTGTCCTTTCTTTTTTCCCTCTAGGTGGCTTATACACCGATCCAACGGCACGACATACTGTCTGCCATTACTGCAGTGTCCCCGCCTGCCTTTTGTCCGGCTACAAAAGAATTTACGCTCCGCCGTATGCTATAATTGCAGGGTATACGTCCCATGATTAGGGGACTTACACCATGCAGTATTGAGTGCAGCAGACGTAAATTCTTTTGTTGCCAGACAAAATACGGGTGGAGACACTGCAGTAATGGCGGGTGTTTCCGACCTCCATGGTCCTGCCGTCGGATCGGCCTATACAAACGACTGTCTGGAAATGGCCACGTGATGCAACAAGGACCTATAATACATGGAACCTACCTTGATGACTGTGTGTGGTTCTCGCTAGTGCCTTCGCTTTCCGTCCGAGCTCTCTTTACCTGGAACAGCATCAAAATCAAGACACTACCTTGAGTACATTATTATAATCTCACTTAATAAGCTTTGAAGAATGTACACGTACATGAAACCGCTACTGATACATGTAACTGATTGACTGTCTGTTACGTTGCTTGGTGTTTTTTGTTTCGGAATCCCTAGAATGGCGGTTCTACTACCATGATTGCATACATTAGTGTTGGTGTCCAATGTTACTGGTACATATAGGCAGATACGTGTACATGGCTCAAAGTCATCACTTATCCACTCACAGCTTGGATTGAGGCAAATGGATTTTGTAGAAGGCAATTTATTTCAAAATATGGGTAAGATGCCGAGTTGAAATTTTAATATCTTTTCCTGATTAAAATTCAAATTATGCACAATTCCTACAGTAAGTCTAATTCCTATCAGCCATCATCAGAATCAGGCTTGATCGGGCGGGATTCGAACCTGTAACCTTTTTCTCGGTGGGACAGAGGTCCTACTATAAAGCCAGGGGTTGATTTAACAAAGCCCAGCAATCGATTGTAACTCAAATTACGAAGGATAACCCATCGTAGGGGACCTATCCCACGTAGTGCTTCAATGCATCAAAAGTCCTACAATTGATAGTAAGTTACGAAGAGTTTGGTGAAATCGACCCCAGGCCACCAAACATGTCGTGGTGACACAATTATGGATGATTTTCACTTATTTCCACATAAATGCTAAGCGTATTTAGAGAGAAAAGCTGCTTATATGGGGATACAGGTCTGAACCCGGGACCTCCGGTTTTCGCGGTGGAGATGTCTAACCACGGAAGTGTCAGCTGGCAAAAACATCAAATGTGTTTCCTTTATCGGTCATCCTTTGAAAAAAAAATTATATATTCATGTATTGCAATTTGTCAATAAACTCTGTGCAACCTGTTCAGCGTGACACACACTGACACTGGGAATCCTAAAGTTCCGCTCACTTGTTCTATATGGGGCTGTCCATAAAGTACGTACGCACGGAGGGGGGGAGGGGGGGTTGTTACCGATGCGTACGCCATGCGTACAGGGGGGGAGGGGGGTTCAGGCCAATGCGTACTGTACGCAAACGAAAAATTTGCACAATCATTTCGCGCGAAAAGAGAGGGGGAAAACCAGAAAAAGCACCAGGATTTATTTGTTTTTTTCCTTTTTTTTCTTGTTCAATGTGATAAAAAATAGTAAAATACATCTGTAAATGTATAAAAACCTGTTACACTTTAGTCATTCATTTCAAAACTTGAAAGTGACGTCCCAATAACGGTACCGGCCCGGATTATCGTGACATATTCATGATGCAAAGAAAGGTACCACGAGAAGTGAAAAACCGAATGTGAAATGCGTATGCGTACAGGGGGGGAGGGGGGATTGGGACCATTGCGTACGCCTTGCGTACAGAGGGGGAGGGGGGGTCAAAAAAGTCGGCATTTCGTGCGTACGTACTTTATGGACGGCCCCTATCCGGTGGGACTGCTACAACAACATTTTAACTTTGACTCATTTCAGCATACTCAGTGTTTTTACTATCACCTAGTTGATGCACTGTCAGGATTTTCATTATTTCTATCAAGTTTGCTGGATTATAAAAAGATTTAACTGATGCTTTGCTACTGCACAAGTGCACATGAAACATCTGTGTTGACAGGTTGTGGTTTGAGCCCAGCAGTGGGTTCTGACATGCTTGCCTCCTTGGGCAAGACGCTTTGCATTGGTTCCTCCTCTATTGACTGAGGTGAAATGGAAGCCTGTGACTGCAATGTATTTGATCCGACTTAGTGCGCATGCATAGGATCCAGTGTTCTAGCCACGCCCGTCAGCACCGGTTGGGAGACAGCCAGCACTAAGCCTTTCCGACCGGCACTCAAGATGAAAAATCATGTTGCCGACCGGCACAAAAAATCAAAGTATTAACAACATAAATGTTGTGGGTTTTTTTCACTGAAGGAATAGTGCAGAATGATTTTGATTTGGAGACAAATTTGGGAAGATAAATTTACCAGATCCCCGATAACAGAACAGAATATTTCTAATACCCTAACATACGTAGAGACTTGCATTTAGCTACCATGTATTATCTCCTGGACCCCAGCTGTAATTAAGTAGTCTATGTGATAGATGCACTCGCTGTACAGCGAGCAAGTATCTATCACAATGCGTGCAGATTTCCTAATTAATTATGCAAGCCAACCCAGCACTGACCGCTCTAAGTTTTGACCAATCAGGGGGCATCTACTATGGTACCATTTGGTGAGCGCGTCTATCACATAGATAGCTGCGGATAGCGCGGACGCGCGAAATTGTCATCCTCCAATCATCATCCTCCGTCACGATCCTGACGGAAATGTTCTCAAAACAGATCTGATTGGCTGATGTGCGGCATTGCATAAAATTTGCATGTACGCATGTATCAGACATTCGTACGTAGTCACATGGAGTAGAATGGGTGATAATCGGACTAAGCCATAAGGGGAGAGAGCTCTGCTTGCTACGCTTCATAATAAATAAATTTACCCGGCACTCAAAATAGGCTAGCTACAACACTGATAGCATCCAAGACAGGTACAGCACACTCCCCTAATGGTCAGGGCGGCTGAAATAGGGACCATAGGCCTACACCCCAATGACTCTGCAATACCACAGTGAAGAGCATTGAGACCTCCTTCAACTATGAAATGCGTCCTCTAAGAAAGTCCCATTCTCCTCATCATCAGTTGACGTTGTCTTTCACACAAAATAAACAAACCTTCCAACATTTCTACGATTCTCCACTTTTGCCCAAGTAACAGTGATCATAACCTACTGTAAACAGAACCGACATTGAAGAACCCGGCAATCACCGAAGAAGAAACAACAGAAGTCCTCCATTCCTTAAGCATAGTCTGTAACCAAGCCTGTGAAAGGCAAGAGCAAACGGGCATGACATGGACACGATGTCAAACACTCCAAACCGAGAAAAACCGGTAAAAACAGTGCCAACAATATCATAGATTTGTACTCAAACAGTTGACGGGAGGAATCCATTTACCGACCCCTCCGGGCCGATGCAGAGAACTAAAAACAGGGACAATGCGAGCAATGAGACTTAATTTCCTTTGAAAACTAGACCGTGCTGTCCTCAGATTGCCAAAAGTAAACAGCAATGTGCATGTATGCATATCCAATCCTTACGTGTATGTAAAAAAAAAAACGAGGAAAAGAGTAAAATGAGTATAGCAATAAGAAAGTAAAAAACGAGTTTAGGCGCTGGTATCTCGTTTGATGTAGCTAACATCCGATGTGAACATCGCAGCATCTAAACATACTTGTAACCAGACAGGTTTGTTAGTTTTGCAGGCAATTAAGGTCTCATCTCCAATCATTACAAATGGTGTTTGCTGTTTTCGATCAAGCATCCCCCCTCTCATATCTCCCTCACCATCCCCATCATACACACACAAACATACAACACCCCCTTACATACATTACATATGTCGGCCTATACACCCCTCCCTTTCTCTAGTGTTTTATATTAATCCGCCTTTAATGGACACTAAAAAACGGGGGACCGACCGGGACTGAAATTGACTCCGTTGCCGAGCCCCGCACGAGGACTGCTGGGTAAATGTCGGGGCACGTTTCGGTATTTACGTAGCATGATCGGACATAAAGAGCCCGGGCTCGCTGGATGATGCACGTTACGTTCCACTGACAATGCTACATTAGGAGTGTATTTGCTCCGGCATTGATTGTGTAAAGCGTGTATAGAGACTGGTATGGGGGTTGTACGACAGATCCATGGGGATATTTCTCATGTTTTTTTCTTCTTTTTGGCTTTTTTTTTATTGCCCCTCGATCCCATCAATGCCAATGAGCCACTTGCCAAGATTGCCAGCGCCGTAAACTGTCATAGGTCACACCTTATGGATCGGATTCTTCAGTCCTATTTGTCTTTCAACTGGACACAGAAATAAACCCTCAAATCCTACTAATATTTGCACGCTTTCACAACCTGTGTTTCTTTTTTACCAAACACTGGCTGATTTGATAGGGCTTTTTTTCTTTACACAATAAATAACGCTTTTAACATAATTTAAGAATTCACGTTTTATTTATCCCTGTGAAATGTGTTGCACTGATTTACACTGTATTATTATAACCAAAAGGCGCCTTCGCACCAAAGTATAAAACCCAACCAGAAAAAAAAATTAAAATTTTCTTTAAGGAAAAGGAAACTGAAGGTTTAAGAAAAATAGGAGAGTTTGATTATATCATATTCCTTTTTATCTTATCTTTTTTTAATTTATGTTTTTCAGATCAATTAATTAACTTGGACCTTGGGAAATGAACAGACATTGATAAATAATCACAGTTAACAGGTCAACAACAATTTCATATTTTAGGGTAACACTCAGCTAGCCCTCTGGCATTTTTAATAGCCTGAAGGTCCTCTATCCAGATTGTTGTCACAACTGGTTCGAATCCCACCAGTGAACAGTCCTGCCTCTTTGTTGGAAATGTGGTTCGAATCCCACCAGGGACACCATGTAGAATGGGCTGACAGTCACACCCCCCATGGGTATATACCAGGGGTCGATTTCTCGAAGCCGTACGATCGATCGTAACTTGAGATAAACCATCGCATCCTTTGATTTCGACATAGGGCTGCAATGCATCATAAGTCTTACGATTGATAGTAAGTTACGATGAGTTTGGTGACATCGAACCCAGGTCTGAATCCCACCAAAGCCATAATGACTGAATAATAGATAGTCAGCCCATGAATATCCATCTGGTTTTTAACCTGTTTGAATCCCACAGAGAGCACCATAAACTAGCATGTTGATCCCCTAGCTGATTGGTGTAACTGGTTCAATTCCCACCAGTGGCACCACCATAAGAACTGTGTTAGTAAAATCCTCCTTGCTCACACCATGCCCAGGAATCAATTTCATAGAGCTGCTTAGCACAAAAATTCGCTAAGCATGACATTTCTGTCTTAGTAAAAACAGGATTAACAACCAAGTTTCCGTGTTGTGTATCACTTGCAATTGTTCTTTGGCTGTTGTTCGTTGACCATTAATATCAAATGGAATTTTCAATGGTGGTTTGTTCTATTGGGCAAGCTATTTTTGTGCTTAGAAGCAATTTATTGTGCTAAGCATCTCTATGAAATTGGCCCCTGTCTGCCTTAGAATAAACCCGGTATGTGAACTTTTTCTCAGTTTCTTAAGACCAACACACAATGCCTCCTTAATTAGCCTACTGACTAATTGATCAATTATCTTTTTCCCTGCTCAGAATAAAAATCCATTGTTTTTTCATATTAACACAAGTAATAAACTGCTGCAAACTGCTCATCAGCCAAAATAATGACCTGCAATTTATAAAATGTTTAGAATTAGGAGGGCCTGATGGATCTTTATCGAAGGCAAACTTTTATAAAGTTTGCAATATTCACAGCCTTATTGAACAAAAAAACACACACATAAGTACATTTGCCGAATAGAATTTGAAGAAAAGTCAAATAGATGAAGGAAAAACAACACAAAAACAGAACATTAACAGAAAAAGCACTAACCAGTCAAAAATTAACAGTCTTTCTCTACACATCTCAAGATCTCATTTCTGTCATACACAAATAAATTGGTCGCTCCAAAGACAAAAGATTCCCACCATGAATACAATTTGGAGAAAATTCATTAAAAAAAACAACCGGACATGCCGGAGAAAATTGGACCACTCAAAAACTGACAGTCTTTCTATATCCCACAGATGCCTGGTTTCTGTCTCACACACACAAATAAATTGGCCAATTCCTCCTCTTACACTGGAAATTTGCCCCAGTAGAAAATTCCCAAGCCCCCACAAGAGAAGAGACAGAGAAATGTTGGGAGACAAGAGGGAGAAAGAGCGAGAGAGAAAGCAAAAGACTATTTGCTAAAATATCATCTTGTTCTCATCAACTCAGCAGACTGACACATTCACGCCCAGGGCACAGTAAAAAAGGCTAGCAACCGAACTAGGACAATGGCTGAAAAAGTACAACAAAGTACGGCGACATCGGATGCACTTTTAACAGACCAAGACTGGGACAAAGGAAAAAGCAAGAAAGAAAAATGAAAGAATTGGTTGTGGTGGTGGTGGTGGTGGTGGTGGAAGGAGGGGGGGGGGGATGACCCAGCCGTTTCACAAGCACTATAAAAAGAAAAGGACCCCTTTCTTTAGAAACTGCTGGGGATGATCAAATACGCCCAGTTTTAATAGGAGATTCATTAAGGGGCATTGTCTGCGCTTGATAAAAGGGATGTCAGGAAAAATTGTCAAATGGTCGCTAAATAGCCCAGTGTTTGATTCACAATAGGAAGACAGCCACAGGATCCTCTTCTGGGACGCCTAATGGCAAGTTAAATGGTTCATCTGCAGTCGTATCACGTTAAGTCTCTTCAGATGTTGCGAGTTCGAGGAACCGCTGGGCGGACAAATTGACACAATACCGACACTACAGAACATCGTCTAATCACTTTGAAGAAAAAATTGTTCCACATGTGCACAAAACTTTCTTTTGGTATTAATATACAGGTATTCGAGTCCCAAACACACAATACAAACCGAAGAAGATTTACAAAAAGAGTTGCAAGAAATCGTTTTCTCAAACTTTTTTTGTCACAGGTGTGATTCAAAATGATTGCATGAGAACGTCAACCTACAAAAGTTTCTACCTTGCCTCCGAAAGAAGAAGGACGTGCCTTTAAAAAAAATTCCCACTGGTAATCGGGGCGAGACTTGTCATTATCCCAACTGAAACTAGAAGCTGACGCAGCTGGCGCCCAACCAAAACTTTCAGTGTTTTCTCATCTTTACGGAAACTTTGGTATATAAAAAAAATTGGGCCTTAGCCCCAGGCTCATTAGTGCCCAAACAGCGCCACCGTGTGACGCACAGCGGGGGGAGGTGACAAGTTTAGCGTAATTACTCATGCATTTTTTTAAGTTGGTCTTGTTCTTTTCTTTTTTGGTTCCACCCCATGTTCTGTTTTTCTTTTCTTTTAAGACTCAGGAATGAGCAGGATCTTTGGTATGTCTTAGGGGTTGATAACCTTGATTCCGAGGTGGACCAGATCCACGATAAAAAGAATGACATGTTTGAAATTTAAAGCCATCCATGAATTTTGGCTTCTTATTATTTCTATACAATTAAAGGCAGCGTACAGGATTTGCAAGGCCTCCAAAAAAATTATTGAGTTTGAGACAGAAAATGGACTCAACAGTTCGTAAACAGTGCAAACAATCACCATGGGAAATCTTGGTTCATCAGATGCTCAAATTTTTTTTTCAAGGAAATCAAGATTTAGTGTTTTTTTTTAAACGAACGATCTTTTTAGCATTTCGAAAGCGAGGTGTAACTGTGAAGATTTCGGAGGGGGCAAGATTATTCCGGCAGTATTTCTGCTATCCAGATGAACAAAGCGTAAAAAGGTACCGGTACATGAAACAACATATGTAAGGAAGTTTAGCACCTTCACTTCTGTTTAAGTACCAAATTCAGCCAAAACGCACATCTTTGCAAATCCTATATGCTCCCTTTAAATAGGCAAAAGCACATTTTATACCAGTTAACAGGGTGTGAAGCTGTTTGATGCAAATTTCGTTCAAATGTTGATGAAGTCTGTTAACTTTAAATAGAAAATCCATGACGACACGGATATTACAACTTTTCAATGATTTCAATGGTGAATTTTACAAAATAAGAGCACAGAGGAATGCCACTATAACAAACACAACAGGCTACACAGAAATTATCCGTTGTAGTGATCATTCGTTATTGTGATTTAAACAAAAATGCTAGGTATGTTCTGTATACAAAACATTGAGAAAAGGATGATGTTCGGTATTAAGCCAAATGTTCGGTCAAGCCGAATGTTCGGTATAGCGGTGTTTGTTATAGCAGTGTACATGTATAGCAAAACATCCAAGGAGATATGCAGGAATCCTTAAAAAAAAAAACCTAAAATTTAACCATTAACCTGGTATAATGGCAACCAACATAACCAATTTCCATATTGGACCAATAAATGAATAAATGAAAATGCATGAATGAAAAGGATCCACCATGGGACTTGATTTGCTCATATTGTGATAAATTTTGTATCCGCCTGAAAACCAATGGTGCTATTACTTTAAGGTTCTCAAATGCAGTTTCCCCAATATGACGTCATCTGACAAGGAAAGAATTCACATTGATATTGCCTTTAAATATAAAAAAATAAACCTTTATACATTGTGAGCTTTCAGACCAGACATGGAACAACTGTTTTGCTCCTTACCAATCCTGTATGCTCCCTTTAAAAACAGTGTTGATAGGGTGTTATACAATGTAATCAAAAGATAGATGGGACAGATATAGGCCTGTGTAGATTGAGAAACACAACAAGTAGGAGTCTAGTCCTCAGCTCGGTGGAATGACCTATAAAAAAGCTCCTCAGGAATACAGCCTGGTGATCCTACTAGAAACGTCTCGTATTTGTACCAGTAAAAAGGTCGGACGTGCAATTCCAATGAAAATGTCAAAATCATGATGACTGTCTGGCCCACTTTGACTTTCCTCTTTTTCGTTTCGCAACGATTCCAGCAGGCAAAATCTCGGATTGAAAACCCCAAACTAAACAGCGGTAATCGTGCAAAGTAAGGACATTTTAATCAGAACGTTTTGGGTGATTGAACCGATCCAGAGAAAAAGATGATGATGAAGAAGAAGGAAGGAGAAGAACACGGGAATAAAATCTCTGGCGTACCTGGCCATCCCTACCTCAAACAAACATTACTAAGCCCGCGTAATTGCGGGGACATCCTCCCTAAATCTCCATTTTGTGATCAAAATATGGAGCCCATTTCCCCTCAGGTGTGTTATCTGCTTATGCGCCTCTTTCCAGCGAGCCGGGGTCCTGGGCCGGCCAGGAAATTCGATTTGTGGCAACATTTCCTTCATTACAGGACCTGCCCTCCGTGCAATGGGGGGGCCCCCAAGAAATTTAGTTCTAGCTGACCTGGTTTTTTTAACCTGAGGAAACAGCTAGGCGTGGTTTAAATTTCCGACTGTCAATTCTGCAGCTCGTCAAAAATATGGAAATATTTGACATTTGTGAGGTATAGCGAAAGTAAGAAAGAGATAGAGAGAGATAGCAAAAGCAAAGAGATAAAGGGGAAAAGTACAGGCAAGTTGAAAAATCTCAGTTTTTGTCATATTCAATAAGGAGACCGAAATATTTATTATTAACATTCAAGAGCCTGAAACTCATCTTATTCCTTTTGTTTTATTTTATTGTTTGGGTAAGCAGGACTTTAAAGCAGGACTTTAATATCCACTTATCGATATTGAGTAGATTTGTATTGAAGACAAGAAATTTAGGCAAGCTGGGTATAAAAAAGTAAAATTTGGGAAAGTTTTCTAACAAAATGTTAGTATTTCTTCTAAACCTACTGAAAATAACTGAAAGCAAATTAAAAATCAAAAATATTTGAAGCAAATGAATTTAAGCTTTATCTAATTTAATTATGAGATTAATATAAAATACAATGCCTTTTATAGATAGGCGTATATTTCTTTACATTTTGCAAAAATACAAGTAATAAACTGCTGCAAACTGATCAACCAAAATAATGACCCAATATATAAGCTTGGAGTTACGAGGGCCTGATGTTTTGATCCCGCCATGATCTTTCTCAAAGGCTAAATGACAAGGACGACAAGAACATGCAAGTAAAAATAAAAAAGATACACGTAAATGGATACAAGGTTGTATCTTCACATGGCTTTTGTACAGTAAGTTCACCAAGAAATGTTGTACATGTTGCAAAGACAAAATCTCAACAATGTCACACAATCATTCATTTTGGGATACACTCCTACGACACTCACTGACACAAGAAAATGGAAGATTTTGCTTCTAATGGTAAAATTCTGCTTGTACAATGCAAATCCAGTTTGTCTTTTCACACAAACAATCCCTATACCAACTCAACCAGCCCATCCAATAAGGTTTAGCGCACAGAAGCTTTCAGAAGATCCCAAACTCTGAATCAGAACAATCACGCAGGCCCTACACAGAGATTACATCGGGATATTTTATCATCATACCAACTGATCTCTCTTTCCGAATCAAGTTATCTTGTGACTCAACCAGTTTCTCTAGTCTTTATGAGATTTCCATAAAAACACAAATCAAGCATGGCCGTGAAATATTAGAAGTCGTTTCCCAAAAGCTCATAACCAACGTCATAATTGAATTAAAAATGGCATCCCCGGACCATAATCCTTCGGAAATTAAGGGCATGTATACACAAAATGCACGCAGGCTGGAAAATACAATTTAAAGTCACTCCATCAAGTGTATTACGTGTGTAGTATGTATAGGAATTATTGCTATGATGGATTTTCATGATGTGGATTGAATATATAGCTCCCAAAAAATACAAGGATGAAGAAATAGTCTTTGGACTAAAATTGGGGGAAGGAATAAAACTTGATCATTCTTGATCCATTCCATGCTCGGGCCAATTTTATGAGGATGCTAAAATAACACACACACAAAATTGTTGATGTATAATAACTATTAAAAAGTCATGCTACACTGTATAAAAAAAAATGCATTTTTTTTTTCTTAGCATGGGCATTGCAAGGAACTGTTGCCGGTTACCAATTTATGCATTTTATGCTTACCTAACACATTTGTCAGCTTTAAAGGAAAATGTTTGCGCTTAGCATGGAACTGTCTCCTGATGAGGACTAGAGCTAGCAGACTAGTCGAAACGTTGAGACCTTAATTGCGAGAAGTACAAATGATATAGAAGTGCGTCTGCGTCCGCATATGTTCCCTAAGCTTCTAAATATGTAATCAGCGCATTTGAATATAATATTATGAAAAATTCGCTATATAAATGCAACTATTATTATAAGTGCGAAAGTACGAACAAATATTACATGGTGTTTCCGCAAACGGATCCACATCATGGGCTAAGGTTTATTAAATTTTTCCACTGATTTCTGATTTCGCAATTGCTTTCTTTAGATTCGCCTTTAACAGTCAACAACAACTTGTTTATTTTTGGCCCGATGAAGAAACATGTGGGTTAACGTACGCCAAACAAACTGATCCAAGCCCGGGAATGAAAACAGAAAGGAACAGTTTTGTCATGCCGCCTAATTCCAAATTCTGCGTACCTTGACACGGTATATTTATACTTCCACCTCATTTCAATCTCGTGGCTTCCACGAACAGGTATTTGTTGCCTTCCATTGTTAAGCCTCCGCATAATACGGCTCTTGTTCCCCTCTGTTTAAAAGCCCCTTCTCACTTCATTGGCCGAATATGATTATTACGCTATTTATGACTCCCAAAACCCACCCACAGCCCTGTTTTTGTCTCCAACATCTTAACAATAATCTAAGCCATGCATGAATTCTTGAGCGTCCACACAGACTCAATTTTGTTTAGAAATGTATCATTTCTTTCAAAGAGATTTTTTTCTTGTTTTTAATTAAATTGCCATGCTTGTCTGTTTTCCACAATGGCGTTTAATACGCTTGGGTTGTTTGGGGTGAGAGGTATGGTATCCTATTTCTATTGTGGGATTTTTCTATAGATAGCTGCATTGTTCATTATGTGATTAAAGACAGGTTACTGGCCTCTGCAAACTATGCAATGACCGACCATGGTAAAAGTTCACTACAACTTACAAGCCACCCCCCCCCCCCCTCCTCAAACCAAGCAAAATTCCATACAAACAACAGACTACAAACAAACAAACAAACAACAAAAACAAATATCGACATCAAAAATCTAAGCAAAACTAAAACAAATCCCACCAAAAAAAAAAAAAATCCCCCCCCAAAAAAAAGAGAGGAAAAAATCATACAAACAATAGACTACAAACAAACAAACAACAAAAGAAAATATCAACACCAAAAGTCAAAGCAAAACAAAAACAAGAACAAAACCCATACAAACAAAACAAAATCACAAAATGAAAACAAGACAAGAAAAAAACATTCAAAAACAAACAAAACGAAAATGTAACACCAGAAACCGTTTTTCAAAACAAAATAGCAATGAAAGAGAAATCACCACATAAAGCACATAAAACTCCATAAAAAAAAGATAATAGTAAACCAATGCAGTTTTTCTTGAATATCAAAAATTCACGAACGGCAAAAACTCTTTGTTTTTGTGCAAATTGTCAAATTTCCATATTAACTTTAATACAATATGTTAATGTAACGTGTCACATTTTAATCGTGGGTACCCATTTATGCAAGAAAGTTAATAACTTCATTATGTATGTTATTTCTGTCATACATGTATATCAAGACTGCTTGCTCTTACCTATCTTAGTGTTTGACTGTAATCAAATGATAAACTGTTTTTTCAAGGAATGGTACAAAGTCTACAGTAGGAGTCATACTTAAGTTTACTAGAACTAGAAGTGTGCTTAATGATAGACTTAAATCAGGATAACCTTGTGCAATTCAGCTGATCATACAATCACAATGCTCAACAAAACGTCCTCCAACTTGCTGCCACAACTCAATGCTACAGTACATACATGTACTCTTCATTTCCAAATACCAACCAGGCTGTTCTGTTTCTTAAAGCTTTATAATTAACAACACTTAAACGCTGATCTTTTTGGCGACAGAGAACGGCGGCGGAGGAAACGACAAAATACAAAATACAGCCAGGCCTTGGCAACACAGACAGCCAATTTGGTCAACTAGAATCTCGTCCCGATTTCCCTTCTTGCCTGAATTCCATCGAAGCTATACAGAGCTTACCTTATTATGCACAGCGTTGTTAAGAATCCAGTCTGGATTGTTGGTCTAATTTCTCTGGACTATGAAAACTACAGCTACAGGCGGAGCTGACACAATTAGGTTTGTTTTTTTCTGTGTTGCTTTTCTTTTCTTTTTTTCTCCCTCTCCTTCAGCTGACACAGTTTTGTTTTTACAGCGCATTTCTTTCACAACAGCTCGGAGGTAGAGAATCAAGTGAGAATGGGGTCACATATTGGTAAGGCTTGCCTTTGAGCCTCCAGGATAAAAACAAGAAAGAAAGAAGACGATGGGAGAAAAAAAAAAAATAAGGGTCAGGCTGCATTTTAGAAATGACTTTCTCCACCAAGCGAACCAGCCCCGGCCCGGCGTTCAAGAAGATTAGATTATAAATCTAGAAATAGAAAATGAGATGTCACATCTTGCATCTGCGGATTGTATGCATGTAGGCTTCTTTAAGTATTTTTTGGCTTTTGAGGTTTAACACTTCGGAATAAAACGGCTCAATATTTTTTGATAATCAGGTTATTTCCAAAGGCAGAATTTTTTTTTAAAGGGGCAATGCATGACTGGTATTAAAGGTAGTATCATACTTTGGTAAGAAACCAAAACAGAATTGTTCACAGATTTACCTATAACTTACAGGGTATAAAGATGGTGATAGTAGAAACATGCAGTTAAAATTTGTCTGCCTGAAATGCTGTATTTATCAAGAAAGTAAAAAAGTAAAAAGAGTAAAACCAGTGATTAAAATAATTTTTGATCTTACAAAGATCACTGAAATAAAAGAGAAAAGACCTAAGAAATACTGCGGCCATTTTTCACTGTTTTCTTTGAAACATCAGAAGAAAAGGTGCTGTTTTTTCCCTCTTGTGTACTCTTTTTCTAAAAACAAATAAAAAACACAAAAGAATTACTTCCACAATCTTTATTCTCCTGTTTTAGTCCTGATGAGGACTAGAGCAGACTAGTCGAAACGTTGAGACCTAATTGTGAGAAGTGCGAACGATATAAGAAGAATTTTGTTGCATAAAATTTAATTTAATTGTTTGAGAGGAAGTAATGTGTATTGAACAATGGTTATGATCAGTTTGTAGCTTGAGTACATAATACACATGTATATATAATTCATACATAATATAGTTTTGATTATTGCATTTACCTTCAGTATGTACATGTTAATGTATGCAGTTACAAATGTATGAAACATTATAATTTTTTCCCCCAAAGTGGTTTTGTTGTCAAATTTCCTCTCCAACAAGGTTCCCTGTAGAGTACTGGAGAAAAAATAATTAAGTGGCCAGGCATGTTGTCACTGCCCCAATCTATGGACAGTCATCTGGCCAGTACTGGACATCTGTAAACTGACCAAGCAAACAATGACCTCAATGAGGACACAAGGGTCACACACGGTCAATATATCATCACATCGTCAGCCATACGTATTACACTGGCTAAATTCCTATTACTTCACTGGTCAAATATTGTTTCTAGAAATCAAACACACTTGCTTTGCATTTCACACGGTTGTATTTAACTTTTGTGCAATCTACATTAGTATGTGTAAAAAATCCGAGCCAAATTTCAAGGCTATGCATATTATAAGCATGCAGTGGATATTATAAGATGATTTTGTGCTTATAAGATCCTAATGAAGAATTTACAGCTTATTTATGTAGCCTATACAAGTATACATTTCTCATATCAACCAAGAACTCATTGCTTACTTAAAGGTAGTATCATACTTTGGTAAGAAACCAAAACAGAAATATTCACAGATTTACGTATAACATTCAGGGTATGAAGATGGTTGTGGTAGAAACATACAGTTGAAATGGTATATTTATCCAGAAATTAGTAAAAACAATTACCGAAAATCTTTTTGATCTTTTAAAAGATCAAAAATAAAAGAGAAATGACTTAAGAAATACTGTGCGGTTTTTCACTGTTTCTCAAAAAGTGGGCACCGTATGGAACTAAAATTTTCACAGATGACTGATGACTAACAAAAACCAAAGTATGATATTACCTTTAAGTCAATGCTAAGCCTGTAAGCAAACTGAAACAATTGTTAAGCACAGAATTCTTCAGTAGGCGACTTGATTAAATCAGGCCAATCAGACCTAAACACAAGACCACTCTCGAAATGGTTTGAACCCAAAACAGAAAATTATGATGAAAACACATTTCCCATGCAGGGTTTGGATATACAAAAACACAACCTTTTCAAGAAAAACAAGAGCCTTTTGCAGATCTCAAAGACTCCCAGTCATCGTAGTCATTGAGGAATTTTAAAAGGTTCCCAGACCCCCCCTCCCCTACTCCAAACACTCATTTTTGCCCATTATATTTTCATTTCTGTATTTGGGCTTGTATCATTATTGGGCAGGCAAGGAGGGGTTTTAGAGGTTCTCGGTATATGGCCTACCCGCTGGAGTGGACTAGTGAAGAAGCATTTGGTGACTGCATGCGGCCTGCCGTGTAAATGGGACTCCTAGATTCTCAGAGGACTTGGCACCGCATCACCAGCTCTCTCTCTTCCGACCAGGAGGACACTATATGCCTATTCCCCTATTAAAATACCACTCGTCTTTTGGCACAACACCACGCGCTGGCCCGGGCAACTGGGGAATTCCTCCCCGGGAATCAGACGCTGTAGGGACCATCTGTGAGCAATACGCTGTCCTGCTCACACTCTCTCTCTTACCGACTCAAAAACCCCCCCAAGTCAGTAGTCGGTAACTCACTCTGCATATGCACCAAGAAGGTAGTGTTTAGTGGAAGCCCCTATGTGCCCTCCGAACCCATCAGCAAGCTAGTGGTATTGACCCAGGACCCAGATTTGCTGGAGCAGTTGGTTGCCAAGACTAATATTTGTGTACGAGTAATCACTTGGTTACCACATGTTAGCCCAGGTGTGATCATCTTTTCTGTGTGATTCTGTTCCGTTCGGCTGGTCGTGAAATTGACATGATTTGCAAGCGGCAAAGTCATGGACTCATGAAAAAGTCAAATCGGTAAGAGTCACTACAAACAGAAATAAATCTCAAATGAATTTTAAAACTGAGTGAGTGAAACAATGATACCTGACAAAAAGCAAACCAAACCAAACAATAAAGAACCTTCCTAATAATTGTGATTTGTCTTTTTCAAAATGATCAGTTCCTAGCTGAAACAAATTTAATCCAAAGTTGATTGATGTTGTCTTCTAAAATTGCATCCCATTTGCCTTAAAGGTAGTATCATACTTTGGTAAGAAACCAAAACAGAAATGTTCACAGATTTACGTATAACTTACAGGGTATGAAGATGGTGGTGGTAGAAACATACCGTTAAAACTGTTCCGCCTGAAATGGTGTATTTATCTGGAAATTAGTAAAACAACGACCGAAAATCTTTTTCATCTTTTAAAAGATCAAAAATGAAAGAGAAAAGACTTTAGAAATACTTTGGCCATTTTTCAATGTTCTCTCAAAAAGTGGGCATCGTATGGGACTGAAATTTGCACAGATGACTGTTTTACTGTATCTGTCTTGATATTTTTGCCAATGAATCTGTATTTCTTTGATAGAAACCAAAGTATGATATTACCTTTAATATGCACATTTTATAATTGTAATCAACTGTTCAAATGAAAGCCAGTTCTGACTCAGGAAACAGTCCGGGACAATACACTATGTACTGCTCAATGAATGGATGTTTTTGTTTTACCTCTGTGTGGTAAAAGCACCTGCTATATTTGATTTCATTCATGATTTAATACTCATGCTTTCCGACTGCCAAGAGTCGAACAATCCGAGGCAAAAAATAAAGATGCGTAATAGCGGACGATTCTGAAATGCCATCAGAAGCATTTTCAGTCTGTCCCTTTACAATCAACAAAGCAAACCAGATGGTGTATAATTCAGAAAGTGCTGCAATTCCTTGCAAAAAGCCTAAATACATTGGTGGGGATTTTTTTGTTTGGTTGGTTAGAATGGAACATACTAAAAAATAAAAGAAGAAGGAAGAAAGAAAAAAAAATCTAGTCGAGACGGTAATACCAAAAAACGAAGTAAAAGACATGGCTCGCAGGCCCCAATCATTAAGTATAGTTACGGGCAAATCCAATCGAGTTATGAACAATTTTGCAGCGGCCTGAGCACAGCCAGGAGCGTTGTCTACATGCAGATGAGAGGCTAGGTACACTTGGGAGACAGTCTGGCTCTAAGTGCATAGCCCTGAGCAAGATTTCCCATCATGCTCCGGGTAGGAGCGTGCTGCGGCCTTACACTTTGGCAGAGAGGGTTGCATATTATAGGGATCAGAGGCAGAGCGGACCTCGGGGCAAGACGCACGCTCGACTGTCAATCATTCCCGGCCGCATCCCCCAGTATACTCATGCAAGTACGGCGGGGAGGGGGGTTGTTGTGAGGGGGGAAAAGAAAGATAGAGAGATCGAGGCGCTTATTGTCACGTCTGTTTGCTCGGATGATGGTAAACACTACTCAGATTTTTCTCACAATCACGCTAAGATTTTATAGTACTACGCGTACTACGGTTTTCAATACACAACGTGACCTCTGAGAAAACTATGACCGCATCGCAATTATTACACCACGAAAAAAAAACAGTAAACAGGTTATTTATATTTTTTTTAAACAAATACGACAACTATTAAAATTTCCTAGAAACCTCTAAACATAATGAAACTGAAAAACAAACCAACAAAATTGCTATTTTAATTACAATCAAAATGTGGAGTAAAGCAAGCCCCACACTGTTGTTGGATGTTAGACGCGACAATGACGTTCATACAAAAATGTGTAAACAAATTCATTTGCAAACGATTGCGTTATTGTGAAAACTGCAGGCCAATTTGGCACAGAAAGCTCAACATATTTCAATCGGTTGACGGTCTACGATTTCAAGAGACCACTCCAGTTATTCTCAGGTGTGGAAATGGAACCAAATGCACTTGGGATGAACACGAAAAAAATCTAAAAAGATTTTAGGGCTGAAAAAAAACTAGTCCTCTGACTCGTCTGCTGCGATTTGACACCCAGTCCAAAATTTGGAGTTAAAGGTAGTATCATACTTTGTTTTTTGTCAAAGAAGTACAGATTCATGGGCAAAAATATCAAGGAAGATACAGTCATAGCCATATGTGAACATTTCAGTCCCATACGGTGCCCACTTTTTGAGAAAATCGTGGAAAACGACCACAGTATTTCTTAAGTCTTTTCTCTTTTATTTTTGATCTTTTAAAAGATCAAAAAGATTTTCGGCCGTAGTTTTACTAATTTCTGGATAAATACACCATTTCAGTCGGAAAAATGTTCACGGTAGGTTTCATCTTCATACCCCGAAAGTTATACGTAAATCTGTGAACATTTCTGTTTTGGTCTCTTACCAAAGTATGATACTACCTTAAAGTAAAAAGAAGTAAAACTCTTTGATCAAACCTCCCTCCCCATAAAGAAAAAAACAAGCCATGCCTTCACTCTGCGGAACCTATTCCAATTTTTTAACCACTACGCGTCCAAATTACAAACAATTACAAAATGCTCCTAAGCCCTGCCAAGTGCGTAATTCCATTTTCAATTTTGTCAAAATGATATTAAGAGCGCCTCATATCCATTTCAGTCAAGGTGTCCCCAATTCAATTAGGCCATAAACACTGTTGGATTTAAGTGGCTTTGAGTCAGGGACTCGGCCAGGAGATATAGGGAGGGAAAAGCAGAGGCAGAATGAGAACGAAGAGGTGGATGAAAGAGAGAGAGAGAGAGGGAAGGATAGAGGACCCGGGAATGAGTCTTAAGTCCATCATTTTCCGGGAGGTTTCGTCTGTCGCGGTCTAAGACTTCCAAGCTTTGAAAGTGCACCGATACGGAGTAAGGCCACAATCCAATTATACTCTTCCAAACTCCCCCCGCATCTCCCGCATCTCCCGCAACCGATCCATGGGTGCAACCTTGCCCGCAAGTATTAATTAACGTCATTACTTCGGTACCTGTAGCACTAAGGCATCAACCCTACACGGTCTTCAGAGTGGATCTATCTTCTTCTCTCGTCCGTACTACCATCTGGAATCCCCCAGTTTCTCACAACCAGAACGAGGAGGAGTCCTTACCAATGTTCAAAACCTCTTCAATAACTTTTGATACGGCAGATCATTATACCCGTGATGGATGGAAACAGCCATCTGGCTTTAAAGGTATGGTCGAGGAGTTGATCATGACCAAAACAAACGATTCTTCGGTTTCGGACTGACACTCAATGTTTATAAGGTTGATATGATAATACCAATCGTTCAGTGAAATCTCTCTCTTTCTGAAATGCTGTCATTATACAGAAAACTGATCTGAATTTTGTCAACCATCTCTTAAACATAGAATTTGACAAAATGTTTGTGGGTATGTCTTATGATATGCAATTGGAAGACAAGATGATTGGAATTAATGTTTTCTTCCTCCAAAAAGTCCTGAGAAAGATTCTGCTTGGATCAAAGCCTCAAGATTGCCTCACTATCTAAATAAAGCAAAAAAAACTATAAAGCACGACCAATAATACAGTACATAATGTAATGCATGTAGTTTCACGGTGTGATTCAACCTAATAAGCCAATGTAAAGATACCAGGACCGGATGGAAAAGATTGTACATAAGCAGGCAGAATGTAGTCCCATCAGGGGCCAATTTCATAGAGCTCCTTAAGCACACAATTTGCTCAAGCATGAAAAGTCTTCCTTGATTCAACATGATATAGCAACCAAATTTTTGTGTGATGTTTACTGCTTTTGACTTGTATTCGGCCATTGTTTGCTGAACATAACGTTAACAATAAATTTTGGCTGGCATACTGGTTTTACTTACCAAGGTTTTTGGTGCTTAAGCAAATGTTGGTGCTTAGGCAGTTCTATGAAATTGGCCCCAGGTCTTTAGCATCATTTGTCCCCTTCCCCTGACCACACTTGTCCACCTCTATCTTATATTTGTGATTTCCCGACCTTATTGCATGCTTTCCCTGTTTTTCCTCGACACTCTGCCGCCCTTTGTTCTGATCCTATCATCCACTTTTAATATGCGTATCTCCACTTGCAAGATTTTGTCCTCTTGTCATTTACTGATTTAGCCTCTGACAAAGACCCTGCTAGGATCAAAATGTCAGGCCCTCATGGGGTTGCTTCTATTGCAAAAATCTTTTTCCAAAAGGAGTGGGGTGAAAGAGAAACTATTACCGAGACCAGAGCAATGAAATCCACAATCTATCCTGAAAAATCTCTCGGAGAGACCAACAGACACTGACCCATTTGAACGGACCCACTCCTATGATGTCCATTTCCTCCAGCAGCCTTGCTATTCAACCTCACATCACCAAAAGCGTTGGTCATCCGCTTTAGTGGGCTATTTCTTGATGACCCCACGGAGAAGTGGAATAAATCATTGATTTACCGTTGAATCTGCTCAAACCCTTCAGGCGAGGCACTTTGTCCACAAGCACTTTAATACCTTTCCTTCCCGCCCCATAAACGACCTCAATTTTTTTTCTGGACTTTTAACCCTTTTTTTTCCAGCTAGTGGGATTTTCTTTTAAAGGTTTCTATATAGGAATATTCCAGCATTTTGAACAGAAAATATTGCAGATAGATATGATATGGCATTGTTCACAGTGAACAAAATGTGTGGCCCAACAAAATACAATGATGCATTTGCCAATAGGGCTCCGTGCTTGTGACGTCACATTCAGATGTTCGGACAAACAAGTCACACGTTGCCCGATTAACTTAAAATAAAACTATTCCGGACTTTTTTTTCCTGACGTATATTCCTGTTTTTTTTCTAGCTGATGTGATTTTCTTTATAAAGGTTTTTACAAAATGATGCTTACAGGAAAATTCCAGTATTTTCAGCAGAAAACACTCCACAGATATAAATAATTATTACCTGCGGTACAGAATTGTAAGCAGAGAACAAATTTTCCGGCCAAACAACAAACAATGATGTGTTTGATCTTTACCTGCATGAAGACTGTCCCCCTCCTTTTCCAGCTAGTTTGATTTTTCCTTTCTATAGTTTGGCTTTATTTTAATGGTCAACAGAACTTCAAGAATACCGCATTATTTTGATGGCAAATATTACCCAGGCAGAAGTAGGCCTATTGGTTTGTGGTGTGGAATTTATAAAGAGTAAACAAATTTTCAATCATTTTTAAACAAAAATAAACAGTGATGATCTTTACCAATAATCTTCAGAACAACTCACATATATCCTCCTACACCCTACAAAAAATATGTAGAGTGTACAAATTTGCTTTCAAGGAAAGGTTGGACCTATTTAGCGTATTACAGAGGAGTCTGAGCACTAAGTTATAATACTAGTCTGAGAAAGAGAGAGCGAAAGAGAAATGAGAATGCAGGCATGCTCAAGTGGGATTCAGACCCAACCACACTGTAGACAGGAGGGTCATGGGTTCAACTCCATACAAGCACAAGGATCATTCCAAGGTAAAAACCAAAATAGCACATCCTATAGGGTTTGAAATGAAGTGTTTTTTGGTAAGAGCTTTTTCCTCCGGCATGGTAAAAGGTAAGTGAACCCGAAAGGTGGGTTAAAGGTACAATACATGATTGCAAAGGGTCACAGGACTCATACTTTGCCTGATCAAACATGTACATGAAATGATAAACCTGTGAAAACTGAGCTCAATCGGAGTCACGAGAAAATGGTGAAAACCCGACTCGATTTTTCTTATAAAACATGAAGAATAGTTTACTTTATGTTTGTTCCAAAAATCATTCCGTCGACCGATCTTTGCAAAAGACACTGAATCTTGATTTGCCTGAAAATACCAGCATCTGATGTACCAAGATTTCCCATGGTGACTGTTTGCACTGTTTACGAACTGTTGAGTCCATTTTCTGTCTCAAACTCAATAATTTTTTTTTGGAGGCCTTGCAAATCCTATATGCTCCCTTTAAGGTGAGGGTAAGTGAAAGTTGGACAGAACAAATGAAGTTTTATATGTTACAAAATCTCAGGAAGTTATTTTACACCCTTCATGTAGCAATCAACAGAAGTCAGCCTGCCATAACACCAATCAATTACTTGCAGCTTATCCCTTAATCTGGATAATCCTCTTACTTTGTGATTGAGTAACTGTTAACAGGCTGCTCATTGTTGATAGGTTTTAATTGCATCACACTCTACAGCACTGACTTATATACAACATTGCTCAGATTGATGGTGTTGGTGTTGTTTTTGTTGCTGTTGCAGTAGTTGTATGATCACAGGCAGTTTGACCTCTGCATCAAAACTTAGCAGCCAAAATATGCATAATAGGGTCTACACCATTTCACACCAATACAGTTTTTTCAAACCGATGAAAAGCAACCCTGAGCAAAGCATAGAATTGCACATAAATAGATCACTATACTTAGACAAGTTACATTACATACATACAGTTATGATTACAAAGTAATGATTTATAGGTGATGGGAGTTTATCCATGTTTAGGAAACTCAGGCAGAGCATTCTACAATCGATTTGTGCTTGGGAAAGAGTAAGGGAAAAGATGAAAACTTTGGTTCCATTTGGCTATAACAACCACAAAAAGGACAGCACTTTGCAGAATGTAGACAACAAAGAAGAGAGAAAATTTCATTGGAATATTGGCAGCCAGCTTTCCAATCAACTTGAAACGTCATGATGCCATCATGCTCTGACTCACTACATGAACCATCAACCCAAACTTGCTGACGGTTGGCAAAATGTCCACAATTTATTCGCACACTACCTGATGTTTCAAAATGAGTGCGGGAGCCCCGTCAAACCATTTTCGTTTAACGTTTCACCGCACAGCCGTATAAACTAAGCTATAATCTTGTTAACGTTCTTTTTGCAGATATCAAACCCAGTTTCCTCCCATCTTTCCATGTCTTTTATAGAAGTATACGTTCTTCTGGGGGTCTTTTACTGACAAATGTCAAAAGTCAATCAGCTTAGACCATGAAAAGTCACTATGTTTTTTTGAGCTCTTTTAAAGGACTTTGTGTGACTGAGAAAAAAATTGATGAAGTTGTCCGAGTTGTCACCATCATCATCAGCAAAAATCCCTTTATAATATTAAACCCTCTCTCCAATACCTAGGTACATGGCGCTAAAATGGACACAGCGCAGGGAAAGTCATACAGCGCTGCAGCGGCGCATGTTAAGAGCTATATGTATGATAAGAGGCTTCTGGCCGAGACCGAGCCTTGGCGAGAGAGAGAGAGAGAGAGAGAGTGCCGAGCTAAAAGCCTCCAAAGAGTGTTCAATTTGATTATGGCTAGCTTCTTGATGGCGCAGGAAGAGTGGCAAAAAGGGTTTCCAACGCCGACTAAATTGACTGCGTTTGACTTTCGTTCCCCCGGTTGCGGGACTTTACACGCGAGGCTGTGAACTCCAGCTCCTAAAATGGGCTTCCAAACACTAAAACCTGTAGTAAAAAGATGATGCAATGGTTTGCGGTTGAGCTGAGTATAGGCTATAGACCTAAATTCATCTGCACCGTGCCTCGAAGGTACAAGAAGCTGGCATAAGATAATAACCTCCCAAACTGCCACATTCGTTTTACCCAAATGCTCTGCGAAGGTGGTCACATTCATAATACATTATCAGCTTTACTGCACAAGAAGAGGTTCACTTTAACCATTGATATAAAAACAGCCTTCGATAAAGATCCTGCTAGGATTAGGCCCTCCTATAAACTCCCAAGCATTTTGTAAATTTCAGATCATTATTTTGGCTGATGAGCTGTTTGCAGTTCAGTACTTGTATTGAGTTTATTACTTGTATATTGATCTACAAACAGTTTATAATCATGTTCTTTTCACTGTTAAAAATCATGAGATTTATGGTTGGTTGTACATCATTTTAGAATTAATCTCGGATCGGACTCCACTGAAAATTTGACATTTTATAGATTATATATCATGGGGAATTTCTATCTATGTTGTTCATCAGCTTTCTGTTTTGCTCAGTATTTTAGCAGAATCAACCATGGGACAAGACTAAGCCCCTAATATATTCGTAATTATGGAGGCAGGATAAGCATTTTGCATAGCAAAACAGGTTTCAGCCTTATGAACATACCATGCATGCCAGATTATTCAGACAGGTTCATAACATATGAAAAGAAAAAGTACAAAAATGCCAAGAAACTCTGACCACAATCTTCATTCATGCATCATTTCGGTACTTCAAACAGGTTTTTGGCAATAAGTACACTATATTTCCTAGCCTCTAATTTCCCTCCCAACCGCAATAGTCAAGAACTCTTTCTTTCTTTCTTTTTTCCTGTGGGTTCACGATGGTTACACCGGGCTTTTCCCTTTGATGAAGCTACTTTCAATTTAGTCTGCCGAGGTATTTCGGCTGGCCGGGGATAATAGCACTAAGCAGGCTCAGTACAACAACCCATATTCATATTTCCTTCCCCCCAAAAGAAACATTATACCCCGCACAAACTCGGAGCAAACTCACAGCATTCTGCCGGGCTGACCCCAACTTAACATGGCGGCAACCCGCTCTCAAAAGAAGTGCAAATTTGAACGCGTTAAACAGAGGGGGGCTTCTTAAGTGACTGGGCACGATCGCAAAACAGTCGGAGATGAAAAGGGGGTAGCCCCACAACAATCGGAGGGAGAGAACTGCACACGGATCGGGTTGTGACCTTTGCAGTCCACAATGCAGAGTGTTGTAAACTCCAGTCGGCATGCATACAAGAAAAATCACTTTGAGATTGTTGAGGGGTGAACAACAAACCTCAATAAAAAACGAATCATACAGCAATCGTATTGCCGGTCCCGGCCATCAACCATCGCAACTTGGGTTTGTAACAGTTCACATTCATTACAGAGTCTTCTGTGCTCGTGGTGGTGGAACCATTTGCCACAAATTCCACTGTTTACACCACCGATAATAAAACCACTCGGCGTGTGTGTATAACCTAATTCAAATACTCGTAACTCACAACAGCAGTTCACAACTGAACTGTGAAAAAAAACCACACACCGTATACAGGTCCAGATGTATAATACTCCATCCTTCCCCCACCCTAACACCCCCTCCCCCTACAATAGCCTCAAACTGGATGGGATGGCTGGGGTTCTTTTAAAGGCCGGTTGGTCGGTCAGTTCGGACGGTAGATGGCAAGATAACTGCGAGACAGATGCAAGACTGACTGTCACAACGTCAACCTCAATCAATCATGTGGTGTTGGCAAGTCCAGGAGCACAAGTTTAATCCATCATATATCGGAGTGTAAAAAAAAAAACATTGCTTTTTTTCTCTCCGTTTTTTCATTACCAGGAATCATTACAGTACTCAAGGTAGGGGAAAAACAAACCAAGCCGAAAGAAAAAATTATCACTGTTTATGTATTTTTTAGTGTTAAATTTATGGCCTTATTGTTCATGGGCATCACTAATCATGGAGTTTTTATCTTCATATGTATACAGTATTCTACACAAATTACAAACTAACAAACCAAAGTGATAAATTTCACCATGATCATCGGTCTTAACGCCAAGGCAGCACAAAAATCACTGAATGCTTTATGTGTATGTGTGTGTCTTCTGTTGTGCCGAGGCAAAATTAGTTTGGTTTGTATAGCAGCCTGACATTTAGGCCTAATACAATTCTTCTATATACCTTCAATTTTTTGTGTCCATATATCCATAGAAATAATGATGATTCTGTTTATTAATATCGTACAGGAGGTAGCCAGTTCAATCCCACTCCAGTCAATATTTCTTTGTTCACTTTTCAATGACTTTAATTTCAGTCAGTTTCCCTTGTGGTTATTTGATGATTATATCTTTTTTATTAATGATAGGAAAACACCGCAGCACATACATGTATACTACAATGGCCAATGTTCCGGCAGAATTAAGTTGCAGATTCACATACACTGTATATGCAAGTGTACAAATCCAGTTACTAGTTTGTCTTATAAACCTCACTGCAAGCTTTATATAGGCATGCACTGACTCAGACTTTAAAGGTTATATCATACTTTGGTTTTTATCAAAGAAATACAGATTCATGGGCAAAGATACCAAGAAAGATACAGAAACAGTCATCTGTGAAAATTTCAGTCCCATACGGTGACCACTTTTTTAGAAAACAGTGAAAAACAGCCACAAAATTTCTTAAGTCTTGTCTCTTTTATTTTTGATCTTTTAAAAGATCAAAAAGATTTTCGGTTATTGTTTTACTTACCTACTAACGGTAGGTTTCTACCAGCACCATCTTCATACCCTGAAAGTTATACATAAATCTGTGAACTTTTCTGTTTTGGTTTCTTACCAAAGTATGATACTACCTTTAACACCAAACGCTGAAATACCAATTTTTACAAAACTTTGTGCAGCGTTTTTCCATTTTCAATGACATGAGTGCGATGAGAAAAACAAGGAACTCAGCTTATCCATGGGAAAGTTGCCTGCCTATTTATTAAAATGAAACATGCTTACTGCAAAACACTTCATTCATTCATTGGTCTCCTGATGAGGACTAGATCAAAGACTAGTCTAAACGTTGAGACCAAATTGCGAGAAGTGCGAACGATATAGAAGTGCAAAAGTACAAATGGTAATATGGTGTTTCTGCAAACGGATCCACATACATCATTTATTCATTTGGACAAAAACACAAGATTATGGATATGGGCCTGATATTAAATTCTTAGGGGTCAAGGGGGGCCACTTAAGCACTGCAGAAGGAACTGCCACTAGAAAACCAAAGTGTCTTTAGGAGCCCTTAAACAGAGGCCATGAAGGCCGGGACAAGGGGCAAATAGAGGCAATATTGTCCACAACAACTCCATAGGTAATATCAGTATCACAATCAGTCGAAGGACCCATCCTATTGCCTCTGTGAAAACAACAACACCAGCAACTTGACAAAGGCTATGGAAGACAAAATGTCGCTGCGTTCCAGCCAACATCCTAGAACATCGGTGAACAATTGATCTCCTCCTCACCAGCATTTTTGTTTCAGAACAGAAGACAGGGATCCTATCAGTGGGTAGGCCTACACTGTCACAATGTGATTACTTTGCATGACCTCAGCAAATAAATGGGAGGCTTATGTAAAAATCGGCAGAGGAGAGAGAACCCCCGTCAAACTGAAACGCAAAAATGTGAGGGATTTGGGTTGGCGTCGAGGAAAATTGAGGAAATATCTGATTCGGTCGAGGAAGGAGGGCATCTTCTGGCCCGATTCAAAGGGATCAGAAATACATATGCGCCAAGAAATATCCCATTTACAAAACAAAATTTAAAGTGAACAAAGTGGAGACTAGAAATCCCATGTGTTGAGGCTATGGGCCTTTTCAAGGAGAAGAAAAGGAAGAAGAAAACAAAAATCAGAACAAAAACAAAGCTTTCCGCTCATGTGGAAAAGCCAATAAACAGTACAAAAAGAAACCACACAAACAACTCAAGTGCTCAATGCTCAATTAAAGCTGAAAAGGGAGCATGAATGCATGTCTAAGTAGGCCTATGCAACAACTGCCAAGTGCCATTGTGTGTATACATTTAGACCCATTTTCGCTTTTTTTTAGTGGTGCTTTTTTTTGTGCTTCTTCTGTGGACGGGCATCATGATAGATGGGCCAATTCCAACCAAGAACCTAACTAGCTACAAGTCTTGTTAACGCTCCATCAATCATTGTCAGCACCGCCAGGCCTCAGTGGATTCAACTACACAAATATTGCCCTTCAATATAGCAGAGGGGGGGGGGGGGAGAGAGAGAGAGTTTGAAATATGTTTACCTTGTTAAAACAGCAATCTTTTTTGGACACCAGACTGATCTTCGGAGCGGTGCAACATGTATCATACTAGAATATCCACGTTAGGTTTTTTTGTTGTTTTTGATTGGTGGTACTTTACAGAGCAACATGTATCATACTAGAATATCCACGTTTTTGGATTGGTGGTGGTTCGTACGAGTATCGGTAGAAACTTAAGTGTTTGGAGGGTTTTTATTTTCAAGTCATCAGCTATGATGAATGGACGGACAGTAAGGGGGGTAAAAAGAATCAGAAGCAGTTACGCTGCTGTTATGGGCAGGCAGGGGAGAGTGGGTACTTGATTGCTGTGAGGTTTTATTTTTTTCGTTCGTTCTTTTTTTTTCTTTTTTTGTCTGGCTGTTATTGGAAGTAGACCCATGCTAGTTGGGCCCTAATCGCCTGACAAAGCTTTTCCATAGGGCGTGTTGACAATTGGATATTAACACTAGCCATTATGTTGCATTCACGCTCTGCTAGAATGCCACAAAAAAGGGAAGAAAAGACAGGCTAGCCACTCCGCCTTGTATGGGCAGAGGAGAGAGTGGTTGAAGAGTATAGACTCGGCCTCACACACACACACATCCATTATGTGGTTAGCCGCACCGATACCGGTCCGCTCGCCCTTCTCACAAAACTCCCGACGACGAGGACGACGTGAACTCAAACCCCTAACAATAACCCCCACGAAAAAAAATTTAATTACCGCCGGTCCAGGGCAATGATAAATATTTTGGTCCTGGGCACAAGAGGGGGGAGCGAACACGTATGAAATCAATAAAGCATTGTCAGACTGGCAGATTCAAACACCCACTGCCCTTAGGACGTACATACTACCCTGGCTAGAAAAGGGCGAACATAATTACCAGCTTGGCCCTTTAGGGTGCTTCGCTGTTCCTGACCGAGCTCTGTGGTAGGGTTTTTTTCTTCTCTCTTCGTCTATTTTTTCTCTTCTCCTCTTCTATACTTGGTCCACAGCCTCTCCTGGCCACAACACGCCTCCCCAATATGGACGCCCCGAGCGTCGTTAGTCACAATTCAGTCTCAGCAATTAGTGCCGGCCTATGGGATGCATGAAGCAGCATTGGAGTGGTACTGTGTGTAAAGGAGGTAGAGGGGGGATCGGGGAGGAGAGGGTTGGTATTGCTGGTTGGTTGGGCGGCCGGCCGGGCAGGCGGGCGGGAGAGTGTTCGCGTACGTGTGTATGCACCGTTAGACTAGAAGCTAAGCTAAGCTATACCTTGCCTGATGGCTTTGGTTTGCTTTGGCTGCCTCGTCTCGTCCCAGCCAAGGAGTTCACTGTCTAAGCATCTATCCCCCCTCCAGGGTGATCCCGCACATACAACATTTATCAGGCTGATGATTCAAATGTTGCCGCGAGCCATCTCTTCTGGATGCGGACGGTAGGAAGCTAGAGACAGAGACAGAGAAAGGAAGGAAGGAGGGGGACTATAGACTCCTCAATATTTTATTTGCTTAATTTCATACTGTCTGTCCCCTGATGTCTCTTGAGGTATGCCGTTCCTGGCCGCGCCGGTCCCCGATCTTCAAGATTTCCATTTTATCACTCCGCCCATCATCACGCCAGTTCAACCGTCTTAATTCAGCCTGCCCGCACCATCCTCGTTATCCGCATATTACTCCTTGATCATTTTGTCGCCAGCCCCACTCTCGTACACAACTTCTCTATCTGATTCGTTTACTCTCCGACAAGGTTCCATTTCTGGCTTTCAATCAATTTCTTCAATCTTAAAGTCAAGTATTTTTTTTCTATCCTAAAAAGAAAACCATGTGACATTTAACACTTATGAAACAATTTATTCTGTCTCAACTCAGACTTTTAAATTACAGGCAAACCCGAATCTTATTTATCATCCAATCCTCAAAATTTAAAAATATACTGTCGTTGAGAAAATATACAGACAAGTTACAAACTATTTGAGTCTGAAGTTCTTGTCCGTTACAATCATTCTCACGATAAATTCATTTCCATAGCGCAAAAGGAAGACAAAGGGAGAGAGTTATATACAATCAAGGGAAGACTATAATAATGCATTTACCTATGTCACAAGAATTTAAACAGAAGTATCTACGTAATATTCCAGTAATATAACTGGAATATTACTGTAATATTACAGTACTCTAATAGTGATGAAGGACTAAAATCATAGTATTGTTGCAGCAATATGACATTCACATCATAGTGATAAATATTCCAGTAACATCATACTATATCACAGTAATATTACAGTAATATTCCAGTGATATTACTGGAATATTACTGTAATATTTGTAACAGTGATGAAGGACTAAAATCATAGTATTGTTGCAGCAATATGACAGTCACATCATAGTATCAAATATTCCAGTAACATCGTACGAGTATCACAGTAATATTGCAGTAGTATCACAGTAATATTGCAGTAGTATCACAGTAATATTGCAGTAGTATCACAGTAATATTGCAGTAATATCACATGCAGTAACATTACAGTTATGGCAGTAACGTTGCACCGATGGTTTCGACCACAACACAAAACTGTGTATTTCTAAGGTTGTCAATATTTTAAAACTCTATGCAATCATTTCATCCGTTACCTCACTACTCTCAGAATACTGGCAGGAGATATCGTTCATATCAGTTTAACATCCACAAAGAATGGATAGTTGGCCTACATCTTTATATTTTTAAAGATAAAGCTCCAACATATCGCAAGAGGAGAAAAAACCCCATTATTTTGTCTACCAAGAAACTCAAGGTTTACAAAACAAATCAGATCATCTGATCACGCTGTACCCCTATGCAATTTTTTACGTTCATGCTCAATGGACTAAATCTTTATTTTGTTTATAGAATCCAAAATAATTGGAATTTTGTTGAGAAATAAGCCTGGAAAATTGTGTTCAATGACCCCATTCAACTGTAATTTAATAGCATCTTTGCAGTGCTCAAAACTATTTTGGTATTCATGCATTTCGCTTTAAATATGTATTGTATTTGATTACCATGATTAAATGTAAGTGCGCATGTTAATGCCAACCAAATTTTCAGCAAAAAACAAAATGATATTGTGCCAGTCTTTGTTTTTTTGTTAAATTGGATCAGTATTTTCAAATATCTATCACTATTATTTGTACAAGTAATAAACTGCTGCAAAGTACTCATCAACAAAAATAATGACTGAAATATATAGAATGCATGGTGTAAACTTAGGATGTCTGATGTTTCGATCCTAGCAGGATTTTGTTCTCTTTGAGATCAAAACGTTAGGAGGGCCCAAAAAATGTTTTGCAAGCCACTGAATTTCATTTATTATTTCTCAGGGCAAGCAAAAGAGGGCACAATACAAACAAGAAATTTTTTTTAAATGACGAAATTAAACAGTAGAAGTACAGTACATGGTAACACCCCCGAAGGATTGCCAAATGTGAACTAAATCACAATCGAGTGGCTCTCCAAATGCTGGCATGTATATGAATCAACATGGATCAAAAACAAGAACAACCCATGTCAACAGTTCCATGAAAAAAAATTAGTATTAAAATGTATTTGATAGACAATATTTACAAACCCTAAAATAAACCCTAAAACTCAGCCCAAGTCTCTTTAGCTTTCAGAGTGGCCATAATTTGTGGTAATGACCGAATACCTACAGAAGTTCACTGATTCATTCCGTTTCCAAATGCCTGCATCTCCCTCCTGAATAGCCTCTATTTTCCGATTAATATTTATCTTCCATATGTGCCCGGATAGACTGATCATTGCGTTAGCACTGTTCTCCCTCAGGACCTCGCGCGATGAGAGACGATGGGGGGAAAGACAATTTCAATTTTTTAGGAGAGGGAGAAGTTTCCTCTGAGAGGACTTTTGGTGGGGGCAGAACTGAAGCCCAAGTGATCAAGCAAACTCAATTTTACACAGCGTCCCTGATGGGGTTTGAACCGCAGACCCAAGGGCGGACCGGCGGAGGAGGTATGAAGAAAGGTACTGAGGGAAAGTACGGCGCCGCTTGGACGACCTGCGCTGCGGACGTAACCTTACCGTAGCCGTCCCCTGACCACTTGGTTACTAACATCGCGACACTATTAAGAAGAAAGCTTCCCTCCCGGTCAGGTGGTCGGTCATCTGTGTTCGCATCACGTCGGGACCTCAGCTGAACGCCAACGACACACCGCTGCGTTCTCTCACTCACAGACTCCTCCGAGAAATATTGACGTCTCTCCAAACAGAGCCTAGATAAACAGTTTGAGGTACGGTTGAAGAGGGGCACTGGGCACATAGCCTATGTCTTGAATACTAGATAGGGACTGTCATAGCTCCTACCGTCTTATTTCTCCATGCTCCTACACACTGGCTTCACGGCGGCAACTGTCTATCAGGACAAGCTGGCATTGTAACCTGCAGTACGTCGGTATTACTGACATGAATGTGCAGTCATCAACCTTTCATGACCCCCTGTCAAATTAGCGGTAATATTATTCCTGGATTACAAATCATGGTCAAATTAGTCTGACATAAACAAAAAAGACAAAAAAGGATGAGAAACTGACCCGGATACTCTTGATTATTTTCAATACTCTGTATAATTGCGGAATTGGACAGAAAATGTTTGAATCTGCATAGTAATCAAACCACAAGTCCATCACCCAAATTATTTTTCAATTCTGAGTATTAGGATTTCGACAGGTTTCTGTCAAATGCTGGTTCAATAGTTAGGCAAACTAAGACCTATTGCCATCATTTCTACACAAATTTATGGTATAATGGTATAACTTCACTAACTTGGTATAATACCAAACAAACTGCCATGAGAAAACTGTACAGTGTTGTCGGTGTATGCAAATACAGAGGTTTTCTTTTGCTGATCCAAGCAAGAGAACCGCAGTTTGTTTTTAGCATGTTGTACTAATTGAAAGCAATATCTTACAACCAGATGATTGATAATGATCAATGTCTGAAAGATCAAGTCTTCACTTGCAAATTGTTTAGGGTTCCTCAGCTAAAAAAGCGACAAAACCGATTACAAAATAAACACAAAAAATTCACTTTATCTTATAAAGGCAGAATCTATGGAAAACAGACAAGCAGGATTGAGGCCTATAAGTGCAGCATTTTGTCAAACAATGGACACTTCTGAATCAAAGACAATATCCCGTACATGATAATAATGAAGTTTCCGTCCATTCATCAGAAAGGACCCTAGGCCTTGGGCAAACATCCCTCGGACAAACACTGCAAACTACATCAATCATTCCCAATCATTTTCTATTTGAACGACAATCTCAACTTTGTGGATAAATGCGCGCCTTCCACACGTAAAAAACCACCCAGGCAAATGCATCCTTCCCATTAATGGTATATTCGCTTATGCCAGGGAAGCATTGCGCGTCCGTGTATCTACATGTACTTGCGTGTAACTTCCCAATGGTCACTCCACTTTTCAATTAGACTATTTGAGTACGATGCACTCTAGCCTTGCTTAATAGCGGCACAGAATATACCCAGCCAGTGGGCTCCACATCGGTGTGAGAGGGGGCTCTGTTCCAATATTTGTGGATGAATTATCGGACAGGAAACCGACTGTTAGAAGCCTGTAGCCAATGACTGAAACTCTTGTTTCTTTATAATACCCATTCCCTCCCCCCCCCCACACCATCCCACAGAGCATTCTGACCTTATGCCCTCCCCCTCCCAATTCCACGATTGACATCGCCATGGCAATTACGCACATTACAAAAACCGTGGGGAATTCCCCACCTGTGGACCATATGACTCCAGACAAATTAATTAACACTTCTGCCCATAGGCCTATTCCTGGCCTGGTCATAACCGGCAATACAAAATTGATTTCCTTTTCTTAATTCTCATTATTAATATCATACAGATTTCCAACCTTGGTTTCTTGCTTTTGCATAAAGGTAATATATCATACTTTGGGTTTTGTCAAAGAAATCCAGATTCATTAGCAAAAAATCAAGACAGATATACAGTAACAGTCATCTGTGAAAATTTCAGTCCCATACGGTGCCTACTTTTTGAGAAAACAGCGAAAAACAGGCACAGTATTTCTTAAGTCTTTTCTCTTTTATTTTTGTTCTTTTAAAAGATCAAAAAGATTTTTGGTCGTTGTTTTACAAATTTCTGGATAAATACACCATTTCAGGGGGAAACATTTTAACGGTATGTTTCTACCACCACTATCCTCATACCCTGTAAGTTATAGGTAAATCTGTGAACATTTATGTTTTGGATTCTTAACAAAGTATGATACTACCTTTAAGTTGTAAATGACAGGAGATGGCCATTCAGATCATGTGCTGAGGAAGTCACGTCTAAGCCTAACCCTTGATGAAGATTACAAAAAAAATGGAAGTTACGACATGGCCCGACGACATCATTAAGATTAAACAGTCAGTTATTGAATGTCTCCCTCTATTGACAGCCTGCAGCAGGTTTATTAGGAAGTACAGATACCTCTGTTTCATTACCACGCCGCTCCGGATAAACACCCGTCCATTGTTCTTAGGGCGCCTTCACCTTTTCCTCCGTTCACCAAGGTGCAACGGATTCCGGGAGAAAGAAAGAGAGTGAGAGAGAGAGAGAGGGGAAGAAGGGGGGATTTGAATTATGATGACTGACAACAAAGAGAAGTGAATTCGGGCACTTAAGATGCAGATCTAGGTCGGCAAATGGCCCGGCTGATGTTTGTGTTTCATCTCCTTCAGCACAGCAAGGCCCCCGACGTGACGCGCTCGCTGCCGTGAAATACAGGGGGCGATAATCAAAATATCATAACGAAACACGTTCAAGCCAACGTGCTAAATACCGGGACAGGAACAACAATGGAACATTGATGAGATAAAGAGGGAGGAAAGTGGAGGAAAGAGCTCTTTAGTCGCCCAGAATCACAACTTGCTGTCTGGATAGAACAGCTAACAAAGTGCATGAATTTAATAAAAGAAATCATCTCTGTCAAATCTTCTCACCTCCAGGAAATCGTTTCCGACCTCATCACGATGAAAACAATTTCTTTGCCTCTTTTCTTTTTCCCAGTTTGCACCTAAACGTGCAAAAATGATAACCCTGTCCACAAGGTTTGAAAATTCAGGGAAAGAAGACAAATCCAAGTTGCTAGTATGAAGTTGAATATGAACTATATATAAACTTTCAGACTGAATTTTAACAATCATGTTGTTTATCTTCACAAATTTAATATACTTACAATTTGGTTTCTCAAAATCTTACATCAATTTTTTCCCTAATGTAAGCCAATAGAAAACTACTAAAACACCGTAAATAATTATAATTATAATTTCTTGTGATTTTGCATCGCTTGGTTAGAACACAAATTAAAGAATTTGGTAGCCAAAGGTGAATTTTGTTTCAAAGCGATGTTTCTTTCTATCTTTAGGTTGATTGATACAAGTAGGCCGAATAAACTGCTGCAAAACTTCCCATCAACCAAAATAACAACCTGAAATATATAATGCTCAGAATCAAAGCAGGCATGATATGCCTTTGAGAAAGATCCTGCTAAGATCAAAACGCGTCAGGCCCTCCTAACTCTAAGCATTTGATATATTTCAGGTCATTTTGGCTGATGAGCAGTTTGCAGCAGTTAATTACTTGTATATCTTTGATCCTAATTGTAGGATCGTTGAGCTTTGGAGAAAGATCCTCATAGGACTGAGTCCGGCCTGACATGGTCCTCCCAACTTCTTGAAGTGGAAAAATTATTTGCAAAGTCTACATGGATATTGAGATTGTCCATAACAACAGTTCAGGAGACACCGAGGCCATGCAGAACCAGGGCAGTAGTGGACGTGACAGGCCTGAGTGGCCAGAGTAGAACCACTGTCCAAGCCCGGTCAATACCAACCAGAATGTCCAGTCATTATTCAGACTTGCATGCATTTTCAAGCTCTTTTCAAATCAGTACATCTTCCTGCAGTGAAAAGCCTCTACCTTGCACAGTAAGATGAAGCCCCTTCTGGTCTGGGGACCCTTTGCTGCAATCTGCTGACTGCCATGATTACAAGCCACAGGCCTAATATGGTTTACTTGTCTAATGAAGCATGGGAACCCTGGATCCCGCCCCGGCCCCGCTGGTGGGCATGAAATCACCCCAGATATTATCTGGAGAAAGGGAGGATTGGGAAAAAAAATCACTGTTATTTATTTTCGGGGAGCCCAGGGCAACCAACAGCTTATAATAAACCTACGAAGAAAAGAAAAAAAAATCTGAAAAATCTGATGTTTTCTTGACTGATGTTGTGGGCGTTTGTGATCGACATTGCCGGAGGACAAAGCGGGTTTAGAATATTTTCGGGAGGGAGTTTTTTTGCCATATAATCCTGGATTTCTTTCTGAGGTAGATTGCGTTGGAGGTTGAGCAGAGGGACAGAACTTTTAATTTCAACAATTTATTGAAAAGGACATCCATGCTTGCTCAAAATAAGTATGAAAATCAGTAAATATTGCATTAGCTCTGGGAAGACGAAAGAAGTATATAGCCAAACCGCGAAACAGAACAATCACTATGAGATAAAAGCAAAAATCTTTCTCAAATTGCCATGGATAAAAGTCAAAGATATGCTACCGGTAACAATTTTGCTTTAAAGGCAGCGTACAGGTTTTGCAAGGAAAATAATTGTTGAGTTTGAGACAGAAAATGGACTCAACAGTTCGTAAACAGTGCAAACAGTCACCATTGGAAATCTTGGTTCATCAGATGCTGGGTTTTTCAAGGAAATCAAGATTTAGTGTTTTTTTAGCACTTCGAAAGCCTGGTGTAACCGTGAAGGGGGACAAGATTATTTCGGCCATGTTTCTGCTATCCAGATGAACAAAGTGTAAAAAGGTACATGAAACAACGTCTGTAAGGAGGTTTGAGACCTTCACTTCTGTACCAAATTCAGCCAAAACGCACATCTTTGCAAATCCCATATGCTCCCTTTAATCATAGACAGGCTACCAAGGCATAAAATATACCTGTGTCCTTTGCTCAATGGATTACTGGTTATTTACCATCCAATTGTTTTTTTCTCTGCTGGCAATTTAACTTCACCCTGGAAACAGTACTGAAATCATATGATATTTTTTTCATTATTTCGGCCTTCTTTCGGATTGCCACGGAATAATAACCCTCTTCAAAATGAAGTCCATGTACAGTACGTCAAGCCTGTTTCCAATGTATAGACGTGCCTTTCATTTTCAACCTGTCCCACGATTCCAACAAGCCCTTAACAATCTCTGCATGGGCTCATCATCTGCCTTGATTGCAATTTCCCTGATTTGATTCTTCTTCACGAGACTCAAGCGGCTTTTCCAAAAAATGCGGACACATTTCATTAGAATAATTGACTGTCTCTATCGGCCCAGGCCTGCACCAACAGCCCCCCAACAACAGGTTAAGTGATTAGTTTGCTGGTCTTGTCTCAAGCCTGGATTAACCCTGTCTCCACTGGCAGGGGGGTGGTGAGGGGGTGGGGTTATGGAGGGGGTGGGGGACAAAGTACTAAATGCATACAGGTGGGTGGTTTAATCTAAGCTTCAATGTCATTAACGTCCTTCTTTCCTTTTTTCTTCTTCTTTTTTTGCTTTTTCCCTCTCTCTCGATGAGAAAGATTGCAATTTCCATGAGTGGGGCAACCAAATTTGGACAAAAAATTACGTGCCCGGAATAATTTGGAGCAAGTGGCAGCAGGGTAAATATTGAGGTAACTCACTTCAAAGGCTTCCACAAATTGTGTTTGCGGGATACAAGTGTTGCAAATCATCTCGGGGCCTACTTGCTTGTTTTCTTCTTTGGCAGAAAAATGGAGTGTAGCCTACTTAATCAAGCAGGTTGTTTATTGCCAAGAGCTGTAGATGTTTACAGGTGGGAGCTAGACTGGTTTCGTAAGGGAACGGGTTTCAACATTTTAAGGTCAGCCATTCTGTGCTGAAAATACATAGACCTTTCTTTTGTTTACAAACACTGACATGCTGGTTGACAATACTTGGTATGGGCATCCAAATGTTGCAAATCATTTCATCTTCTTGACAGATGACGTGACCAATTTCAACATTTTTACCAAATTCCCATAGCATTCAAATTACATACATGTACCATAATTGCTTGTGTCATTTCCATTACAGTCAGCAATATCTTGCAATGTTTATGAAACGTTGTGTTCAAATTGTGGTTATTTTTTATGCCTGGCTTTGATGACTCGCCATAGTTTCCGCCACGATGGTTGGCAAAAACATGGGCTGTGCAAATGAAAGGTCTATAGTACATGTAATAATCACCAATTCACCATATCTTGGTAATCACCACTCTGACCTAATTATTACCACTCTATATACAGGTAATCACCATCCTATGTTGATGATCACTGCATTGTGATGATCACCACAATGTGCTTATAACCACTCTGACCTGATTATCACCACTCTATACATGTGACCATCATCTTGGTGATCACCATATTGTGCTGATCACCAATCTGACCTAATTATCACCATTCTGTTCAAACGGCCACCATTTTGTAATGCTCACCATTACAAGCTGGTGATAACCATTTCATACAAATGATCAACATGTTCACCATTTTATGCTGATGATCACCATTTTGTCTTAATGGTCACCATTTTATCCTAAGGATCACCATTTTATCCTAAGGATCACCATTTTATCCTAAGGATCACCATTTTAACCTAAGGATCACCACTTTATGCTAAGGATCACCATTCTGTACCAATGCTCACCACTCTAAACTGATGATCACCATTTTACTTTGATGGTTCTCAAAATAGGCCTAATTCTTGCCACCATCTCAAACAAATGGTCCACAGGAAACAACAGACTAGCCCAGTTAGTTAAACTTTGCTTACAAATCTCCATATTCATCTGCATGAAAAATGGAAACCATAATAATGAAGGAGAATCACAAGAGAATAATGGAATCACAAGGGAGAACATTAACCTGGTATTAATCATGCTCCCCTGTATAGAATTATGCCAATGTAATCACATTCTGATGTACAGCAGCATTATTACCATAGGGAAGGAAATTAGACTAAGTACTATCTATGTGATCATCGCAAACCTTCATCTCCATAATAATCTCTAAAATGCACCATTTACTGGCTATTAAACTTTCACTGAAAAACATGTAGATCTCAGAAGTCATGGAGTCTTGCACCATAGTGCAAGGTCCTTGCTCTATATGATCTTCAATACTGAACTAAATACATGAGCATGGGAAACTTGACGGGGCAGTGAGTGATGGTGACCAAGAATGGGAGACTTTTGGAGAGTCGGTCTCGAGTCAACAGCGCATGCGCAAACCATGTTTGCGCAATTGTGAGCATGTGCACGTTGTATTGCGCGTGCGTGCGCTTGCGTGCGCGTGCGCGCCTGCGCTGTTGACTTGAAGACCGGTTCTCCGAAGTCTCCCTTTGAGAAAGGCACTGCTATTTTATATAAAATAATGAAATATGGATGCTCACAAATTTCGCCTATGTGGAAAGCTGCTATAACGAACATAGCAGGATGCACATATATTGTCCGTTATAGTGGTCGTTTGTTATAGTGACTTTAACAACCATATTGGGTATGTATTGTACACCGAAAGTGGGAACCAAGGATGATGTTCGGTATAGCCAAATGTTCAGTATATAGCGGTGTTCGTTATAATGGTGTAACTCCACTGTAGTGTGAAGACTGGCCCAAGGTTTAACCAACCCCAATTTTTCTATTTTAAAAATCTATTTCAATAAAAACAAGAAAGGAAACCCAGCTTTTGATATTGCCACAGGAATGTATGGCCTTTAAGACAAAAAGACATCGCAAGCAATAAATACGGACCCTGATAACCTGGCCTGGGTATAAAGGTAGTACGGTATCATACTTTGGTAGCATACCGAAACAGAAATCTAAACAGATTTACCTATCACTAAAGGCCTTTTCACACTATCCAAAATCTCGGGGTTGGAACCGGATCGAACCCCGAGATTTTTTCTACCCTTTTCACACTTGAACATTTTCAACCCCGAGCCAACCCGGGTAGGACAGTCTAGCCGGATTGAAATCAACCCTGGTAGGGAGCAGGGTTGAAAATCTCAACCCGGTTCCAAACTGCATTTTGCGCCGTGTGACGTATGATCTGTGTTGTATGAACCGGTTCACCATAAACATAGTGTGAATGTTGCGTCTCCACGATCCGGTTCAAAAACTTGCCGGGCTGAACCGGGGTGGATCCGGGTAGGTTTCAACACGGATCGAAAAGGAGATAGTGTGAAAAGGCCTTTACAGGGTATAAAGATGGTGGTGGTAGAAACGTACCGTTAACATTTTTCTGCATGAAATGCTGCATTTGTCCAGAAAAGAGTCAAACCAGTGACCAAAATTATTTTTGATCTTTTAGAGATCAAAAATAAAAGAGAAAAGACTTAAGAAATACTGTGGCCGTTCTTCACTGTTTTATCAAAAAGCGGGCACCGTGTGGGACTGAAACTTTCACAGATGACTGTTACTGTATCTTCCTTGATATTTTTGCCCATGAATCTGCATTTCTTTAGATAAAAACCAAAGTATGATGTTGCTTGTCAAATAATTACTCGAAAGGATGTGAAATTAGGACACTCCACGCAGTAAGGTTTGTGTGTGGGCTGATTCCGGGAGGGTTTTTACTCTTTAGTGCTTTTTAGCCACATTATTTGAGGGTAGTGTCCTGGTTATTTTAAGAACGCCCTATTTTTCTGTTTTTGAATGCCCTAATTGCTATTTTTGAAGCAAAGTCTTGTGTTTTGTTTCAACTTCAACTCACATTGTTCAAGTACATCAAATAAAAATTTTCCGATACCGGATCTGGAGTGCAAGCCATTTTTTTTCTTTTTTACTAAACCTTAATTAAAATACACCTGGCCATAAACTGGGCTTCTCAGTTAAAAAATGCCTGGGGTTAAATAAAGATTGTTTGAAAAACACCATTGTCAATGGATGACGCACACTTTACAAGTACAAATGGAACAAAAAATGTGAATATATGGACACGGCAAAAGGATGGCCGTCTCGCAAACAGATCTAGAGGGGGGAAAAAACACAGTTTGTGCGAACAATTGGTTTCACAGTGATGCACGAATCTCCATTTGTATAACAAAGTGAAGAGATATACTACGTCAATGGACACAATACAAATGCACACATAGCGGCTTGTATAGGTCCTTTGCTACCTTAAACTCCAATTTCTTTGATATCTATATATGCCAACCTCATCGTATTACATGTGACGTAATCACAAACTGTGGAACGTGATCTATTTCTTATGCTGTTTCTCTCATCTCCAAAAATGGGGCTGTAAAAAAGGTCTGTGCTGCGTAGTTATTTTAAACTATATTTTGTGCAGGAATGGTACCAGGATTTAAATTTATCATATTTATTCAAAAGCAGCAAATTAGAGGGTTGGTAAGGATACAAAAATAAGTATTGTTTTGTTTCGGCGTGGTAACTGACTATTTATAAAGATCACAGGACTGCTATTTCTGTGTCACATTTCCTTTCTAAATGCCGTCATATTTAAAAACTACATTCAAAAACCTACACTACAGATATAGCACAGCTAATGGGTCAGCATCCGGAAGAAATCACCCAGAGTAAAGTCAATAAAGTTACAATAACAATCATAATAATATAATAAGAAAAAGCTGAATTTTAAACAAGTGTTAAAGTGTAACATCAAACTGATGAGGAAAAGTGAATGTACAATCCCAACATATTTTATCACTATGTGATGGATACTGGAAATTGTGAACTGCGCACAGCTATGGTAAGGAAACTGGCTGTATCTAATGTCGGAAAATTGCTATGGGGACAAGTATCCAGCACCACCTTGACCGAACATGATCCCAGTGAAATCTGCTATCAGAGATCAACAGAGTATCCAAAAGAGTTTAACCAAGCCCATTCCAGAAAAGAAAATAACACCGAAGGACAGCTATGAGACTTGTATACACCCAATGGGTTGGGTAAAGGCATCCCTGTGCACATAACTCGAGCGATACCCACACTTGAGGTAGGTCGGCAATGACAGTGGGACATGAGCGCACATTGATTTTTGTCTCACGTTGTTCTACCGAGTGAAATCCTGTCCTCGGTAAACACGGAGGAGGGGGGGAGAAGAAGAAGACACACAGAGACAAACAGGGCCCCCCTACTTGATCACGGGCCAACACCGAGGGATGACAGACTTCAGACTGTCTTCATTCGGAGGAATACACTCGGGAGAGAATCAACCGCAGCAAAGAGGGAACCCATTCCGATCAGGCAGTGGTTTGCTGCCTTAAAAAAACCGTGAAGACAAACTGGGGGGATAGACTTACCCTAACTGCTCATACCCGATTCACGTCGCACGAAATAGAGAGAGAGAGAGAATAACAGAGTGGGAGAGATGGGGAGAGCGGGACTGTGGTCTACGGGAGAGCGCCACGCTCGCATCAGCTCAGGCCAGGACACCCGAGCAGCGAGCCCTCTTGCCTTTCATGCACGCTTGCGGGACAGGGTGCAGAGCGCGGGAAAGGTTCATGGGATTCAGTAGTTATTTGTCATGGCTCAGCGCTTGTAATCAGCCGAGAAAAAAAAAAACAACCCAAAAACCCACCCTGCACATGATTGGCTGCTTAAGTTACATTGGCTCCGGAGTAAACACTGCCCAACTTGTAAACACCCCTCCACCAAACAAACTCACAAAAGAATTGAAGTCTGAGCAAATAGGGCCGACTGAGCCACCTTTATAGACACACAGCGGTGCATGAACCCCTTTCCACAAAGAACTGGACAGGTTGTTGAACTTCATAAAAAATGACACATAAACATTTTCCACACAAAGTGCCATATCCTATTGCACAATTGATCAAATACGGAATAAATTGCGACCATTCGTATTTGCATAGTTGACGCCGCAGAACACAAATAAAGGAATTTTTCAATTTATCTAGACACCTTGTGACAAAACACATCCCAAACATAAATTGTATGCTGTTGTTGTTGTTATTTGAAGTTGTTCATCAGATGAAAAGAATGCACTGATCCTATTCCTTCAATTCCCCAAAACTTTGAACTTTCATCTGAAAAAAATAACTGTTTTAAGTCACAGTTTTCCCTTCCCGATAAGATTTTGTTCAAGGTAGTATCATACTTTGGTATTTAAATAAACCTAAACAGACATGATCACAGATTTACATACAACTTTCAGGGTATGAAGATGGTGCTGGTAGAAACCTATTGTTAAAATTGTTCCGCCTGAAATGGTTCATTTATTCAGAAATTAGTAAACCAACGACAAGATCAAAAATAAAAGAGAAAAGACTTAAGAAATACTATGGCCGTTTTTCACTGTTTTTTCAAAAAGTGGGCACCGTATGGGTACAATGGGACTGTATTTTCACAGATGACTGTTACTGTCCTTGATATCTTTGCCCATGAATCTGTATTTCTTTGACAAAAACCAAATTATGATATTACCTTTAAAGATGAGTGCATGATACAAATGCATAGAGGTTCAGAGCCCTGGTTCACAATTACAACAGTCTAAAGCTGGTTCGATCCCCTAATATGACAGTGGAAAGTAATTCCTTTGCATACCCAGAAATGATTTTAATCACCAAACACAGTCAGTTCTCTCTGAATTTAATGGGGGAAACTTGCGGGGAAAATATATCCCAATTAGAAAATGCTAGCTGTAAACTTATGCAGATTTCATGTAGGTATACATTCATAATTGCATAAATTTATGTAGTGTCGTATATAATGGCTATTAGGACAAGACATCAAAATTTGTATTGCCTCATGACTTCTTGTACACTATTGGTCAGAAAGTCTTAATTTGAGAATAAAGATTTCATAGTTATTTTATAATCCAATGTTCACTCTTCAGTGTTGTAAAATTGAGTGCACTCAAGTAAACTTCAACATATAAACATACAAAGTCAAAAACTAGTTCTAGTCTATAGACACTTTCTTTTGGGGGATTTTCTTATATCGGTCCTACGTTTCTACATTTTAATTTTCATGGTTTTTATGGTTATTGATTTATATGTGCAATGTGTAATGCTAAAATGTTTTAAGTTGTAAACAATATTTCCTACATAGTATTTTAAGCAATGTTTGTAATTCTAGTCTTTTTACTCTTTTAATAATACTTTTATATTTATATTTGTGTAAGATTTTGTGTACAGACGGTTGAGACACCATGCTGTGTAAATGTCTTTTAACAATAAACTATTATTATTATTATTAATTTAAAAACAAGGAATTATTGCAGAATTTGTACAGTTCCAAATTCCAAACAGTTTCATTCCTTAAGAGACAAAGCCAACAATTACATATTCAATTAAGAACACTTCAGAAAGTAAAATCAAAACGTGTCCAAAAACCACAAGGAATCAAAAGAAAAGAAGTAGGTGTGATTTGGAAAAAAAACCATCACATATCATCTCTCTTGTTTTAGTTCCAAACATTCTCGCTTTTCAAAACGTTGTTAATCAGAGTATTTTTGACTGAAAGATGAAGATCCTACAAAATTGTTTCTCTATCGGTCTCAAACTGCTTATTCCAACTTCATTGGATCTAACACGGTCCCTTGTTTCTGCAATCACCCCACAGGAAATGACATCAAACTTTCACAATATACAAATGAAGATATCCAAACAATATAACAATCGCCACGATCCTGTCCCATATTTTGTCAGTCTTAAAATGATAAGATTAAGTCTTAAAATTGTCTTTATCAAATATAAGTACTTGAAACTCTTTCATGGGTATTAAAATTCGACTGTATTTTATTGTGTGTGAGTGGGTCATGTCATAGTGTAATTCGATCTCTTTTAAGCCAAACTGAAATATTGTTCATGTTTTCAAGTAACTCAAATTTCATACTTTTAACAGTTGTTACATTTCATGATGACTTTTAAAAGTTTTAATATGTAGGCAATAAAGAAATATGACAATAGAGCATCTATAGGCTACAAATAAAATGTTGGTTGATATAAGCCCCTACCATTATAATAAAATTAATCACACCAACAAAACATTATGATCATGATAAAGGGACCACTGAAGTTCCGTAAACAAAATTCTTTTTTAGGGCTGGATGGCTCAGTTGGTAGAGCGCCTGTACGGTATTCAGGAGGTCGCCGGTTCGAATCCCTCTCCAGTAAATTTTTCTTTGTTCATTTTTCAATGACTCAAAATTCTTTTTTGTGAGAATTCATTGACTGGGTTTCAACTTTTCCATGAAAGTTGGACAATTTCTTCTACTTTCAATTTTCCATCATGAAAATATGACATCCAACTACAAGTGGACCTATACTGTACAAGCAATCGAGTTTATTAATTTTGGAAGAAAATTTTAAAGGAATTTGCAAAACAGTTCCTAGAAAATAAACTATGCACACATTCATTTCACTAATTTGACCAAGAATTCTATGATTGTTTTGCATCTCATCTCTATAAAATGTTGTGTTTTTTTTCAGTTAAAGGTAATATCATACTTTAGTTTTTGTCAAAGAAATACAGATTCATTGGCAAAAATAACAAGGTAGATACAGTAACAGTCATCTGTGAAAATTTCAGTGCCATACGGTGCCCACTTTTTGAGAAAACAGTGAAAAACTGCCACAGTATTTCTTAAGTATTTTCTCTTTTATTTTTGATCTTTTAAAAGATCAAAAAGATTTTCGATCGTTGTTTTACTAATTCTGGATAAATACACCATTTCAGGCGGAACAATTGAAACGGTATGTTTCTACCACCACCATCTTCATACCCTGTAAGTTATATGTAAATCTGTGAACATATCTGTTTTGGTTTCTTACCAAAGTATGAAACTACCTTTAAGTTCTATAATTTCAAATAAGTAATTCCATCCATTTTTTGGTTTTTGTTTTATTTGCTTGTTTTATCATAATTGTTATATTCTTTTAGGAATCATTGGCTCTACTCACATATCAGGGTGTGGTAAGATATACTTGGCAGGGAGCCAAGTTATATCAAAAAAATTAGTCCAACCATGCAAATAAAATAGACAAACTAAGGGCTCTGCATAGTTTGACTTGGAGATAAACCTTTCACGTACACTGCTTAAAATTTCAGCCATTATCCGATTATTATGAATAAGAATAAATACAAGTAGTAAACTGCTGCAAAATGCTCATTAGCCAAAATAATGACCTGAAATTTGTAAAACGCTCGGAGTTAGGAGGGCCTGGGGCCGATTTCATAAAACTTACGACCTGCGCAGAGTTAAGACACATCCATTCTCTATAGACTCACCGCATAGAGGCGACACGTCGCAGCTGGGACTCGTTGCAAATCAAGTTGCGACGCGTCGCAGAGCTTTATGAAATCGGACTCTGATTCATTTCGATCATAGCAGGATCTTTATCGAAGGCTACAAATGAAAAAGAAATAGATAACCAATTGTTTTGGAAGCGTGAAGAACAAAAGAAAAAAAACTTCTTCACTTACCTTGACGAGGTGCCGCATATTCTACAAACCGACAAACTTCCCATAAACTCCCCTCAAGCCTCAAAAAAACTTCACAGAAAAAGTCGGATCTGTCGATTCACAAAACGTCAAACCAAAACTCCTAAGGCCTGCAACTCTTCTCCGAATTCCACCGGCGGCAGTTTTGCCCCGAATTCAAAATCCAATTTTTGTTTTTTTCCCCCTCTTCTCTGTTTGGATATGCTTCTTTTTTTTTTCTCTCGTCATTTGCGGTTGAGTGACTGGCCTACCACAGCACTAACCCCCATGAGGAAAGTACACAAACAATGTTCAGAACCCATCTAATTGTTGCTAAATAGGTCCGTGATTAGAGACAACACCCTGAAACTAAATCAGGTGGCATATCAGCTGACCAATGATCACAGCTACCTGCCACGGACATTCCCATTCCAGTGGGTGGAAATTGGATCGACTCCAATGGACCGATACATAGGTAAAGCCGACTGGTAGAAATAGTTATTAGCATGTTGCAAATCATATTGATTACTCCTGTTAGAAATGTAATACCAAATACTAACTCTGCATATACATTGGCTGGTGTTTAAGCACTTTTTTTCCTTAACAACTAAAAAAATAAAAGTGGAACTGGGTTTGTGTGTAGACAATCATGATGGAAGTACTACCTCAATGCCAGAAAGATTTTTTAACAGATTCGATGTCATGATTTCATTGAAGACTCCAGCCTGATACTTGTACATCAAACTCAGCCTGTTGGTGCATGGAGTTTTGGTTCAACTCAAATTTAACTTGGAAGAGTCTGCCACCAAGTCCACAAAATTACAAATACCGACCTAGTCCTTCTGAAATTGTCGATCAGTGATCCACCTGCCATCTTTATTCCTTCTATTCCAAAACTCACGTACAGTGACGTGCACAATCACAGAAACAGGACAGCAACGACTGCCGAGAAATCCTGGCAGTATTTCACTTTCATCGCCTTAACAGCACAACACCAAGTGTGGTTATGATTCGAGGCCGTGCAATTTCCCTCAGACTATTATTATGGTTTGTTTCTAAACATTCTTGGTCTCCAACTCTCCATGTGGGAAAACATGTGTTTCATAATATGCAACAGTAGCAAAAATGGAAACTTACTGTGAATGTAAAGTATGACGTTCAAAGTATGACAGGTCTATGCCGTATGCAATCGGCAAGGAGCTCGGAAGGCGCCCAGGCCAATGGTGATTCCCCTGAAAATTCAAGAGCACTCAGAGCTGGACTCTGGAGGTAAAAACTGCCAGGTTCTTGCCGTGCCCAGATTTTTGCCTGGCAGTGGCATCGGCTCTGGGACTGGCTGGCCCCACCACAAAGGAAGCGCCAGCGATGTTTATGTTTCATTTTCTGAGGAGTCAGTCAAGCAGTAAGGTTAACCTTGTCAATGAGGTGAAGGTGGCTGGGGGGATCGGGTTGATATAGGAGCCAGAGCCAAGAGAATCCGGGAGGAGAAGTTGGAGAAATTTGGAAGTTGGTTGCTTTCTGTTGAGTCTTGTCATTGGGCCAGAATTACAGATTTGAACAAACTGTTGTGATAAGACTCTTTATCACATGAACACAGCATTAAAACATGAGCAAGGGAAAGGCTGGATTGCATGGCTCATAGAAATTTGTCCATATGAGTGGCCAAGTTTCTGCTCAGCAGAGAAATGATTCTTGTGTTAATGCTGAATGTCATTGCTGTTTCCTGAGGAGAGAAAAGTGTATGCTAATGGGAGACTCTGGAGCTGGGTCTACAACTTGACAGCGCAAGCGCACAAGAACGCGCGCACGCTCAGAGCTAGCAAAAAGATACTTCAGTCTGCTGCCGCCAACGTCTCAAAAGTCTCCCATTGTAACTAACAATATCTTGGTTGATAATATCTTGGACTGTAAATGCATGAGGCTGATACTGATTAATATTAGTTGATGAATACCACATGACAATGATATTGACATATACATATTTATCATATGCTCCTCCTATTGCAAATTTTAAGCTCCGCCCCATACTTCACACCGATCCAAAAGGTTTGGTTGTTTCGTTTTTGTTTTTTTTTCCTGGGCAAGTGCAACGCACATTGAATTCAGGAATCAAAGTTTAATTAAACAGGAAATCTGATACGGGCGCTTTCATTTCACAAGTTATTCCAAGACGCTGACTTTTCCACACCCCTAAGTTTAAATGAGACCAAGTGTGGTTTGTTGTTTGCTATTTTCCTTGTATTTGCTTTCTTTTTTTTCTCAAAGGCATGTATGCCACACACAAAGTGCAATTTTCTTGGAGAAGTTCAAAATGAGGACCTTTGATCGGAATAGAATAAGAGACATTTGAAACTGATTTCAATAGTTTAGGTACTGTAGGTTGTATGGATATGCATGGCGTGGTCGCAAGTAATGTTTTCTTGCAATATGGTCGTATATGTTTGTTATTGTACAGGTTGGTTCATCAGTACGATTGTCTACGTGCTTCACGTGCCCCACTGTTATCCATCCGACAATATACTCATATTTCTTTTTTTTGCCGAAAAAAGGCCAAACATTATACCTCAGTCTTTTGTACACGGTAGCTATTTTGTTAACTGACTTCAAAATATTTGATAAACGATTGAAAATATATTGACACAAAAAAACAAATCTTGGTGCAAACAGTGTCGCACCTCCACAAAAGACGGTTAGAAATACAATACTACAGATACTTGGATAAATAAAAGCAAATTACAGAGAGTGCATCAAAGGCGGGCTGAACAGACTGACAAGGAGTGAAAAAAAAACCCATCAAATCTTGTTTAGATTACCTATTGACTTTGAAGCCAATGGAATCGAAAGAAAGAAAAAAAAAGTGGCGAATGAATCGGTGGCAATGTCGGAGTGTACATCCACGGAATGGGAAAATACACACTAGGACAAAGCCCTGCAGAAACCAGACTCTTGACTGCGGTAAAACTACACCGATATCTGAAAGCGGCACTGAAAGCTCACACCAAGCGACTTGGAGTTGGTTTGGAGACGCAGCCCGGGCCCGAGTCTCTGACCCTGTTCCTGATACCCCAAACAACAAAAGCCGACCCCTAGCCTTCCCCTGGCTGAGGTTAAGGCTCGAATTTGAGCTGGCAGGAAAACAATCCCTGCGCCATGATAGGGGAGAGCAGGAATTCCAACAGGTAACCGATCTTTGCAGACAACCTCGAGGGACGGAAAAAACATTGCAGGAATAGGTACACACAATTGTGGTCGGGGAAAGGTGGGCTTGTGACCAAGGAGTTAAGGATAAGACAGTAATCCAACTTTAGCCTCAGAGGTACAACATGTAATACTTGAAACAAGGTAACCGGTTGATAAGGCCCCAAAAACTCCTGTTGCACAGCGGGTTGCCCTCAACAAGAATACCAAAGATGACCTACGATTCGGCAAAATACACACAAAAATACCAAAGCACTAACCAGGAAAAGACGCTGCAAAACTTATCAGCATGTGCATGCACCTGAGTTTATCCCAGTGGATACCTACAGCACATCAATCAATTTATAACAACCAACTATCGTCAGTCACCACCATGGAACATTCTGACTCGTGCAAATGTAGTCAGTTAGATACTGTTATCAATATCAATTCTAGTACCAAGAAATCAAAGAACGATCATTTGAGAACTAAGAACTGCCCTCTGACGAAAATATTGTGATAGCTATACTGCTACCACTATCTGCCACCCAGTATAGCACTGCAGCCGTTCATGTTAAAGGCATGGTACAGAACTGGTTTTTGCGACAAAACTGTTGCTGAAAGTGAAAGCACATTATGTAATCCATCATATACCTTAACTGACAAACCTGTAGAAGTTTGAGGTCAATCAGCCATCTGGGTCACGAGAAAATAGTGAAAACCCGTTTACACATTTCAACGAATGAGTAAAACGCTTCAAAGCGATTTATTCCAATCGGAAAATAGTTTCATTTATTTCTCAACGAATATGGCATTTCAGACAAAAACATTTCATGAGATGTTTTCTCCCATCATCACCATTATACTGTGTAAGTTTTATGTGAATCTGTGATCTTGAAGTGTATTTTGTCTTACCAATCCTGTACCATCCCTTTAAAATGTAAAGTACGGGCTACATCACAGAAACTACCAGTACCACAAACAAATCAGCACAGTGCTGTATATCACAATATCTCATCTTGCCAAAGATGGATGGCAGCCAAAAATCTCTGGCATCCTTTTGTTGAAGAATCAAGGAATTGAATACATCGATAACAAGAAAATGTACAAAAAAATACAACCACTTCTCAGATTCGGGAAAAAAAAGAAAGAAGAAAACAGTTCACATGTTCCACGAAAATCAAATGAAAAGGCTGTATAATTGTCGTTAACAACCCCTGCCACACAAAAACAGAACTCGGAAGGGTATATAGGGAGGGCGAAAATGAAAACATGAAAAAAAGCGGGAAAATAGAGAAGAAAATAAGAGGAAGAAGAAGAGGGAGAAAAGAAAAAAGAGGACTGGCTGTTATTCTGAATCATTCAGTCTTTTTCTGCATGCACTGCAGCTGACGAGGTTCAATATTGCCGTGGAGCTTTGCTTTGCTTTGCTTTTTCTCGTCTTTTCTGTTCTGTTCCTTTTTTTATTTTTTTTATTTAAAGGCCTGGAGGCATTCAATTCATGCAAGCGGCCAGCTCCAACAATGGACGACCTCCCCTTGCATTCAACTGGCTCTCCCCTGCCGATGACTGCCGGCTGAGCACCACTCCCTTCAAGACCCGAGCCCGGTGAAGAGAAGAGAAGAGAAGAAAAAAAAGGCACAGGGAAAACTGAGGTTTGAAGACCTGAATATAACGAAAAAAATATAAACCTAAGGAATAATAATCAAATGCTGGAGTGAGAGAGAGAGAGAGTGAGATTTAGACTGAGTTGGGGAGAGGGAAATAAAGAAGATGAAAGGATGAAAAGGGACGGACACAGACACACAAAAAAAGTAGGCCATTGCAGGCTTTGGTCGTCAAAGGCCTGCTCGCGATTCAAGAAGCAAAGCCAAGGTACTAATCCATTAGAGAAACGGTGTGCGCCGGTTGTCGGGACGAAAGGGGGCTCGGGCGGGCAGTCAGCGCCGCTATAATCCGGGCAGGTGTTTACCAAGGAAACCGCTGCCTTGATATTGCGTTGGCCAAACTCACACACACATGCAAAATCATGCCAAATCATTCAATTTTATCCACATTTCTTGCGGAGTTGTTGTTGTTTCTACGCAATTCAATTCCAAATACACTAAGCTCAAATTTCAAATCAACTGTAATATTGACAAAATAATGTCATATTGAAAAAAAAAACACATATCAAACTGAACGCATGTTTACAAAACTCAATTTGATGTTTCAAACAAAGTAACCTGAAATAATAAGCAAAATGGACCTAAAATCAGGTTATCAGAAAGTACAAAATTATTCCCCATTTACAGTATCTGATCCAAGACTACCTTTCCCTATTTTTGTGTCCTTTATTTGTAAGGGAGAATTGAATTCTGCTGCTAGGTTAAACAGGCTTAATCCAAATTTAGTCTTGATTCAAGGCACCTTATGAATATTCTCGATCCGCTCCTAACAACTATTTTCATTGATGTTCATCTTATCTCTTTATCTCTTATCTCTATATGCAACTAATCTGTACAGATGCAGACACTGCATATATTACTAAAACAGGGAAACATACGCGACAGGCAATGTGCTTTCCACGATATGACAAGAAAAGTCAAAATTACTCTTAAAATCAAAAGGTAGTAGCATACTTTGGTTGCATACCGAAACAGACATCTCCACAGATTTACGTATAACTTACAGGGTATAAAGATGGTGATGGTAGAAACATAAATGCTGTTAAAATTGTTCTGCCTGAAATGCTGTATTTATCCAGAAAAGAGTAAAACCAGAGACCAAAATTATTTTTGATCTTTTAAAGATAAAAAACACAAGAGGAAAGACTTAAGAAATACTGAGGCCATTTTTCACGGTTTTCTCAAAAAGTGGGCACCGTATGGAACTGAAAATTTCACAGATGACTGTTACTGTATCTTTCTTGATATTTTTGCCCATGAATCTGTATTTCTTTGACAAAAACCAAAGTCTGAAATTATCTTTATTCTGTAGATTTCACATAGGGAGATGGGAAGTATTAAAACAAGTGTAATGTACCACCACACATGTACACAGCATCTAATTGCAAGGTAAGAATTTAGTGTGAGATACTACACAATGTACAAGACAGAGATGCACACTGAATGACTATCTTTCTCTCTCGCATAAAATACAAAATAAAATCCTCTTCCTTCATTCACTCAACTGGGGCCGTTGACAGCAAGGTTAATTTTTTCCCTCTCTTTCTCTCTCTCTTATCCAGTATCTGCACGGATTGTGCATCCCCTTCTCAGTGAGGAGAACAAGAGGAGAGTGTCCTGCATGGCTGGGGCTGGGGCGAGACTGAGCTGGCACTAATGGCCCCAAGATATGCCAAGGCTCAGGTGGCTGGGCCGCAGCAAAAATGAAAAAAAAAAGACCGGCCACTACGGTTGTTTGGTCGCTCGGTCTGTCGTCATCATCAGGGGGTCTTTCAGAGGGAGAGGGACACGCCGCCTAGCCACGGCTAGCCTGCCGAGGCTAGTTGAGACTACGTGGAGTGGATCTCGCAAGGCCGGCAAACATACAATTCAAACATCATCATTTTCTTCTTCTTCTTAGATTCCTCATCTTCTTTGTTGTTTTTTGTTTACATTATAGGTTGTACTTTTTAATAAATTGCTGCTTGTTTAAAACCACTGGGTTTTCAGTAATCGCTAGTTTAATATCCTCTTCCTTTTGTTGTGGCAAGGTTTGAAAACATATGTTTCAAAATATCTTCTTCCTCTTCTTAATCTCCGAGGATGAGAGGAGGGGAGTCCATGTTTGAAAGAAACAAATATATGGACTTTTTTCTTTTAGTAAAGAGCGGCATATTTTTAAAGCAAAGCCAGAAAATGGAAGGGAAATAGTATACATGACCTTATCTGTCATTGATTACCATGGAAATATAAATTGTAATTCATCAGCGTTTATTTTACAAGTGCCAACGGATAATATGATAATGTTGTTGCTGACTTGGTTTAAAAATCTCCAAAATTTTCATTCATAAAGTCATGTCAACCACAAATGTTAACCATTAGCTTCCTCTTTTACAGTATACATGTACATGTACATAAAAAGAAAGCTTCAAAAGTGCTGTCAAGTGAGCTACAGTACAACATAATATAAATAAGACTATCGTTTCCCTGTTTCATTTTCGTCCGGAGACATCAAGTTTGATCATTCTGAAACGAAAGAAGAAAGTTGTGCTGCGGGAAAAATAAAAAATAATGCATACCGAGATTGTTACCTGATATTTGACAGTCATCACTGTGTGTATAATGCACCCCTAGTTTCCACTCACAAACCCACACGTCAAAGCAATAATGGTGTTTGTAATCAAAAATGGTTTTCCTGGGGGCAGAAGTGATTAGTAACAGAAAGGGAAGGTTTAGATTAATGTAGCCTATTGTGCAGCTGTCAGGACGCATATTTTATGGGTCCGTCAAAAATGAACTATATTGCTCCAGTGGGTCTAATTCCTACCGTGCAAGAATAGCGGACAGTTCTGGAGCAACTATGGCTACATTAGGCCCGTGTCGTTTGTATGTTTCTCAGAGAATTTTTTACCCTCAAGATTTTAGGGAGGAGCACAGGAAGAAGGAGTTCAACCTCTCAGTCTTATAATAAATAGGCCTTCTCCTACACATAGTTATTCTTTCATTACTTTTGAAGTTTTGCTTAATTAGGAGGGTCTGACATTTCAGTTTTAGCGATCCCTCTCAAAGAATGAAAAAAGGAGAAAGATTTTGCTAGAAAGCCCTCCTAACTCTTAGGATATTTCAGATAATTATTTTGGTTGGTGAGCAGTTCACAGAAATTTATATTTACATTGGTTTTATTTATTTTTCATTTCATTTTTCAAATAATATTTTATATATCTCTTTCCATTATTAAAAGAAACTAGTTGACAGTATTTGTAAAACTCTCAAGTTTGTACAAGAATGTGTGATTTTTCACCTTTTCCTATTTTTGTAACTGTGTTTCTGTAGCAATCAAGTTAATACACGCTCCTTAATTAGGGTAAGTTTGTTCAAATACAACTCAATGATCACTGCGGCGCATTTGATTTACAGGTGGTGATCGGATCCATTTTAAAAAATTGGAATTTTCTTTGTTTTGTTTATTTGTTTCCTTGTTTTGTTATTGTCCTAAACACACCATAGTTTAATATTAAGGAAGTTCCTTCCAATTGCCACGGACACGCTTTAAAAAAAACTCCAATCAAAACGTACGAGAGAGAACTTACTGTGCAGCTTTATATCCCTTATCCCCTGAACTAGTTGACTTCATTCAAACCTCCCAAACCCCAAAAAAGAAGAAGAAGACGGAGAAGAAGAATAAGAAGAAGAAGTCCCCCCCTTGCAATCCCCTTCCCCTGGGATGAAAGGAGACATCTTCATCCTGCTATCCGTGGACTGATCCCCCGCTCTAATACCCAAATCCTCTTTAGCATACAGCTTCAGATAAGAAGGGAATACCTCTCTGATTTGCCAGTCTTTCGGGCTGGGGGAATAAGAGGGAATACAAGAAAGAGAGAGAAAAAAAGAAAAGAGAAGCACGGGTTTCCCTTGTCCGCCGTGCGGCTGTTTCACCTCCCCTCCCGTAGCCTGCAACTCTATTGCCCGAGGCAAGGCCTTAAGTATGGACATGTTCTCCCATTCGCTGCGAGATGCCTTTGCATTTTGCATGAGGGCAAATTAGTGCAACGGCCGCATATTTCGACCTTGTAATGAGGCAGTTATGCAAATGAAAGCTGGGCTAGGTTTCAGGCTTGATTAGCATATGGTTAGATACCGTGGAATATAAAAACAATGCGACGGGGAAAAGAAAAAGAAGGAGAAAACAAAAACTAGAAATGAAAGCCGGGAATTTATCACCCTTTCTACGTCTTCTTTTCGCCTTTGTTCGTGAAGTACACGGCATTTGTAATTCTAAGATGGGGGACCCAGAGAAAGGCATCTATAAGTATGCACAATCACACATGTTCCTCCATGAGTCAATTGTAGGTACAGTGTATAAAATCATTTCACCTTGACAAGAGGCACACTGTCGCTGTTGGAGCACATCTCTCACACCAAGGGGTTCCCCTCATATGCGCTGACCTTTGCCATGACATTTTCACCAAATGTTAACAATTGCCAGATTCCAAATCAAACGTCTTCGTGGCATCTTTGCCAAAGTATTTCTTTCTTTTCTAAAACACCAAAGGGTAACATTTTTCATACACTGTTTGTCTGACCATAATAAGTATAACAGATTTTGTTGGTTTCATTGATACAATTTCTATTAGTGTCATTGAATAATCTATTACTGGCAAAAAAATACCTGAATTTCAGTTTATTTTGGGAATGTGTATTCAATGGCATATTGATTCTATCCTTAGTTTCAATCAAATGCTACTATTAAAGATAGTATCACACTTTAGTTTTTATCAAAGAAGTACAGATCCATGGGCAAAAATATCAAGACAGATACAGTGACAGTCATCTGTGAAAATTTCAGTCCCATACGCATAGTTGCCCACTTTTTGGAGAAAACAGTATTCCTTAAGTCTTTTCTCTTTTATTTTTCATCTTTTAAAAGATTTTCGGTCGTTGTTTTACTAATTTCTGGATAAATACACCATTTCAGGTGGAAAAAATTTAACGGTATGTTTCTACCAGCACCATCTTCATACCCTGTATTAGTTATACGTAAATCTGTGAACATTTCTGTTTTGGTTTCTTACCAAAGTATGATACTACCTTGAAAATGAATCAAGAGCTGCAGGACTGCTCAAAGATAAATGGAATTTTTTTGGGGGGAGAATTCTGCCAGGTTATTCGACAATAGACCATTCAATTCGCTTAAATGGTAATAGAAATTGAGTGCAACGTCCACTGGAGATGTGCTGAATAATACAGAAAGACATGGTCTTCTTGCAATGCCATTATGATACCCATGCCGGGGCAGTATAAACACTCCATTTGTTACTTGCCCCTAGCTGGAAATTTGTTAAGAATTCATTGGGTAAATCATTTAGTGCGGTGGGTCTGGTTACCTGTCCCGCATTGAGAAATCATCTCCTCCGTGGCTTAATGCAGCAATAAAACCCAACTCCATGCTGGAGATGTCATGCTTGCATGCCAAAACACTGAGCCCCCTTCATCCGATACTCACTCCAACTGCTCGCATGCACACCACTATCACCCGAATGCACCCCATTGACAAACATCCAAAGCTAAACTCGATCAGTACTTCATACCCTAGCCTATCCTACCCCCCCTTTTTTACAATATCTCTAATTCCGTACCCGTTCTACCCCACATATTCAACAGATTTTCAGACAAAACACGCCAAGGTGGTTAAGTGATACCACCGATGTGATTTTAACGAGTTCGCCTTTCATTTCTTTCCATCTATCTTGTTCCTTTTTACTCTCTCTTTCTGTGATATTTTGGAAATCTAAACTTAAACACTGTGAATGTATCGAGATTTTTTTTTTTGATGGTGGTGGGGGGACTGGTCATGGTGCAAGGAGTGTAGTAGCATCTGATGCGTGTACTACGATATCCTCTTCATTTTTGGGTTGGCATGATCACGGTGTGGATCCATTACACGGCCGGGTTGCTGGTGTAGCTTGATACTGTCCCAGACCCTCTTCAGCCCTCTCCAATGCTGTAACTAGAACCTATTGTACAAAATGTATGGGCCTCCTAGAAAGACATGAGGGTGCTTCAGCAATGCCTGACTTCCAGAAGGAAGAGCTCAGGTAAGCCTTGGCCGGGCGTGAAGAAGGGGCCCAGGAAGTACAAAACAGGCACCAATGCAGAACTGTGTGGTTGCATGCCGTCTCAATCCTTCAGTTGGAATCTCACTGCTGCTGTTTTTTTCTTCTCTCGCGCTCCCTACCTTCTTGCCTTCCTCAATTTTTTTTTTCTTTTCAGTTCACCATCTCTCTACCTCCGTTCCTCTCTCTCCTCTCTCTTTCTACCTCTTTCTGTCCCTGGCATTCTCCCTTAGCGTGTGCTTGCCAATTTTTTCTCGGGCTGAGTAGCGCCGATTGCCCCGGGCATGTTGGTGTCGGGTTGCTATGGAGGCCCAGCTTGCAGGAGCAAGCAATTTGGCCGAGAGAAAAGAGGAAGACAGGAGCGGAGGGGTTTCTTTTGAGGAGACGGAGGGAAGGAAAACAAAGGGCCCAGAATACGCAGGTGATTTGCTTGGAATCTTCCATGACGCCAAAAGAAGAAGAAAAAAAAAGAAAAAAAAAAGGCGTACATTCCCAAAACGAAAAACCAACAGCAAACTGCTGTCCTTTTTTTTTTCTGCGCATTCTCTCTCCACAATTTTTTTTTTTTATTATTAAACTTCCTGTGTCTCCGGGCAAAATTTTGGCCTGAGAAGAGGCAAGCAGAACAATTATTTCATTCTCTGTTGTATTTACACTCTCCAAGTTGTGTCATGTCGTCTCGACTGAAGAACCTCATCTCATGTGTTCAAGTGCTTAAACCATCCAATGGATACGGCAACGATGGTCGGATTAGAATAGTGCGCTCGTATAATCTTATTTAATCAAGGGGACCGATTCCATATAGAGCTGCAAGCACGACAACAAAATTGCACTGATAAGTCTTGCTTGTGAAAACAATGGGTCGTCCATCAAAACTCGACGTGATTTATTTCGCCTGTGTCTCATACTGAGAAGTCTTTTGGGAATCCTGCCAGAAAAACCCATTCCCCTAAAAAAACTAGACATATTCATAATTAAAGCATATTAGTTCCCCTGTAATTATATTCCATAAACCTTAAAACACCAGCCACTTTCAATAACGCCATGATCATGGCAAACCAATCAAAATTAACTGCACAAAATCGCAAAATCAAACAAAACCACAAAACTTCATTGACTGGTTTCTTGTTATAAAAACAACAACCCGATTCCATTAACAATTTCCATGGGAAAGATTTATACTTATCATTCTGAAAAATAATTGGAAAGAATGATCCCTTTCAAAACAAAAACTGACTACAGATTTAACAGACAGACATAAAGCCTGCCATCCATTTTTCTTTTTAAGAAATGACGAACATATACAAAACTCATTGGTCTTATATGGCAATGTGCATTATGCCAATGCCCCAACCACTTCTACCTCCATGCCTCAACCATAGAGCTACAAACAGTTTGTAGCTCTATGCCTCAACGCAGTTCCTTCAACCACTAATAATCAATTCATTTTCCCACCAACAACCTGCTACAAAATAGCCTCCAACCAGACGTTCCCACACACAAACAAAAATCTAATGAGATCGCTCAACTGAAGCGGCATCAATCCCGTAAAAGATCAAAAAGCCCCAGACTAAATAAACCCCCATCAAGCCCGATTAAGCAATCCTTTATGCCTGATTAGGCAACAAGTGCCTTCCAAGTCTAACAAGATTTGTAGCTTCCACAATACCGCGTGTATGGTTGATTAGCCAAGATCAGCAAGACTCCGCCAAGCCTGATTAAGCAATTGGCTCTGCTTGGTTAGCAAAACAGTCAATCGTCCTCACATGAATTATGCTATAGCTTACAATAGGCACTTGGGTGGTACGTGTAATTCACCTCCAGTTGTTTGTGTGAATAATTTGTTAGTTGTACAACCACAAAGTACAGTTAGGGGCATTGTGTGATGATCTACATGTAATTCAGGCTTCGATTTATGTTATAAGCAAAGAAAAACAACAAATAAAAAGCGAAATTAATTCTGAACCTTCACTGGAAGATGCCAGCTCTTCTTTTTCACACTTAAGTTTTTTTTTTCATTTCTCTTAACTTTGCTGTTATGCTTGTCTAGCCGCCCTCCATTATAATCATAATTATAATTTAATTATAATTATGATTAAAATTAATTATCTTTTTGTGCTCCTTTGCATGTTTTTTTTGCTGGGTTTTGTTTCAACATCAATGTTCTTGTTCTTGTTCTGTATTGTATTTCTTTTTGAGGTTGAATAAATAATTTTGTAGGACCCTCTGGGGTGAATTCTGGGGTTCAATCTGTTCAAATGATAAATCCATCACAAAATTGTAAGTCTATTACTTCAGTGGCTGTTTAGTTCCTTTGCTTTTTCTTGACTCCATTACGAGAACTGAATATTTCCCAATGTTAAATTCAGCTGGGTTCACATTTGTGTTTAATTAATTCTCAGGCTCTAATTAGTTACTAGTTCAAATCCAGGTTATAATGTCAATCTGTTTGATTCAAAAACTCATTCAAATTAAATTTGATTACCATCAGCTAACAATAACTCAAAAACTATTGAACATCAATTATCAATTAATGAATTTCTTTTCTGCGCAATACATCAATTTAAAACTCATTATTTTCACCTTTTAAAGATGGAAGAGATATTTTACAACTTCTGAAAGTACTGAAGACACTCTCATCAGCATTATAATACATGAACCTCAACACAAGTGACTGATCCATTACCGGTATGCCCCACCCATTATATTCCTGCAAGATGCACAAAACATCATCTATACTTAGAGCGCCCTCTGCTTGAAGGTCAAAAGAAGATAGCTCATTGGTCCATTGTACATTGATACTTAATATTTAATAATAAGTGAAACAGTAGACATTAATAGTCCAATGTGCAAAATTGAAAAAAGGATATTTGCAAATGGGACGAAACATTTCGGAAACAGAAAATGCAGAGAGGCCCAAACTGTTCCAACAAGATCTCGCTTGACATGATCCTCAGGATATATAGCGGTATGTGAGTAGTTTCATGGTTTCTGACTGGAAAATGCTCAGTTTGTATAAAGCGCTGGTTCAGTATTCTGGGGGTTGCAGGTTCAAAGCCCGCTCCGGTCAATTTTCCTTTGTTCAACTTTAATTAACTTAATAAGCTTTTTCAAGATTTGTTGAAGATTTCAAAGAGACCCTAAATTGTAAAAGTCCAGCCAAAAGAAGAAAAGAAGAGTAATTTAACTGAGTACAGTGGAACACCGCTACGAACACCGGTATAGCACACATTTGGCTATATACCAAAACATCATAATTGGCTCCCAATTTATTGTTATATACAATGTATAAAGCCTGATGAACATTGTTCACTATAACGAATAACCACTAAAACAAACAACTTCTGTGCATCCGAGTGTGTTTGTTATAATGGTGTTCCACTACCATGTCAGTGCTATTAACATACATTGTACCACGGCGAGTTCTTAATTCTTACACTACATATATTGGCAAAGGCTGGCAATATGGCAACGGTGATGGACAGGGTGTAAACTGTCTAAAAGTCAAGTGGATTCTCGTTGCTGAAGCAGTTCACTGGATATCATAAACAATTAAACTGATGCTACCTGCATGTGAATCCTGCATGATCATTAGAAATATGAACCCACAGACTGCCACGCCTAAAGTAATGGCCACTCAATTTATTATTTCAAATTATCTCATTTTTTTGTACTGGTACATGTACGATAAAAACACATCATGTGTACAACAGAAAGACAAACTATATCTGTGTTTGTTGGTTAACAAACACTGAGCTGTTTCGCATATGTTTTATAAAATATAAAAAAATAAACATGTACACAATTGGCCGAGTACAGAGACATAGCCTATTAGCGGTGTCTTAATTGTTGTAAACAACTATCAGGAGCATCATCACTCGTCCATCAATACAAGTAGACAGATACATGGGATGGTGGTCTAACTATGTGGCAAGTATGAAGTTGATCGGAATTGGCATAAGGGTAGAAATGACTTGTAGAAAACCCCCGTGTTATGTCTATGGGAAAAAAGTGGGGGGGGGAAAGGAAAGAAAAAAAAGAAAGGAAAAACAAGAAGCTGTTTAGCTGTATGCGAAACAGCTTTTGTTTTTCTTATTATTATTTTTTTCTAATTGTAAAAACACATAGATAATGTATAAAAGAAAAGAATAAAACAGAAAAGGAATTGATTGTCTAGCCAAGTTTCTGGTCTCGAGGATCAAACCTGTCTTGATATACTCATTAACACTTGCTATTTGGCACATGGGTGTGAAGCAATCTAAATATGATCCAGAACTGAAAGATATCTACGCCCAGGTGAGAAGTGAAAAGAACAAGAGACAGCTAGACAAGAAACTAGAGAGGGGTTTATGGGAAGGCGCCGTGTCCCAAGAATTCCATTGATAAGTAACACCAGTGGCACATTCTTCAGAACAGGATATACATCTATTTCTTTTTTTAATTTACAACTACACGGGCATGGCAATTGGATAGGACATTAGGACTGAAGTCTTGTTACATTACTAGTGCAAGTCATACATGAAAATAATCCTAATGTGTACAGTGATACAGTGAATGAATTCTGTTCAATGATGTTCCTCCTTGTCATTAAGTATACTAGCTATTCTCCACTGATGATTTTCAAAAGGGCTTTTCACACTATCCAAAATCTGGGGGTTGGAACCGGATCAAATCCCCGAGATTTTTTTCAACCCTTTTCACACTTGAACATTTTCAACCCTGAGCCAACCCAGGTAGGACGGCCTAGCCGGATCGAAATCAACCCTGGTAGGGAGCAGGATTGAAAATCTCAACCCGGTTCCATACTGCATTTTGCACCGTGATCTGTGTTGTATGAGCCAGTTCACCATAAACGTAGTTGCATCTCTTCGATTCGGTTCAAAAACTTGCCGGGCTGAACTGGGTGGGATCCGGGTTGGTTTCAACAAGGATCGAAAAGGAGAAAGTGTGAAAAGGCCTAAAGTGTTCACCTGAACAAATGTAAGCAGCACATTTGATAACTTGAAGGGATTTACAAGGATCAAAACACATTTGCAGCAAACCGTCAACTACAGCACTACCGCACTTTGAATGCGGTTAACCTTAGGAAATAATGCTCATGGTACTGCACGGTACACATGTTACGGATGCATGGATGCTGATGTATAGTGATGACAATGGTTCTCAAGATTGTGCCCGACCTGGTGATAAAACCCACCTGCTGGTGACACAATTTGCAATTGAGGAAGTGGGAGTAGAAAATGAGTGATTGCTATTAAACTTAAAAGAATGCAACGTAAACTATGAGTTCAAGATTTCTGTGGGGCCTTTTTTAACTGGCTTCTCAGCTCCACATTCAATTCCGGCTTCCTTTTGTGCATCCATTTTAAAGGAGCAGAAATCAAACGAACAAAGATCATTGACAATTCTGGACACACTGCCACCATATAGGGTTGGATAGCTCAGTTGGTATAGAGCACTGATACGGTTTTACTGAAATTGCAGGTTCAAATCCCACTCCATTCAATTTTCTTCATTCACCTTTCAATGACAATAGCAGGAATCAACGAAATTTAGGCTTTTGACTTTTGTTTTCGGACGTAGAAACACAGCTTTGTGCAAGAAGAAAACAGAGCTCCGTCTTTGATGCAAAACTTTTTGGATGATGGAGACAAAGCCGAAGCCGCAGCCGAAGCCATCACTTCAACACAAGCCAACAGTGAATGTCAATTCATCATGTGGGACAAGGCAGACAACAGAGGGAGACAGATAGATCATAGGGTGGCGCCATCTGCATGGTGTCAAATGAAGCAAAAAAAGAGAGGCTATCCAAGACATAAAGAGAGAACAAGCCAGCAATGATGTCACTGCATTTGTGAGCTTCTTCCGTGTCATCAAGGCATTCTATACGTGGTCCGAGGAAATGGTACGCTGTGATGAATTGAACCAGAATGATCGGCACAGCTGAGGGAAAGTGATAAAGAAAAACATGGACCCGTATATGATGCAAAGCGGCACTCTCTGCATCTGACACCTTAAAGATAAAATTAACCATATTTCACCCGACGACGCTAAGTAAATCATGAAATGAAATACCTGGAATGTTAAAGGGAGCATATAGGATTTGCAAAGATGTGCATTTTGGCTGAATTTGGTATTTAAACAGAAGCTATAAGGTCTTTAACTTCCTTACAGACGTTGTTTCATGTACCTTTTTACGCTTTGTTCATTTGGATAGCAGAAATACAGCCAAAATAATCTTGCCCCCTCCAAATTCTTCACGGTTAGACCACGCTTTCAAAATGCTACTAAATCGTTCGGACGAACAATATTTTTAAAAGACACTAAATCTTGATTTCCTTAAAAAACCCAGCATCTGATGAACCAAGATTTCCCATGGTGACTGTTTGCACTGTTTACGAACTGTTGAGTCTTTTTTGTCACAAACTCAATAATTTTCTTTTAGAGGCCTTGCAAATCCAGTACGCTGCGTTTAAAACATGAGAATTTGAGGCTGTGAAAGGTGCGGGCATATCAAAGCCACAGTAGGTCTTAAAACAATAATTAAAGTTCTAAGCCTTCTGGTTATAACAATTTATTGAAGCTATGATCACAATGATTAAATGCGGGTAAACAATCTGACTTCAAAGACCACGGGACAGTGAAGTGTTTAAACACAAAAAATGCAATTAAATTTCCCATTACATTAAAAATCAAACAAACAAATCAGACAATAAGCATAATATTGTTAAGATTGTCAGTCAAAAGCTAAAATTACTACAAGTGTTCATTTGAAAAACCTCCCATACTGAAAAAGAAAATTGGAAAAGTTGGGCAATTCCACGACTACGTCCGTTGATTTTTTAAATTTCCTGTTCGGTTTACTTCTCTCTTGACGGGGAAAATTTAAGGTACGCACTCAACGTGCTTCACGAGATCCTATCAAATGTGGGCCGTATTATCTTGTTTTTGAGATTTGGTGGTGTTTTTTTCTCCCTTTATTTTTAATTAAATTTGTCCCACACTTGCCTACTACATGCATTTTGCCTAAGGCATTGTTTCTCAGCAGAAATCACACCAAACCATGTAGTGGATGACAAAAAAAAAAGATGAATCATAGTAGAGAGAGAGAGAGAAAAAAAATAAATTATACGAAGCCCGATAAGGAGTGAAAAACCATCAGGTGCATAATGTCCAAGGCTAAAGCTAAACTGTTCAGTGGATGGCAAAATAGCAGAAAATTGCCAAAATTAGCTGGGACAAAATGGAGAGTGTCACGTTACCGTTCCAGAGTGAGCGCAAAGAAGAAAATGGCAAAGCCAAACGGCCGGCTTTGTCCGGCGCAATCAGCTACCCGGGCGAGTCGCTCTGTTTCATTTCCTGGCAAAAATAATGACTCTACCCGGCACCCTGTTATTTCTTCTGTTATTTCCTGGAGGAACGGGCCCAAGACGAGAAAATATTAATGTAGACTGTTTCTTTAAAGGGCTGTCCGATCCATGAAATAGAAATAAAACGAGAAAAAAAAAATATTTAAAACTAAAATATTCTTTGAATTGGCAGTGAACAAATTGTGCTTAATCTTCACAAAACACAAAACAAACAAGTTTAATGACTTGTTAATTATAATGCCAATCAACATTTGGGAAATAACAAAGTGCTATTTTTTTAAGCAGTCTACCATGTGTTGCTGCGATCCCACAGAATTTGAAATGGGCTACCAGTCCGTTGAAAATGACTAATTACTCATCTCGCTGATTATAATCAAAATTGATGATATTTTTCTTTCGTTTTTGAAATAAGTTATGTTTTGTTTTCTCTTTTTTGAATTTGAAGCATGTTGAGATCTGAATGGAATTTTTAAAAATACAAGAAATTGTTTCAATTATACCAATTAAGCACGCACCAACACCTGCACTGCTTTATTAATTGAATTAATCAATTAAACAAGTCAATTAATCAATTAAATTAGTCAACCATGAATCAATGTGATCACAGATGGAATTGTACATGGTATCAATAATGAGAAAAAATGTAGCAATCTTTGTGATATGACACTAATGCTGCTTTACATGTAAAGCACCGCGTATGGTGCTCCACAAATGTTGTAACTAATCAGCGCATACTATTCAACTTTGATGGCATCCCCAGCACAGCAAAACCATCCATACATCTCCTTCAACAAATCAGCCAAACAAGCAATACATCAGTCATCGCTAAAACATTCAATATCTTGTATCTTTCAATATTACATCCTTCCTCATCCCACGGTGATGAATGAAGACTGAGAACGCATATCCTGTCTCCATGACTATTGAAAAGAAGAGGGGGGAAGGAAAAAAATCCAAATCGATGTTGCTCAAATGAGACTGGTCAAAAAAAAGGAAAACATGAATATCTCCTTTCCATGTGAACACGCAGCACCCTACATCACAAATACCGACATCAAGAACTACCGATTCGCTGGCATGTACATGTACGTGTGCACTGTTCCTTTAAAAAGGATTTGCCCGGCCGCTGTAGGACCACATACACAGTCATCGGATTCATAAAAAATAATAAGCTTCTGAATGGTTCCTGAATATTACGGGGGAAGGGATCGCACGATTATCAGTGGATTGTAAGTCTGATTTCCTTTACGGTGATTAAAAAAGGGGGGATTGGTTGGTTCGCTGAGCCGGCCGGCCGGCCAGGAAATTGTTACAACGCGGAGCTGGGGGGGAAATTGGCAGCAAATCAAAGCAAATAACGGAGGTATTTAATGAGCATGACTGACGGCCTATTGCTTTTTGGTTGGAGTGTCCCCGGCAGAATTCAGAGGATTCAAGCCAATTCCTGACAATGGCTTGCCAAACATATTCTTAAAAAGCTCCCCCACCACTATATCCTGATTTGAAAAGATTCTGTCATCCGCCAATCAAAATATAGAGAGATTTAGGGTCGGAAGTTGTTTTTGAAACCACCTAATTAAAAGAAAATAATAATTTTCATGATGGAAACTTATGTCAGTTTATTACAACACATTTTGCCAGGGGAGATCAAGTCAACGGAGCAGTACACTTGTGTATGTGCTGCTACCCGTTCGGTATTTTATATTGTGATGTATGATGATCAGGAATCCACTGCCTGTCTCATAGTGTACACTCCGAGTATACAGTGAATACTAGTTCCCTAAAAACTACTGCATGTCTTCATCTGCATGTTACAAAATCAGACAAACGGCAACAGAAACAATGTGATGTTGAAGTATTGTCTTTCTTATGATTTTCGTTTAATAAGTTTTGAAACTGATTCTTAATTTACTGATTAGCAACATGGTTATATCAAAATAAGAAAAATACGTAAGGAGATGAAAGACTAGCTCTTTTATGGAAGGCAGTATGATGTAGTACAGTTATAGAACGCCGCTATAAGGAACACCCCTATAGGCCTACTGAGCATTTGGCTATACTGAGCATCATTCGTAGCTTCCAATTTTTGAGTACAAAACATAATGAATTGTTGTTTAAATTGCTATAACTAACAAATGTTAACAGGAAATATCAGTGGATCCCACAGTGTATAAAAAATTATTGGTCTATACATTCAGTCAGACCATGGTCAAACCTTATTACCGGTATATCAATGTTCAGTGATGTCATTATCTTGAGCTGGAATATGTAGACATTTATATTTATTGTTTAGGCTAATAATCCCCTTGTACATTACCTTCTATGAAGGGGGTCATCCTAATGGTCATCCTAATACCTGAGCTATTTAAAAGAAATTCAGTCCCTCAACTTGCAAGGCTATTATAGATTGCATTTTACATGTTTAGATGCAATGACAAACCCAGATATCTCTGAGTAATATGAATGCCTGGATGTGTACGTGCTATTCATCGAAGGTAATGTGGGAAAAATGCCAACTGTGTGACAAATGTGGTAATGAATAGGGGCAGGCCGTCACATAATTGTTTCGTATTTTGTCATGTACTGTAGCTGCTGTAAATGCATGGCCCAATACCATGGCAATGGTTACCACAGAATTCTATACATTTATGATCCCCATTCTACGATTAATGCATAGTTAGCGTAGAATTTCTGTGCCAGCCGGGGAAGCGAGAAAACCTTAGTTACGTGAACTACGCCCGCACTTGATTGCCAATTCATTGAAATATAATTTCGTGTAAGCACAGAATTTTCTGCTCCCAGACGCGCCAATTTTAAAATAAATGCTAAACAGAGCCCAGAACTGCATGAGGTTCTGTTCTGTGATCAGTGCTAGTAAGAGAGAGCTATCCTACATGCAACAATAAAGGATAGGATTCTGCGGTCATTTAGCCTTTGAGAAACATCGTGCTAGGATCAAAACGCATCAGGCAATCCTAACTCCAAGCATTTGATATATTTCAGTTCATTTTGACTGATGAGCTGTTTGCAGCAGTTTATTACTTGTATTGACCTATATCCAACATGAGAGAAAAGAGCTTTCACTTTCAGGGATTTTTTTAAACAGTTTTCAGTTTTAAGAACGTTGTGGACACAGTGGCACCCAGGGCTAATGATTTCTTAAAGGATAATCTTATCAACATGAGACTGTGAATGAAATTCCGTTATAAATTTGGTTTTGCCACATTTACCTTTTCCATGCATACAAATTTACATAATATGGTTATATAAATTGCAGTTTTCCAAATGGTTTGCATTTTATAGACTTTTACATTCCACATTTCTAAGAATGTAGTGTTTTTGTGGCATCAAAGGTTGCTGATTTGACTTGTCTTCAAAGATAATCTCATCAAAAGAATGAAAATTCTGGTTTTGCAGTTAATTACCGCTTTCCAAGACATCTGATAGTGTTATATGTGCACCCGCGTACATCCCTAACAGTTAAACAATCATGCACTTGCATCTATCACTTTAGCTTGGTTGTATGTAAACACAGAACATACAAGCGACAATCCGCTCTGAAAACGACAAAATACAGGTAAACATACTGTATATTTTTTTCTTTGTAATGGATTGAAACCATACTTGCGGGTTTCAAAAACTATTTTTTAGTTTTTTTTTAAGCTTGCATAACTTTGAAATATTTCTGCTGCCTTTCCACATTCTGTCTGCATTGGCTAGGCCTTGTGTCTATATAGAATGGGTACCGGGCACACAACACTGGTGCCAGGCAGACTGCGTCATCATTGATAATATGTTGTGTCTCGTTATTTTTGTGTATTTTATCACAATCTCCGCAGAATGAGGCCGGGACAAACAATGCCGCGAGAATGTCGCTGAGGATATAATGTGCGGCGGGCGGGCAGGATGAAAAATATTGAGCTAAATTTCTTGAGATTTTTTTTTTAACGCTGTCTGCAATTGAGTGACCAATGGTAATTAGGCAGGGGCCTCTAGAAACCGTTGTCAAGTAGCAACGTTGTTTTGTCAGGAAAGGTAAATGACTACTGGAATCTGTTTTAGACTGATGCGAAAGAAATACAAGCATTCTCCAAGTAGGTTATTTCATACAAACTGCAATATAAGACCAATTCATAATATCAGTGAATTGCCATGTTCCAAGCAAAATACGAGATCATCCGGCACTTTATAGTCACTGGAAGATTAGGTTAGCATACCTTTTCCCATGCTAACGTTTCGCAGCCCTGTGAAACTCAAGTCAAAAAGTAAGCTCAAAATCAGTCAATGAAGTACATGTACCTCTACAAAATTGCCACTGGATGCAGAACAACGTGCTGTAGTTGCAATGCAAAGTCATGTGCATGTATACGTATCCTGTTTACGTATATCACCACAGCACCAAATAAAACAGGAGAGCAAAATCTTGGGACTTTTCCGAACCTCGGCTCCGGCTCCGGCTCCGGCTCCGGCTCCGGCTCCATTTCATGAACCCATTCTAAAATAACGAGTATTGCAAAATAGAGGTTTTTGGCTAGGGATTGAAAGTAGATACTCTATTTTGAACAAGAAAACAGAGATTCAGCTTCAATAAAAAGCAACAACCTATATTTTCAGCATATATGGATGACAGCACCAGAGCCGGAGCCAGAGCCTGAGCCAAAGCCGGAGCCGAAGTTTGGAAAAGGGCCTTGATCTTACTGACATGAAGTGGGAAAGAGCTCACCAATGAGCAGTGCATGTATATGTACCTGTAAATGTATACAGTAATGCTTGGTGTTATATGTATTTTCTTGCTCAAATTTATGTTGAAACCTGAGACAATTCAGGCGATTCGGGGAGTCAACAGAAAGTAGCTTTTGAAAAGGTGGACATCCAAATGACAACGGGAAAAGTCCACAGAATCTCTGATGCAGAGAGGCATGTAAAAGGTACAGTTTATGCCACGACACTCAATATAATGTGAGCACATACAGACATACAGGTGTAATATTGAATCATCCTGAGCTATAAGGCCAATATAATGGTCCTGGTTTGTTTCTCTAGCTGACACTCTCGCAAGCGGGGTGTAGCAGCACTCGTTCATCACCCAATCAACACTTGGGTCACTTTGGATTCCCACCCCTTCATCCTGACCTGATTCCAACACCAATTCTATCAGTAGAAAGTGTACTGCAAAGTGTACCGATATCGGTCATGATGACAAGGGACTACCGTAGTAAAGTGCTACACCGCTATCTGATAAGACTATCTTCACGCTCTCTATTCCTATTAGGCTGGACTTAGCAGGTTTTTTTCTTCATCTTCTCTTCCCCCCCCCCCCCTACATCCCCTCTGTGAGGGCTGGTGATGACAGGGGAAATTGAGGTTGGGTTGGGTACAAACCGGCCTTCGATGATTGGCTTGATAATGTGATGTAGTGCAGCCCTGTCAGATCTGGTGCGAATGAAATAATCTTCGCCTCCCCCGTGGCAACGAAAAATTGGAGGAGGGACAAATGGACGCCTAATGCCAAATGAGTGACGGAAAAATCAACAAAGCAAAGTATCGCATGAGATCCTTCGCCTATTCCCGAAATGCGAAATAAAGTGGTAATGTTTACATTCATATTACATCAGCATACTCCTTGATGACTACAAGTACTGAAAATTATCAGGATAGAAAAAACCCAAATTTATTTTGTTACACTTCTACTTTCTTTGTACCTTTCAATGAAAGTACACAAGACATTTGTCATTCAGTATTTGAAAGTGATAAGAATAACACCAGGTGGAGTGGTACAAGCAAAATAATACCATGAAGATAAATTATTCCGAGACTTGCAAAGTCGGCTGAAGCATAGCTTCCTTAAGCAGACATCGTGACCTACCAAATAATCCAATCTTCTTGTCATTTCCTACGATGGACGACATATTTTCTAAAGTATTAAAATAATACCATCTTTAATACTATCACCAGATAACCACAAAGGAATTCGACTGGATTAATTTTAAGTCATTGATGAAAAGTTAAACAAACATGAATTGCCTGGAGCGGGTTTGAACCTGCAATCCTCGGAATCCCATACCGATCTGCAATACAAGTTAAACTATTAATATCCACCATTTAGGCTATTTTGAAGAATACTCTGTCACAACTGAGGACTGGATACAAAATGCAGGACATACATCTAACCTGACGACAAACTGGAGTCAAACTGTTCAACTTCATTGGACTTCTTGTTTTCATACAGGGGGACAAGACATCTCCTTAGAGATTCTGAACACTGTATGGTGTTTATACAGTTGCAAACCCAATCCAACACAGATTTCAAACATTGTAGGCATGGCCTCTGTGTCTCAATATTAAACCTTTTCAGACAAGATCACTATAAACCTGTGGTAAATCCACTTGTTCAGTTCACACTCACTTTTTGTATACCATGGGTGAGCAAATCCATCTTAGGTACAACCACCCTAAACAAACTAAAAAAAATACACACAGATAAAAAAAGAAGACAAAAAAAGAGAAATTCGCTGCTGGCCGTGAGTGCAGCTTTGAAATTTTTACCAACCATTCTAAGGCTGTCACAATGCTGCCAATTTAAGAAAGCGAAGCGTAAAGTGCATCCCATTGTTATCACCCAGGGCTCCGCCCCCTTTTACCCTTCCCCCAATTCCCCTTGAGTCAAATCTCCCCTGCAAAGGTCTCCAGAGGTGTACAAAGTAAATGAGTATTATATATATATATATATAAAAATTGACACCAGTGTTAATAACATGATGGCAAAATCAGCCATTCATCGGATTTGGATGCTACACAATTTGACGGGCGGAGGTGTGAGCGTGAGGTAGACCGGGTCCGTGCCTGGCATCACTGGGAGAACAGGGGGGAAAGAAGGCAATGAAGAGAAGAGATGGGACAGCGCAGAGCAATGTCCTATTAGCCTAAATACCAGAAGCTGACACCTCCGTGCTGGAAGCTTATACATACTGACAAGGAGCATCTAGTCTGTTCAAATGCCTAACAACATTATACTCGGAGTTAGGAGGGCCTGACGCGTTTAGATCCTAGCAGGATCTTTATTGAAGGCTAAAGGACAAGAGGACAAGAACATGCAAGTATTAAACAGTACATGTAGACTTTAAAAAAAACAAGGCTAGCAGACTGTACAGCATACCAGGTCAACACCGCTTTCAACAAAAGCCTCTGTGTACATTCTGAATGAATTGCCGGTTTTGGAGAAAGTTTCTGACGATTGCGGTCAAAATGTAGAATTTTAACCATTGGTTACTTATGTCCAAAAGTGTTTCCTTTCCAGTAGAAGATGTTTTACATGATGAAACATGCGTTAACCTTGACATACTTAAAGGTAATATCATACTTTGGTTTTTATCAAAGAAATACAGATTCATGAGCAAAAATATCAAGGCATACAATAACAGTCATCTGTGAAAATTTCAGTCCCATACGGTGCCCACTTTTTTAGAAAACAGTCTTTTCTCTTTTATGTTTGATCTTTTAAAAGATCAAAAAGATTTTCGGTCGTTGTTATACTAATTTCTGGATAAATACACCCATTTCAGGCGGAAAAATTTTAAAACGGTATGTTTCTACCACCACCATCTTCATACCCTGTAAGTTATACGTAAATCTGTGAACATTTCTGTTTTGGTTTCTTACCAAAGTATGATACTACCTTTAATTTCTACCATGCAAACCAATGTACCAATTGTACACTCAATTTGTTCAAACTCAAGCTTCTAAGATGCTTTATATTTTCTTGGCTGTACTATACTTCACATTCAAGCCAGTTTATGCTGTGATCCAGATTTTATTTTGGGGGGTATAATTTCTTACCAAACACTTGCTGGTCACACGAGCTACAGCTTTGCCTGCAGCGCGGAGAAGAGTACGCGGAGAAAACAGAAACTGAATCACAGATAATGATATGTTTGTACATTAAATGCATCTCTCAAGTGTTCCCAAAGATGACTTCAAGTTATTTTGTTTCCACGACCATTTGTTTTTGTTGGCCCAGCCTTGAGCCAAGAAAATAATGACAATGGGGCGGAGGAGATGGTGCTTAATAAGCCAAGACAAGAAATTTCACGCAAAGCTACCTACCGCCTGGTTACACACGGTGACATATTTACATCGGCAGTTAAACCTTTCAGTTCCACCCCTAGAAGCTATAAAATCCCAGATTAAGTCAGATATTATGTTTTGGTATAAAATTTAACTGAAAATTTATACAGGGCCCAATTTCATGGAGCTGCTAAGCACAACAAATTTGCTTAGCACAAAAATGTCTTGCCCAATAAAACAAACCACCATTAAAAATTTCATTTGATATTCATGGTTAATGAACAACAGCCAAAGAACAATCACAAGCGATGCACAGCACATGGAAGTTTGGTTGTTGACCCTGTTTTTATTAAGACAGAAATGTCATGCTTAGCAAATGTTGGTGCTTAGTAGCGCCGTGAAATTGGCCCCTGGGTGTTTAAATGTGCATTAGTCATAAAACGTTGGAAAGAAGAAGAAGAAGAAGAAGAAGAGAAAAAAAAACTAGAGCAGAGATGGTTGAAAATGTCACGTTATGACAGTTGCTGGAGAGCATGTTTAGAGGAAAAGTGACCTGATGTACCACCCATGGCTGGCGAGGAAAATGAAAGGTCCATTGACCTACAAGACAAATACAACCGATGAAATTACCTGTAAACACTGTACGGCATTATAGCGTGTAATGGGTTTTGCTTCGTGTAGATGATGTATTGCAAGTTATCCGTGGATTTAAATTTCCATCCAAACGTCCAGGATTTAAAGAAAAGAAAAAAACAAAACAGTTCACGCGATCATATTTTTTGTGGGTGCCCAGTCTTTCGGACTTACCGATCTTCATGCATAGTTGTGACAACTAATTAAAATACACAATATCCTATTCCAAGTTTGTTGGATGGAAGGATTTCTGTGGACTTGTGATATTATCATTATGTTTCCTCATTGTTGTTTTGTCGTGTGATCATTAAGCTTATGATTCCAATAATTTCCTAGATGATGTTACAAGATGAATTTCATTGCAATATGACAAGGATCATGGTAATTCGTCCCACTCTTAATCACATTCCAGGTAATATTTCTACCAAGTTACTTCAAAGTGATGCACTCCAATAGTGTTTCGTCAGTATCAAAAAAGAGAAAAGTAAATCCTCGGGTACGAACAAAAAAGAAATAAGACGTGTTTATATGATATGGGTTTTTGATCAGATACAAGGGATCATTAATCGCAGTGGCTGGGCGATCCGGAGATAATATCATACTTGGTAAATCTACGACAGTCCCTGAGAAAATGCCGAGTTTATCTAGCTTGAGCCGGGTATTTATTCCATCAAATGGACCTGTCAAACTATGAGCGTCTAACCACTACGATGAAACGAGTACTGTAAAAAGAGAAGAACACTGAAAAAAAGAAAGAGGAGGGAAAAAAACTTGTAAAAATAGAGCGAATCAGGAGGAACATTCATGGAATCTTGCGCTGGTCATCGCCTGCTGTTTAAGGTGACAACAAGGAGACTGAGACAAGGAGACTGTGAGACCAGCTGCTTTGGGGGTCCGTGCATCGCCCCGAGGCAGGAAAGTGTTAAAGGCGAACAGGGCAACCGGGGGTGATTTGAGATTCTGGCTGGAAATTATTGGGGTAGAACGACCGACCGGCCGACCGACCGGCCGACCAACCAACCGAGCAACCGGGGCCCGACAGGCCAGCATAATGGCCTGATCAAAGTAGGTCATGGAATTCAACTGTGTGGAATTAGCAACGCAGGATGGCCAGGGATACTGGAACTGGGCCCCTCTTTGCACCAAGGATGAAAAAAATAACACCAAGGACCCAGTATAAAGATTATCACATTTTGTGCAATGATGGTGGCCGGTGTGCAGAGAGGGGGAAAAAACAGGGGAATTAATTCGGGGGAAGAAGGCAATGGGGAACCAAGCCACCTGGGATGATCAGGTTTTTCTGGCTGTGAGATTTTTTGCAAATTTTAAGATAGGATTACTGGACCGACACCACAGGATGTAACCAGAACCTTAAGATGGACAACACGAAGAGAAAATATTTAATCATACTAATAGAGTGTGAAAAGTAAAGGCTTTTTCTTGTGGGATCTCCGTCTTTTTTTCTTTTTTTCCTTGCCTTGGTGCTGCAGCTTTGGGACGGTCTTAATTCTAAAATGGCAGCAGCTAGCTCCTTTTTTTGAAAAAAAAAATTGGCATCATTGTTGAGCTGTGAAGCTAAAGAACTTTCAGAGCAGCTCACAGTTCTGCCTGGATGCGGGGGCCGGTCTCCAGGGAAGGCGACAGGATGGACGCGGTACTTGCATCCTCGCCGGGTATCTCATCGTGAAATAGTCCAAGATGCCAGCCTGTCTGCCACTAGGCCCATTCGCCCTGATTGGATGCGATGGGCCGAGCCAAGAACAAACCAGAGGCCTTGTGCTAATTTGTCCGGGGCTCTGTGCTCAATAGCAAAAAAAGGGGACTTTATCTAACATCATATATCTGACCAGGGCCGGGTAATAATTGGCCTGTACTACTTCATCAAGACTCTCACTTCCAGTCCATTATCTAATTAGCTTCTGACCCACTCCTCACATAAATTGCTAAAATGCTGTTGTGCATATACACGGTTTAGTTCCTCTAAAATATGGCAGGCTTGTTTCCAAACAATCATTAATGCCTTTTCTCTTAAGAAACACCATTTGCCGTACAGCCATTTCCACCAATTAGTCTTCTACATAATTAAATCAACCACTTTCCTCCGTTTGAAATTTTTGTCAGATTAGTCATTTTGTTAGTTTCAGTGACACATTCAGGATTAATTTTCATAGGAAAACCGGGAAGGAGTGATGTGATTTGAACTTCAAAATAAATGATGCAAGATTCTATCTATGGTATATAATGCATTGTTATAATTTGATAAAAATCGCTCCAATTAGTGTCCGGGCAATGCAGGATAGATTAACATGATTATATTCAAATGATTAGCATGTTGTTATCAAACTTACTACATAGTCCATGTAGTGTGTATACAAGATGCAAAGAGCCAATCATGAAAACTGTGGATGATTGTACATTGTACATATATACACAAGACATGGGAGGAAACAGTTTCATTTATTATTTTCGTTGTCCCCGTCAAACCAGCTGTCAGCCAACGTCATCATCGGTGGGACTATTTCCCCAAAGACCCCGTGCCCGGTCCCCGCCACCGAAGCGCACAGTGCCTGTAATTAGTACCCTGTCACCGCCAGGCCTATTTGGGCTGATTGTAGACCAAGCCAAAGCAATGGTTTTTTAGCGGTGAATTATAGGGGCTTAAGTGTGAGTGTGTAAGGGTCAGTATACAGCATAGGAGGTATTCACTGCAAGGCAAACAGGCCCATTATGAGCCCGCCCCACCTGGGGCCCATATTCCTGCCATTTATAGACCTGTACATGATATTCTCTCCAAGATGGATTTTTTTTCCTTCTTCATTTCACGGGGTGTCGAGCCTGGAACATAAAATTTTAGGCTCGCTTCCTGAAGGCCTACATGTGGGGTGCTATACATCTTAGACGAACCATAAAAGAAAGTCACAGTGTCCATGCGTGACCCATGCTAGTTTAATATTTATGATCATGTTCAAGCTCCGTAGAGAGTGACCATTTCTGCCCCACATGGCTACAACAGCTACCACATTTCTCAAAATTTATCCGAGACACATAAAGGAAGGTTTAGATTTGTTTGAGACTTGGACCAGGTTACACTTTATAATACAAAAACTTGATTTATCACCGACTGGTTGAAAACTCTGACAGGCCAAATTGAGTTTCTACACTGTACTCAGCGATATGAAGTTATATATAGTCTACCCAGAACAAAAACCTGAAGCCGATTTCATAAAACTTACGACGCGTTGCAGAGTTAAGACGCACCCTTTCTCTATGGACTCACCGCGTAGATGCGACGCGTCGCAGCTAGGACGCGTCGCAAATTGAGTTGCGACATGTCGCAGAGCTTTATGAAATTGGCCCCTATTCATTGGGTTGGGTTTAATGGAAGACCTTAGTGGAAGAGAACGTTTCTAAGTTTTCAATCCTGCCCACAAAAGTAGGCAATCAGGAGGCTAATTATTATCACTCAAGAGCTGAAGAGACCTGCCCATGTTATTGAAAAAAAAATGATCCAAAGTGAAACTGGCAACACCGGCAAAGAGAAACTGGGCCTAGGTCCAAAGCTCGGGCAACATCTACCCGGAAAGAGGAGAAAAGTCTATTCACACTGAATACAACAATACCCTATCGAGTTTGTCCAGGTCCCTCTTGCTGTTCCGGCAGCCGTGAAGGTGCCACAGTTTGCACTTCCCAGAAAACACTGGGCCGACGGCGGGGTGATGAAGAGAAGGAGAAGAACGAGACCGTGCATAAAGGTTAGGATAGCACCACCCTCACACCCTGCATGGCTTTGCGAGGGATCAAGAAACCAAGGATCTGCCTTATAGACCCATGAACCAGGGTATATACATGTACATGTATTAAAAGGATGTACATCAGCCAGGGACCTCGTACAAGATACAAGATGTGGGTAGGGGGCTTTGTACTTTTTTCTTGTTGCTTGACTTGGCACAAATTTATGCATACTGATTGGGAATATCGGGATCACGCTGCATATTTGGAACATGGATGAGCGTGGAGATGCGAAGTGTGGCAAAAGTGATGCACGACCCAATCACAGGCAATTTGGTCTGTGACGGAGGCACTGATGGGATCAAGAACTAAGGACGGTGTTTGAACAATGGGTAAAGGCATGCCCAAATGCCCGCACGTAATGCTAGAGGCTCCTGCAACACGAGGCAATTTGTTCATGGGCATCCCGAGGCAGCCAACAGTACGTACAGCATGCAAAAAGAACACTTTGAAATCTAGCCCACAAAAGGCGTTCGCCTACACCCCGTACAAATTAGAATCAAATTTAAGCAAACCTTTATTACCAAAATAGTTTGGTGTTGTTTTAGAGGGGGTTTTCTTTTTGCAAACTAGTGATGAAGAGTTTTTTAATTGCACGTTTCATCAAATGAAGAAGTAGAAACAGACCTGCAAACACAAATAATACCCTGCTAATCTGGATGGCACGTACATGTAGTGTGCTGTTGTCGTAATGACAATATCTACAGTACAGAAGACAATGATGCATACAGTTTAATTAAATCATCCAAATACTACACCAATGGATGATGAAACTAGCAAAAATTTGACCAAATCGCGGAAAAAGAATCTTACCACAACACGGGGCAACCCACACAATACTGATGCAAAATTACGAACAGACACAAATTGAGAAAGGCCCCCATCGTCGCCTGCAATTTAATTTACAAACAAACATGCCGTTCGACGAACAAACTCAGTCGAACCCCCAAATCCAGCCATCTCGGCCTGAAAAATGGAGGGGGTGATACAGCTCAGACCAGGAATTTGTTTAAACCAAACATTCACAATATCAACACAACCTTAGCGCATGGGACAAAAAAACAGAAGAAGAAGAAGGAAAAAGTCTACTTCAAACATTTTGGCCCACGCAAAATTTGTTGAACACACACGAGAGGGAACTAGCCTGGTATGGTTGTAGGGGAGGAAGCCCGACTAATAATTAGAAGACTGCAGAGAGCGTGGTAAAAATGTCACCCTGTGCTTTAATAATAATGAAAAAAAGGGGGGGAAGAAAAGAGTAAAAAAAAAAAAAAAAAAAATAGACGAGAAAAAAAGAAAAAAGAAAACACTTGCCACCGTCCTACGCCTGTGTAAATGGTGCACACGTGGTCGTCACACCAAATGTGTTTATTCTAGGTGCAAAGCTAACAGGGGGAATGAATTGGGCTTCGTCCTTCGGACGGGACAATGGGGCTGTGTTTGTGCCTCTGCATGGTAAGTTAACAGTGACTATTCAATAATGTATGGCCGGCGTGGTATCAACATATAGGGAGGAGGTAAATGAAAAAAAAGAAGAAAAAAAAAGAGCGAGAGAAAAACGAAAAAAGAAAGAAAAGGAATGGGTTTAATATACGAGGGGAGCGCGTCCACATTGGCATATTTTTCGCTATTGACATTGGCCTGTATCTGTGTCAGAGAAAACAGCGCTGGGGTCCTTGAGGGTGGCACCCTGCAATTGGTGCTGCGGACAAAATATCAAAATGAGGCACAAAAGATATATATTAAACTCACACAAAAAACTGAATAGTGATTCCGCAACCTACCAAAACACCCACCCAACCTACTGTAATCGAAAGAAGAAGAAAAAGTTTAGCCGTCAACATTTTTCAGGTTAGTGACTCTTGAAAAGATTTGAAGCTTGGCTTCCAATGAGCCACTTGTACACATTGTAATGGCTACCTCATGCATTTTCAATCAATTAAATATTATTGTTTGGCTCGTGATAAACTACGGTATGTACAGTATTATGATGCATGCAAGTATAACTTGAACATCGGCACAATTTGGCAAGTCTTGCTCGGCTGAAAGCCATCTGCTTATAAATAGATTATTCGCATTTATGTATGAATATTCATTAATGCATTATGAATATGGTAATTGTAATATGTAAATTAGCTTTAAGCTACATGTGTAAATAATTCTTTTTACAGTATGAGGATGCAATTCCTTGAAGACATGAATGAAACTTTGCATGAAACTGAGGCAATCAGAGTCAGTGCCATATAGAGTAAGCCCTCAGTCCTCCGACATTACAAACATATTTCTGTTTTCATTCTCATAAACTTCTTCCATCCAAAAGTGAAAAATAGAAAGAAACGAAAGCTAGTTAATTTCATTAATCTGATTCTTTCTTAACATCTGGAGATATAAGATTGTATAACACTTTGTTTACTATTCTCCATCCTTTTCACTAGTCTTACCGTACATGCAATGGCCATAACAGCCATCCACAACTCAATGTAGAATTTTCCTCCCGACCAAAGACAAGGTCTGAAGATATGAACTCGGAGGTCCTCAAAATGATATTGACAAAATGATTCAGGCTTCGCAATCTGGGTCATACAATAAGTATCGGGGACCGTTATATGAAGTATTTGGGCCTTATTTGAATGCCCAGAGCAAACAAGAATTAAGATGCAAAAGGAGGTCAGATCCCACCAGATGTTACGGTCTGTTTCCCGATTGATCAATCCTTAAATTGTCTCCGACAATGGCAATTTGGCGAGTCAGCGCACATCTGAATGCAAAAATATCCCTTTTTTTTAAGAGTGATCTTCGTGTGCATGGAGCATGTACCGATTTGGTCAACACATGTCTTTTTTTAAACCTCACATGGTGAATTAGCTGTGAGACTTTCGGTGCCCCACTGTATAAGTGTGTCTCGGGATTGCGGCATTTTTCAATTATCTGGCATGTGACCCATCGTTGCAAAACGTACTGTCTGTACAAAGATATACACTGACAAACAAAGGATGCAGGATTGTTATACAAATATGTAATTGTGGAATGTTTACGCCAGTTATTACATTTCAGTGTGAGAATGCAAAATGAGATTTTTCTCTTCTTCTCCTCTAACAGTTTAAAACCGCTCATTTGATGAAAAAAAAAAAAATTGTGGAGATAAGGAAGGTTATTTGAATTACTGGGAATGGGTATTTAGGGAGACTTTCTCATTGGGTCGTGCACAAACTTAGCTTACCTATTTCTAAACATTCTCCAAACCAATGAACTTGAAATTGACATATGTTCATTTTGAGCACATTCTCTGTCTTCTATTAAAATATGGACAGTAAAAATATGTCTTTAGTTGGTATAATAGGGAGACACCATAAAGTCTCCCTATTTGCAGATGTCTCCCAAAATGATCACTTTTAGACGCTAATTAGTGTCTCCCTAATATGCAATGTAAAAATATTTATCATTTTGTTAGTCACTGCTAGAATTCATGGAGCTCCATTTTAGGAAATGTCACCATTTCCAGAGATACATCTACATGTCACAGTACAGGATGCACCATCAGCACATAGCTTATCAACAATGTTCAGAGCTTAATACTGAAATCATAACCTTGACTTTCCATTAGCTGTACACCGCCTTTTGATTTTAGCAATTATTTATACCAAATTAGCATTTTAAGCACTATAAATTTAACGCGCTTCATTTTAATGACTTATACTTTGGGTTTTTTAAATTATTTATTCATCTCCGACATCTCTGAAATGTCATTCACGCTTGAGCCACCAAGTACAGAGCCAGTAATTGAACAAAGGTCACGCTCGAGCGAACAGCTTTGATTTTGTAATTCGTGAGGGACAAAGGTATCTTGGAACTGCTTGTGGCATCCCGGCAGTAGCGAGGAGCATGCACATTTCTACTGCGGTAACACAAAGGTCGTATCCATTATAGACCTAATGACGGTGTAGTCTACGACGAAGAATATTTTCATTATCAGACATGAGAGGATACCTCGTGAAAAAATCATCTTTAAAAAAATAACTTGAACAAAACGTATGTATACCTTTTCTTTCAAATATAGGAATAGGGAAATGTTTCAAATGAATAAAGCTATACAAACGAAAATATGTATAATCCTGTTCTTAAAACGAGTGACAATAAACATCCGATATATACATACAGATGTCGGCTTTTGACACTGCTTAACTAAAATCTCTTCATTGTTATGATAATATTCATTTGAAGTAGTTTAAGTTTGGAACATCTTTTGCAGTAATAATTAACTCAAAACGTATTTAAACAAAAAAACGTAGAGTGGGTGCTATAAATAAACATTAAAATAAACATAGATCACAAATGCAAATTTCCAATCCCAACAATAGCACCGTGTTATAGTCGTTGGACAACCTATTGAAAATGTGAGACTGCTCTGGTGAAGCTGTATCAGTTTTATTCAGATTTTATTTTAGCACCGGTTACACTGCAAAGAGGAACACAAAGGGCATTTATAGCGGAGCTCAGAGGTAATAATTTCGACAGGTAAATAGAGTACAAGTGTGTGTGCATTGGGGAAAGCAAGGAGTACTTACCACGCTCACATACGGACCTGATGGATATGGGCAGCATGTACAGGTATTGGCGTACATCGCACCGAGGAAGAAGGGCCCGGGTAGTACCGCACCGCACACACACACAGTCCCACACCGACTCGTGCCCGCACGGATTAAAATGGAATGGCGGGATACGATATTGCCACGGAATCAACGAGAGGATATACCGCAGACAGACGGCGCAACAAAGACTACAGCAGAAGGAGACTGTGTAGTGTTTACTCTTGAGCCCCTACAGAATACAGCTATACAACCTCAATAGTCAATGTTACTGAATAGCAAGAATAGTCCGGTCTAAGTGAACAGCCTGATACACATGCCAGGTGTCGCTATACCGTATATTGAGAGATACATGTTACAATAAGGTGTTGAATCAACACACGATCTCTCCCCTCTTTCTGCAGTTTTACAGCAAAAGTGCAGTCACTGTACATACATGTGCACATATGTACATCTGTATACCGGGACTCCGGGCTTCACCAACCGATGCTTACCAACCGAAGCTAAATAACTGATAATAGTTGACGACTGCAAGTGTTCTTGCCCCGAATGTGAAGCACCCCCCTCACCCGTCTTAAGACGGCTCTCGGAGGGACATCATTAACCCGACTGCTAGACAGACTCTAGGTGTGTTTGGGTCCCACAGCTCTCGGAGGTGTCAGAGCGAACTCATGGCAAGGCATCAGCAAATGATTAAGTACATGTACGTCCAAGGGTAGGAATCAGAAAGATGAAGGCTGATGACTGCAACTGGAAATTGCTCATTGGGTAAATTATCATGCATAATCACTCAGGAACAATGACAGAAACCAAATACGGCCTATCCCTCCGATTAATGTACAAAATAATAATCTCTGACTATATTAAGCACATCGCAAAGTACTTAAGAAAAAATAATAATATAAAGTAATGAAGTTTTATTTTCTTGACAAATATATCCCTAAAAACATGCATTTTTTTATGACGTGAATGCTAATTAATTCTCATCACTTTGGAATGTCTCCACACAATTTTATCAACCTAACTTTCTTAGTATTAAAGTGTCTCTCCTTACCAACCCAAATTTCACACAAATGCGGCATTTGTGTGGTTCTTAAGATGTAATGGACAAAAAACATTCCCAGATTTATTTAGTGGAGAGAAAAAAATCACCATAGTAATCACTGAGTGGGCCTAGTTGGCTGACAGCCGAGTGCTGACAGACAAATTCTACCTAAATAAAAGTGAAACCTTGTAAAAGATGTAGAACAAATGAAGTGAATAATAAAATTGTAAAAATTGGCAAAAACACATACCAAAAGGAAACAAAATGGAATGAGACGAAACAAAATGTCTTACACCAAAAACGAGACTAAGTGAATACGAGACAAACAAAACGGAAGTGGAACAGAAGCGAGAAAAAAAATTGAACTGAATTGAATTAAAATGAATTGACCTGCACCGAATTGAACTGAATTGAATCAAATCACACTGACCCAAGATGAAATTGAACTGAAATTAGCTGCAACGGACTGAAATAAACTGAATTGAATTACATTATATTATATTAACCAAATCATAACTAATTAAGTTGTCATTCTTTGACTGCGCATGATAGAATGCAGGGACGTGATTGGTCATTTCCTTGAGTTGTTATTGATCCAGCCATTTGAGAAACACACGCAAAATGAAAACGGGATATGTTAAAAATTCAATCCAAAAAGGAAAAAATCAATTGGGTCATACTGGCTGTGAGGACCAGCGGTTCTCGCGTCCAATTTAAAGATTACTTATTATTATACTGACGTTTATGGTCTCTACATATGTAAATTGTACACAATGCATGTTTACATACATGTTTATGTTTGCATGTTTAATTGTTGGACTCGACTGGGCTAAAATCACATGCACGTAAAGTAGTGACTTCTGGATCATTTTGGGGCAAGAAACGTGAAATTTTAACCAACAGAGATGTCATGGAAGGATGGTGTGTAGGGCACTTCAGCCACTAAGTGCTAACGTTCCTGCTGGCAAGCTATAGTCCTAGGCTAAGATTCAATCTGGCACATGTACAAAAGGCCCCTACAATGGGCAACGGCCGTGTTGCTAATTCTAGGTCAACGCAGTTCAGCAAATTTTTTTTCATCGGGGTTGGTGAAAATACAAAAACCTCCCTCTCTCCTCCCCTCCCTCCCTCCCTACCTACCCTCTTCCTTCAATAGCCAGAAGTGGCAATAATCAGCGTTTGCTTTTTGGCTTAAAATATACCGCCAGTCATTGTCATGGTAATGGCTCCTTCTCGCCCCCCTAATATCAGAAAGAGGGTTGGGGGTGGAATACTGAGGAGTTGCCGTGGAGCTTTTTTTTTTCTTTTTCTTTTTCTTTTCACTACTCCGCCACACCGGTCAGACACACCGAGGTTGGGGGTGGGAGAGACCGTGTGAGAGTGAGAGAAAAAAATAATAAATTAAAGGCAAAAGTAAAGAATAAAAGATCAAATATGCTTGCGGGCACAATTGACAATCATAAACGTGATGTATGACAATGAGGCCAGGAATGGAAAGATTTTGTATTGCGAATGAAAATTGAAAAAAGAATAGGATTTTGGATCACAAAAATACACTTTTTTACACTGGAATTACTTTTGCCTTGTAAACTGCAGTGGGTGGGCCACTTTTCAATCTAAGATGAGCCATTTTTCAACAAAAATGTACACACTAATTTTTCATTTTATTTCATTTATTATTTTTGCAGGAGCATGTGGAAAACATACACACAGGATGTTACATACAAAACATGGACGACAAAAACTTACATAGACTGTACAGTAAAAATGAGATTAGAAACAAACTTACATGAAAAACAAACAAATAGCACTCCTGCAGGGTTGCAAAAAAGCAAACTTAATCACTGTCTTGTTGCTCTCCTGTAGTGCTATAATGGCAGATCAAAAGGGAAAATATCTTTTTTTTTAAATGTAAAGAAATGTTCATCTCAAATGTATAAAACTGCATTTTCTAGTCAAATTTATTCAGATCTGTTCAGTCATGTATTGCTGACAAGTATTTTGGTTTTTTACTAACAAAGCTAGACAGATGTTTCCTAGGTCAGAATCTAGTTAAGTGTACTCATACATAAAAGCAAATAAATTATACAATACACAAATAATGTGTACATACAGTACATGTAAGTGCTCTTTGCTGATGCATGGTCTTGGTTACATTACGTTGAACATTTTGATGGTTTTCATCTGCACGGGAATTTGCATTCATAAATTTTCAATCACTAATGTCTATTTTTTTGTATTGTTGTGCCTTAATTCGGACCCCATGGTTTGACAAATGAGTTAATGGTTGTTGCCTGTTGCAAGATAGTGCATGGACTTTCTTCACACTTGTGCATTTTGCCATTCCGCGCACCATACCATAGCATATGACAATCTGTGTGGATGACTTTTTTTTGAGTTGGGTGACTTCTCATAGCCACAGACAGACCCACATGCTTGACATTGCAAACATGCAGCCCAAAATCGCCTTATTCATTTCTAAAGTGCAGCTATAATTGTATCATTCCCCCCTTTGACTCAAACGGCACAAGTAGTTCTCCAGAAACAGGGCCTGTGCGCGGTGTTCTTTCCAGCCTAATGCAGGACAGAGCCCCCAACGCCTGTCAGTGCGAGTTAGCGTCCGGGATTTAATGCCATGAACATACAAGCACTCTCGCTTGTTGTGATTATCTAAGTCACTCATCCAATTAGGACGGGGCTTATTGAGGTGTTTGGGCTGAGAGAGCGGGCGCCACGAAGCTGATGTCCCTACAACACTCCCCCTTAAAGGGGCTTCCGGTTCCCTGCAAGGAGCGGCATTTAAACTGCTGCTGTGACTGACAATTTGACTTCAAGCCCGTTTCCGTGCAGACTAGGACACTGGATGGCATGAGCATAATGGCATAATCCAAAGATTACAGAATCAGAGGACATGAATAGAAATGTACCACGAGAGGGCTTCTACCATAATGTGCAACTGTGAACAAATTGCTTTTTCTACATACATGAGAAACTGGCATTAATTACAGTAACTGGCATAACACAGGCAAATCAACAAACAAGAACAACAAGGCTGGCTGGCATCCAAAGAAAGAAATAACGGATGAAGACATTACATCACATTTTACAAAATATATACTTTTTTTGTTATTTACATATCATGTATGACAGAGGTTGCCAAACTGTATCTGCGATGAAGCCTTTATAACCACACTTTTTAGTCCCAACCTGATAATTGTTTTTACTGGGGATCTTCCTGTAGACCGAGCAATAGTCTTCCACAATGCAGTGTCCTTATTTATGGCGCATTGTTTGTACTTAATCCAAGCAAGACCCCATAATATACGTTGATTAATATGTATTTTTATACATGTTGTAGGCCTACTATACATAGATCCTACAATAGCACTCCACACTTGTGCTAAAAATAGCACACTAGCTCAGACAAACATTGCGACCATGCACGTGCATGCATGGTGTACACTGCGTGTGTGAGTCAATGTTTGTCTGACATCCGGGGATTTTGTACAGAGCGCCATTCCATGTTCTTTGAACCCCTTCAATATTAAAAGATGGCTTTATTATTAGGCATGTTTGGATTGAAGAGAAGAGGTTTAGGAAGTAACAAATGACCTTAATGGTAAATATTACGCCGCCTACATTCAGTACCATTATATCAATGATCAGTACAATAATACAGTGTACATATGTGTATATACACCCACACTTCTCCTCGAATGTTAAAGAGTTTTTCTGAAGTGCATGTTATTCCCCGTTGGTTCAGCATACGTACATGCACACACCATGAATAATGAACTGATGTGACTACGACATCAGTTCAGATGCCAACTACCCATAATTCAACTGCGATGATTTTAATGACGGGACCAGGACTCGCTGGGATGGGAATGGGATGGAAGGGGAACGGGACACAAGGAATGGAGAATGAAAAACGAGGGGAGGAGACGGGAGGCGAGGTAGCGAGATGGGAAATGAGAAAGGACGGGAGGTGAGATGGAAGATGGGAGATATGGGGAGGGGTGGGACCGAGAAACGGGGATGCTCCCAGAAGGGGATGGGAGATAAGGAAGAAGTTGGGAGACAAGAAAGGGGGTGGCAGATGAGGAAGAAGATGGGAGACAAGAAAGGGGGTGGGAGATAAGGAAGAAGATGGGAGACAAGAAAGGGGATGGCAGATAAGAAAGGGGGTGGGAGATAGGGAAGAAGATGGGAGACAAGAAAGGGGATGGGAGATAAGAAAGGGGTGGGGGATAAGAAAGGGGGTGGCAGATAAGGAAGAATATGGGAGACAAGAAAGGGGATGGGACATAAGGAAGAAGATGGGAGACAAGAAAGGGGATGGGAGATGAGGAAGAAGATGGGAAACAAGAAAGGGGGTGGCAGATAAGGAAGAAGATGGGAGACAAGAAAAGGGGTGGCAGATAAGGAAGAAGATGGGAGACAAGAAAGGGGATGGCAGATAAGAAAGGGGGTGGCAGATAAGGAAGAAGATGGGAGACAAGAAAGGGGATGGGAGATAAGAAAGGGGTGGGGGATAAGAAAGGGGGTGGCAGATAAGGAAGAATATGGGAGACAAGAAAGGGGATGGGACATAAGGAAGAAGATGAGAGACAAGAAAGGGGATGGGAGATGAGGAAGAAGATGGGAGACAAGAAAGGGGGTGGCAGATAAGGAAGAAGATGGGAGACAAGAAAGGGGTGGCAGATAAGGAAGATGATGGGAGACAAGAAAGGGGGTGGCAGATAAGGAAGAAGATGGGAGACCATGAATATTAAATTATCAAATTATATTGGTCGGGAAATAGATAATATGCAAATTAGGCTTGCCCTTCCTCGACGTGGATGAGCACTGCATACTCAGTGCTTGTGAGAGGGAAGAAGAAGGGAGACAGGAAAGGGGGTGGGAGATAAGGAAGATGATGGGAGACAAGAAAGGGGGTGGGAGATAAGGAAGAAGTTGGGAGACAAGAAAGGGGGGTGGGACATAAGGAAAAAGATGGGAGACAAGGAAGGGGATGGGAGATAAGGAAGAAGATGGGAGACAAGAAAGGGAGTGTCAGATAAGGAAGAAGATGGGAGACAAGAAAGGGGATGGGAGATAAGGAAGATGATGGGAGACAAGAAAGATGGCGGGAGATTAGGAAGATGATGGGAGACAAGAAAGGGGGTGGCAGATAAGGAAGAAGATGGGAGACAAGAAAGGGGATGGGAGATAAGGAAGAAGATGGGAGACAAGACAGGGGATGGCAGATAAGGAAGAAGATGGGAGACAAGAAAGGGGATGGGAGATAAGGAAGATGATGGGAGACAAGAAAGGGGGTGGCAGATAAGGAAGATGATGGGAGACAAGAAAGGGGGTGGCAGATAAGGAAGAAGATGGGAGACAAGAAAGGGGATGGCAGATAAGGAAGAAGATGGGAGACAAGAAAGGGGTGGGAGATAAGGAAGAAGATGGGAGACAAGAAAGTGGGTGGGAGATGAAGAAGATGGGATACAAGAAAGGGGATGAGAGATAAGGAAGAAGATGGGAGACAAGACAGGGGGTGGGAAATGAAGAAGATGGGAGACAAGAAAGGGGGATGAGAGATAAGGAAGAAGATGGGAGACAAGACAGGGGGTTGGAAATTAAGAAGATGGGAGACAAGAAAGGGTATCGGAGATAAGGAAGAAGATGGGAGACAAGAAAGGGGATGGCAGATAAGGAAAAAGATGGGAGATGGGGAATAAGGTAGGAAATGAGAAAGAGATGGGAGATGAGAAAGAGGATGAAGACAAGAAGTGCAGGTGGGAACAAGCAAGGAAGATGGGAGGCAAACGAGGGGACCATTGGAGATGGACAAGGGGGTAAATAAGGTGAATGAGGAGTATAGAGATAAGGAAGGAACATGGGAGATGATAAAAGGGGTTGGGTGAAAAATAAGGGAGATGGAGAATCCAAGTGAATGGGAGGTAAAGTGGATAGTAGATGTGGATGGAGATGAAAGATGAGGACAGGCATGGAGGCTAAGGATTGGGATGGGAGACAATGTAAGCAGTAGTACTAAGCACGAACAAGGAGGAGTGGATGATAACATGACTTATAGGAGGAGAGGAGACAAACAGTAGGATGGGAGATGAAAAGGAGATGGGAAGTACAGAAGATAGAAGACAAGGTGAGAAGCAGTACCAAACACAATTGAAGGAAGTAGGTGACAACATGAAAAAGTTCTGATGATAATGATCATGAGATCATGCATGTAAGATTATCACAGCAGTCCCTTTAAGACTTGACCTGCCCCCTAGGTAGGGCAGAAGAACGGACATGATGAGGGTTGATCGTCAACACTGACGGCCGGAGCCCCTTTAAGACTTAATTTCTCAGCAGCACAGCAGAGTCTGGGACACAAGAGTCCCAGCGAAAGACAGACTGTATTTGAATGGATTTGATTTAATGTGATTGATGCGATGTGAACGATAATATAAATGAGTGACGGTTTAAGAGACAGGTTGACAGAGGGACACAACTTGAAACATGTTAAAGGGGTCTTAGCATTTCATAAAGCCCGTCCAGCACCACTGAGAGACGGGGTTGTCTTACACGCACAAGACGCTCGCAGTGATACTGTAAGTCTCACATTGGCGGGCCCGAAAATAGTGCACACTTGATATGTTGTCGATTGCATCTGGAATTAGCACAAGATTAACACACCGCGTGACGACTCTAATATTACTTACTGACACCATCCCAAATTACTTTTTTTGAATGCATCAAGAAACTTTAGATAACCACTGACTAGTGCTTTGATACACCAGCTTAAAGTTTTGCAGTATCTCATGCAGGTTGCAGGTTCCCATGTACAAACTTTAAAACTAGATGAGGGATTGTCTCACAAAGTTGCTGGAAGCTTTAGAAGATGCAATGGTGGCTCTTTAAACAAGCACTTAAAACATGATGGTGTTAGCTTTTTAAATAGTACAAATGTCTTGAAACAATTATTCTAGAGGCAAAATGTTTAAGTATAGGGGTGGAATTAATTCAGGGATGCGAGTGGCCACCCAAAAAACAATTCTGAAAACACCACGGAAAAAGCTGAAATTTAAAATGTCCAATAATTTTTGAAATTTTTGAAAATTGGAATTCAGATTAAAATCTGAAGTTTCACATCCCTGTTATTAGTACAATATCAACAGTGTACACATGTGACAAAAAAAGATGGAAAACCACTTGAAGATAATAAAGGAGACCTACAAAATAAATCTATAAAACAAAAACTCACATCAAACAAGAGAAAGAAAGGAACAAATTCAAAGAAAGAAATCAGGAAAGATGACGGAGAATGATAAGATCAGGGAACAGGTTTAATAAGATACCTCCAAAAATAATTACAGCCAGTGTCACTATGAGCTACAATGAGGCAGTTAAATATGGGGTTCATCAGCTGGATCAAAAACCAAGGGTACTAGTTTGTTTTTCCTTTTTACCCGACAAGAACCGTCCCATGTGTAGGTTTTGCCGAGCCATTTACAGCGATATGTAAGCCAACACAACCGAGCAAACATTGGGACTGCCAAGCAGGAACAGGTCGCGGATATTCGGTGCATCTGGGAGTCAACCGGCAGGCCTCTAATCCTATATGCCCATTGATTAATAGTACTGATCAATCTTCCCCAGATGCACCACAGGAAAAGTTGGACTACTTGGGGGTTTCCTGAGCTCCAGGACTGGCAACGAACTCCCACTATATGGTGCAAGCCGTGAACTGTGGGCAATCCTTCCCAGCGCGCATGCATCCGACCATCAATCTTCCTGATGTTTCGTTTTATTGAGTTAAAGCTTTGATCAAAAGTACAACGGCCAATAAGACAACCCACACTGGTTGTAATCTGTTGTCTTACATCTAGACACATATAACAAGTGCCCTGCCTCGACCCAATTGTTCTCTAATTGTATAACCTGGTTTCTCTCAGATAATGTCGCATTCTACTTGATAGTATTTGGCATGGGAGCTTACTTAGAGGAGGAGAAACCGATTCAGAAAATGATGTCGGCTGGCTTCAAGTACACCTGTGGCCAAACGAGCTCTTGGAAAAATTTTAGAATGAACTTTATTGGGACAATAATTTACATGGGAACATTTTCTTTCTCCAGCCTCTCTGACTGGGACAAGGTGATCTCTCCTCGCAAAATTGAGCTTCATATGATGTGGCTAAGGATATTCGGGGATTGGTTTACCTAATAAATTCTGGGACCAAGTCTACTGACATGACTGATTCAACCACATTCAAGTCTCAAAAAGAGAAGGGATTTTTTTTCCCCACTTGCATGAGAACATTACAAGTGGCAGATTCATGACCTCGTGCTTCTCTGTATTTCACTTTGGGTCTTGTGAAATCAAACCTGGGTTTCTATCAAACAACAAATTCAAACAAAATGCAACATGATGTTTCTTATAAAAAAAAAACCTCAGATTTTCAACACAGTTCATTCATCTCGGACCTTAATAGTACATTACATACTTAATGGCAAGAAATCAATTGTTTTCGCTTGTTTCATTACCAAAAACGTATGGCTAAAACAGTTATTAATATCATTAAAACCATAAAAAGAAAAGCTCAGTGTCTGTTCCCTAATGAGTGGACTTGTTGTTGGGTAAATAAAAACTTCACATTTTGTAAAACTTCAAAAAGCTTAACATATGTAATGATTATGAACAGAACAAGAAGAGACAGGGGATTAAGGTGGTTCTTATGTCCAAAATCGATATAATAATTTAACCACAAAGAGAAAATCTACCTTAAAGGTAGTATCATACTTTGGTAAAAAACCAAAACAGAAATGTTCACAGATTTACGTATAACTTACAGGGTATGAAGATGATGGTGCTAGAAACATACCGTTAAAATGTTTCCACCTGAAATGGTGTATTTATCCAGAAATTAGTAAAAAAAGACTTAAGAAATACTGTGGCTGTTTTTCATTGTTTTCTCAAAAAAAGTGGGCACCGTATGGGACTGAAATTTTCACAGATGACTGTTACTGTATCTTCCTTGATATTTTTGCCCATGAATCTGTATTTCTTTGACAAAAACCAAAGTATGATACTACCTTTAAATATATGTGATTCATCGGGAAGAGATGTAGAATGCACGTACACATATGTTCCTTGTTCTATGGTGTATTATCTATGGCCTTTAATTTTGTAGGGGCATGTCCGTGTATTCCTTCATTCTGCAAGTATGGCGTCCGCTGAAACTAAAAACCCAATGGGTTTATTTTGAAACACAACATACGAAAACCGTGGTAACTGGACATCCAAGAAGAGGAAACATATGGGGCATAATTACATCAAAGTCGTATCAATGTAGCCACCTCTGGCAGTGATGCGGTATCACAAACAACCGTCACCGGTACCCATGCACACTTGACAGGGATACCGCCCAGACTCGGAGCCCCAGGTTCTTCGTAAGTCCCAATTTCCTCACGATCTTCAGCGAGGGAACTGCCAGCATGAAGTGGTTTGATGGAGACAGGGACATCGGGGCCGAAATCGGAGTCCGCTTTTTGCTCGCTTTACACTAAAAAAAAAAACTACACTTTGGCACCCGTGGCCAAGAGGCCTGGAAAAGGCTTGAGTGTTAAATACCAGAAAAATTCGGCTGAAATTGGACACACTCTTTCACTTTTCTTCTCACAAAACAGTTTCCCTTGCCTCAAACTATTTCTGCTCGGTCCCGACCTTCCACTCCAGGGCTCGATGCAGTGATTTCATTATTTTCTTCTTTGTTTTTTGTAAGTAGAACTTCATTTTTTTTAGTCCACAGTATAAAGAATAACTAAAAGTGAAGAGGTGTACATGTGTACAGAAATTGCTTTTGCAGTACAGACTTTTTATGTTATTTTTCACAAGGCCCACAGTCGGTGGCTCAGAATTTAGTTGAGGAACAATCTGTTGAAGTAAGGCTTGGACAGAAATTAGAAAAATAACCTCATCTGTGCAGGTCCAACTAGTGGCTCTATATTTCAAAGAAGTAGTCTACATATGAAATTACAACTATGGCAGGTTGAAGTCATAATGAAGGGTAATGGATAAGAAGATTTCGAAAGAGGACACTTTCACAAATACCATCCAATCCTTGTTGGACTGATCCTGGAACAATATCATGCAAAGTGGTAATCTCTGCCTCCCTAACAAGGATGCACCTTTAAGAAGGAGTGCAGCGATAACATCATGCCCTGCTCAACCAGGGCTTGTGGAAAATGTTTTGTACAGCTAGGCAATTGGAAATACCTGAAGCAAATTAATCTCAATTTTTTCTGCAAAAAGGTCCCCACTACATCCCCCCTCCGCACTCAAGTCGCTAAAGCCCTGTCCTACATAACTCCACCCTGCATGGGCTGTCTGCCCTACATGTCCAGTAATAACTGGTTCTCTTTCTCAACCAGTTGGTGCCTGCTGATGCCTTGTCAGAAATTAACACTGACACAGTGACCGGCCAGGTATCTGTGCTGCTACCACGCTGTAATCAGCAAGAATCAGGCTATGAAAATGCCCCTTGGCTGTCTTTGATGTTCGGCGACAGACTCACAATTTTTTCATAACATTCCTCTTCGACTGCCTCCATCCCACCCTCTCTACCTCTGTTCCCGACACGGGCTGCCTTAAGACGTGTACATTTGTCTCGATCTCCGTGCCTCAATGAAGTTACTGCTGCCCTAAAATTGAATATAGGGCACCAATTAGGCACCGTAAGCAGGATTGCTGTTTTTGTACATTATTTCTCTTATGTCACTTTGGCATTCCATACATTTGACAGTTTGAGGGAACACATCATGTTGACAACGTCGCAAGTATTATCTGATTATGTCCCATAACTTCAGTCTATGGGTATAATATTAACAGACAAGTCAATACCCTGGTAGTAATAATTAAATTAAACTCCATTGCAAAAACATGAACTTAATGTTTACACTTTGGATGCTCTTCCATTTAAATGTATCAATTTAATCGTTAAAACAGTTTTTATCTCACTTTTTGTTTATTTCTAGCTTGTGTGCCCTACAAATGCAGTCCAAAAAAATTCTTAGCAGCCAATTTCTGTGCATTTTGTTTTCATGTACAATTTTCTGCATTAGCTTAGGGAAAAGGATATAACACACTAGTGTCAGCCCATGTAATCACACACCGCATGTCCGCATACATGTGCTAATTTACACGGTATAAGTACAGGAATAGATAAAAAAAATGAATGCAACTCCTCTCGCTAGCCAAAACACTGCTTCACCAACAAAAACAAGGCGGAAAGGGAGATGCCACGATATCGTGGGGGGGGGGGGGGGAGAAAGAAGGATGAACAGCAAGACACAATATGAATACACAAGCGGCACGTAAGACAAGAGGGAGCCCTTGAATTAGCCATGCTATACTTGAACTTGTTTGCCGAGGAGATTCGATACAGAGTAGCAATGCCCAGACTTGCGGATCCGTCCCAAGTCCGAGTTTATGCAGAGAGGGCACTTTTTCGGTCGCGGTGTTTTCACGAAGGGTTCTTAGCCAAAGGCGATTTGTGAATTATGAATCACTGACTGGAGCGTGTTGACGTTGTGAGAAGAAAGAGAGGAAGAAGAAAGAAGAAAAAAAATTGGGCCTCTGTACAAAGCACGGTACACTTTGTTTGATAATCATTATAACAAAAGACTGCTATCAACAAATAGCGAGAGCAAGTACAAAGACATGTTTATTCTATTGAGCAAATTGATGATCCCACAATAGAAAATATGTATGCAATACATGATCAATCTTGATACACGTGTGAAATAACATTCATTTCAGTACATACAATCTTGCAGCTGAAAAAGTTCATATTTTCCAATATGACGTATACATATTTTGAATTTATACAAATACAACCTCATCTCTAAAGCTTTGTTCAGACAGGACTTCTGGTAAAATATACTGCTCAAGGTAATTTTTGTTTTCTTGTAGCTCTACTCTGAATTAAACAGCCAACCTCTCTCTGCCCTGGAAATGTCAGGTCACCTTCAACAAACTGATCATGATTAGACCAGTGCGGTAAAGGTGTGAGTTGGAAATCCCAACGTGCAGTTACTATTCATTTGCTATGCATATTGGCACCCTTTGAATGGCAAATGGCAAAGGTCTAAAAACACCCTCGCAACCCACCCTTTTCTCAACTTGACTGGTTTTCCTGACTCATGAAAAACCAAGTGTGAAAGTAAAGTTTCAGCTATTTAAATTTTGCAAGTAATAAAGAACTAGGGTTTTAGCCTTCGATAAAGATCCTGCTAGGATCAAAATGCGTCAGGCCCTCTTAACTCCAAGCTTTTTAAATTTTAACAGCAGATGTAGTTTAATGGCTAATATTTGTGTTGCGTTCAAACGTGGCTTAGGACGACTATATTGCATGACTTTTAACTTCAGCTACATTAACATACTAGATTTAATGATAAATATGGGTAGCTATGGCTGTTGTTATAGGTGGGCAATTCCAGCGTAACGGACATGACAATTACACAGTTTTTGCCTTATTCAGAGGATCACAACGTAGGATTGGCAGTTTGCAAACAATTTTTATTAGGCTTATCAGACACATTTAACTATCAGTGACATATGTAGTAAATTTTATGTAATTTCATTGAACAGTTGTAGAGAAATTGCACTTCTTGTGACCGTAACGGACATGACACTAAGTTGTCATGTCCGTTACGGTCACAAGAAGTGCATTTTCTCTACAACTATTCAATGAAATTACATAAAATTTACTACATATGTCACTGATAGTTAAATGTGTCTGATAAGCCTAATAAAAATTGTTTGCAAACTGCCAATCCTACGTTGTGATCCTCTGAATAAGGCAAAAACTGTGTAATTGTCATGTCCGTTACGCTGGAATTGCCCAGGTGTGTTTAGGTCTATACGCACAAATGTGGCTCATGATTAAGGGCAAACAAGCATATTGCTGCCCTTGGCAATGGCCATAGCCCTACCTGTCAATTCTGATCAAGCATCAGCCATTTCTAGTTGTGTAGAGGTTGGCAACATGTAATAATAGCCCAATCTACTATCCATATGGCACTGATCTAAATGACAGACAACACTGCCTTGAAGTCAACATAAGGCTCACATACAATGACTCGGATCAATTCACTGCAAGGTATGTTTATTGATGACATTTACAAGATCGTCAACGTTTTCACGAAGGGGCGAATTTGGCAAAAATCAAGATTTTTTCGGAATTCTTTTTTGAGCCAAAATCGATTAGGGGTATTGTAACGGACATCTTGGCGGAATTATTTTGGCAAAATCAAATTAAATAAATTAGTTCATGAAAATCAGTAAAGGGCGAAGTTCACCAAAAGTGTCATTTTACGTTTTCAAGAAGGGGCGAATTATCAATTCTATGGGGGCACTTTCAGCAAAAATGCGAATTTACGTTTTATAGCGAATTCTAGCACGCGCGCGCCCGTGTTTCTTTTAGCTTTCACAAGGCGTGACGCATTTGTGCATGTTAGTATGGGTAGAGTTTTGGATCACCTCCAATTTGTCCAGAAAAAAAGTTTTCACGAAGGGGCGAATTTCTTTGAACATTAATTACTCATCAATCATACGCTTTATCAACTATTAATTAGTACGTCAAGGAACAAACTTCAAAGCCGATTTTCTCAAAACTATGTTTCAATGCCCAGGTGGGCAATTCACCCCTTCGTGAAAACGTTGACACATGATTGAAGAAGGAAAACCATTATCCGGTACACGGAACATTATGAAAATTGTATGGCCTAGTTTTATTCCAACAATACTTCCTCTGACCAACAGATAACCCAATTGATGTTTTTTCATTTACCTCGGAATTCATTTTCACATCCACAATATGAACTTGCCTGAACCTTTTGAGGGCTGATGTTTTGCTTACAAGTTAGTCTTCCTGTGTTCGAGAAGCTAATTGTCAACTATTGTATAATAACTTCAGCTTTGTTCTAGATTCAAACCTAATGATTCATACACATACTTCCACAACAACATCCTTCACATCAACGCCTTTGTTTCCCCACATGAACCCCAAAGATACCAACCATAACAAATTTAAGTTTAATATTCTAAATTGTTTTGTTATATTTATATATCTGCCCTACCACAAGGAGGAAATTTCCCTTATGTTTACTATTTAAAAGAAAAACATGCTTGTGGGCTGACTACCTGATATCAATTGAAAAACAATGGTGTCAATTTACCAGGTTCAATGCTTTCACTACAGCAGCAAACAAAAAAACGACAACAAACCTGAACATTGTAACAGTATTTATCAGCACTCTGGTCCATTTCAGGAAGCCCTGCGATCAGTCGTAACACGAGTTACGAAGGATAACCCATCGTAGGGGAACTATCCCATGTATAGGGGCTTCAATGCATCGGGTCCGTCCTACGATTGATAGTACGTTACAAAGGGTTTGGTGAAATCAACCCCTCTACAGTTTATCACATAGGCCTACTGATAATACAGATGTATACTTTGTAAATTCAGATAAGTGATACCCACCCCCATGTATTCCTTCAGTCAACAAATCCTTTTAATTACAAAACCATGTTCACAATAGGCTTTAATTAATGGGTAATATTTAAATACTGAGATGGCCAGTAAATAAACCAAATTGGAAATTTGCCACACCTACTGCATGACCTATGAAGAAATGCAGTATGAAGAAAAGTATGAAGCCTTTAGTGTTGCCCTAAGGCCTTTCTACATTTTATACAAAAGTAATTGTTATCATTTGTCATTGAAAGGTGAACAAAGAAAAATTGACTGGAGCGGGATTCAAACCGGCGACCTCCTGAAGACCATTTAGGCACTCTACCAACTGAGCTATCCAGCCCTATGTTGGTGGTGTTCCCAATAGTCAATTATATTGTTCCATTGGCAGTCAGAAGCCATGAAACCACGCACATGCTGCTATATCCTAGGGATCATTTTATCAATACTCGCAGGAACGCTGCAACCTGATGAGAACATTTGTGTTAAATTCCTCTATTTGAAAACAACAATAATGACTAAGACCTTTCTGGACTATACTGATCAGCTGGACTGGAATATCCAATGCTCTGGTTTTAACAAGAGTAGCCCAGAACACAACTCCCATAATTTCAAATTTTCCATCATTCGAACACAACTGATCAGCTCGGACAAATCTGTCTCCTTCCAAATTCAAAACTGATTTCACTGGCCACTGCAGGAAAAGTCCTTGAAAGGGTATGCCCAAGAAGGGCCTCATGGTCAATGACACATAACCTCCACTGGAATAATTAACTCTGAGTTTTTTCATTCCAAGAAGCAATGACTAACAGCATCCATTTCACATTCACGCTGTTTCAATCGAAAAGCCAACAACTCTGGCAGTCAGAAAACTTTAGGATGAGGAACAATGATAATTACAATTCCTAATTTACCCCCAAAACACTTGTCAACACCAAAACAAAGCATGTACCTGTCAAGATTCGTCAAAACCACTAAGTTATTGCACCACTTATACAAGTCCACCCCCTCCAACAAATCTTTATAAATACAATCAATCATTGAGAAATGGAAGGTCCAGTCTTTTAAATCTTGGTTTCACTGAATGGATACGGGATTTGTGGTTGTTTAAAACATACAATCTCTCTCTTAACATAAGTTATTACATCAGGGGCAGGAACTTTTGGGCCTGTAGAGGCAAGGCATGAAGATGGTGCTGGTAGAAACATAGCCTTAAAATATTTCCGCCTGAAATGGTGTATTTATCCAGAAATTAGTCAAACAAAGACCAAAACAGTTTTGATATCGAGGTTACATCAAAATAATTCTTTATGTGTTATAAGAAAAATTGAGTCAGTTTTTCGCAATTTTCTCATGACTAAGATGTCCAATTTAGCTCAAATTTTCACAGGCTTATTATTTCATGTACATGTTGGATAAGACAAAGTGTGAGTGCTGTTCTGTGATTGACCTTGTCCGATCATGTATTATACCTTTAAAAATATTTCTAATTCCTTGTCTGTAATGCCAAAAATTAATATTCATGTTCATTAATACAGTTTGTGCAGTGAATTGTGAAACTAAAAAACATGATAAAAGCAGTACACCTACACTGTTCATCGATAAGGAACTGATTGGGCAAGTACAAGTCACACATGTATATGAACTCTTTGCCTTAGCTAAGGACCTCATTCTGATGACCTCTTTTCATTCAACGGAAATATTTTTCCCTTTTGATCAAAACATATATGGAATTTAGGGTGGGCGAGGAACAAGTACGTCATGTGACAGGGAAGGAAATCACCGCAGAGCTGGAATTCCGAGAGAAAGGGGGATGTCCATACACAAGAGGAACTACATGTCCGAAAAAAAAAACGCTGCCAAAGAACTTGAAATTTGACAAGGTGTTATGAGGAACTCACTATTATAATCACGCATCGCACACACACCAAAAAAAAAATTGGGGAATGGTTCTAGGAGTAAAGTTTCGTGACAGGTTGGAAAAACAATGGCATCAGGTTTCTAATGTTGTTTGCTAGTGAACTGTTATCTCAGTTTACCAACAAGGATGCTGATTTGTTTGTCAATGATCCAAGATGTGTGGTGGACAGAGGTGTTTTAAACAGTAAAATATTAGTGTTTGCACAATTAAACATCTTTGAGCTGGGGAAGCTACGAAGATTTCCTTTCCGTTCCTTTTGCTTTTTCCCCCTTCTTTTCAACTTTTGAGAACAATTTCTGAGAAAGAACTTAATAAAATTGATTTTTTGATATCATTTTTGTTTGTATATGAGTTCATTCATCTGTTATATTGTTTGCTTGATCAGCAATTATTTTATTTCGTACATGTGTATTTCAAGTTGTTTATTTATTTTTTGTTTTTATCCATGTGGTTTATATAATGAATTGCCAAATTACAAGTAGTAGGGCCACCAACTTTCCACTTGAAAAATGTATGCCAGGATCCATCATGAGAACACCCTGAATCTTATTTCACCTACGTGTATTTTATCTCTGTGTGTATCATAATCATTCAAGCAACTTAAAACAAACTATTTTAACTGAATAGATCTACAATAGAGATGCACATTCTTATAAAGTTACTATGTCAATTGTGATTTACAAAGATACATCAAACACAAATAATTATTTTAAGGGCTTGCTTCCAAAACAGAATTCTGTTTCAAGATGTTTACAGCCATCTCAACCCAATTCAACTGTTTGCAATTTAATTCAAAATCTGTTTTCTTTACTCAACACAGATATAATAGAGATAACATTTTTTATTTGGAACAATTGCAATTACACATGGATGGAGGTCTCTGAAATTTGTGAAGCTCTCCGATTTTAACAAGAATATCACAGGCCCTACAAAAGAAATACAATGCAAATAAAACAAGCTGTATTTGTCTTCAAATTGAGCGGCTGAGTTTCCATATGCGCAGGAGGTGCATTAAATTGCATGCACTATTGAAAGACGCTATTATGTACACTGTACGTTATATCAGCCTTGATATCAAGTCTATACTCACAATATGGCATTCAAACTTCTCCCTTTTCCTTTCAAGTTGATATTCTTAATGTCCAAGCAAAATTTACCACCCCCCAAAAAAAATTAACTTTGATGTTATTCAATGAATTATGGATTTTTACTTCTGTGAACCGTATAGGTAGGCGTACACAGAAATACCAAGTAACTATGGAGAGAATGGAAATAGAATATCCTGGATTTTAAGTGTCGCCTCTTGAGAATAATATGACACCTCCAGGGAAAGAAATGTGTTCTATTGATAAGGATGCTGCATGCATGGCAAGATGAAAACAAACAGTGTTCTTTGCTTTTATCATTGCTATCCAGTGTATGGTTAAGACAGTTTGAAGTTCAACAGTACACTACGTATGGCACACCTTTCGGGGAAGAAAAATGGGGTTATTAAAATTGAGCTTGGGAATTCTTAACAAAAGGGACACATTTTAGGCAATAAAGATTTTGTTTCAGATGGGGAAAGGTTTTTACGCCCCAACAATACAGTGTCATAATATTACAATGCATGTAGGGCCTACAAACCATGTTCAGGCAGGGTTTCTATTCTATTAAAAAGGTTAAGTTGTTTATAAAAATTGGCAGAATTTGTGGTTTGGTTTACAGGCCTTGCAATTGCATTGATCAGGACAGGATTGGGTTTGGGCAGATGCAGGCTCTTAGCCCACTGCCAAAGAGCAGTAGACCACTGGTACACATGATTCTGACCCTTGTATTAAAGACTGGAGCATGTACGTGTACAGGTACTTTTCCTACCTCCATGGTACTACATAGAGGTACAGTGTCCTATGCTAGAATCCAGGTCAGACCCGTGGCTGTTTTGGCAAAATATGCTCCATTCCTGGGACCCAAACTAAAATTGGTGGCAAATTTTCAGAAAAATTCCGCTGATTACTGGAAAACAACAAAAATTCACCCCAAGGCACTGGCTGAAACTCTGAACCCAAGCACACAATGTTGGCAATCTGGACTTCGCAGATGCAGTGATTTACGATTTAAAAGAGGGAGAAAAAAAAACCACCAAATTTTCCCAACTTGGCCGTATAATTGCCATATCATTAGATAGGTGTCCCTCGAGGTTACGAGCCACAGGCAACAAACCAAGCCAAATAAACAATGTCCAAAACTTCAAAATGCCATCCACTTTTTCCCCCTAGTTGTGCTTTCAAGTTTCTAGTCGGTTTTCTTGAGACAAGTCACCGAAACCACTGTCTGTACCACATGGTGTCCTTGTGAGCCATAATTAACTGCCAGTTAACAGCTTATTCACTATGAATACCAAGTCACTCAAGTTGAACTGTTTTCATTTTCAGAGGCAGTAAGTCAAACTTTTTTTAAATCATGGAGCTTTTTGACACACACCTGGATGGTTCCAATGTTTGGATAACAAAAAATGAAAACAAAACCAGAACTTCCAAAAACTGGTTGTTGAGATTTAGCGCATGAACTACCTGGCTTTACCTGCATACATGTAATTTACATCTTTAATTAACCCTCCTGGACTGCAAACCACAGTTTACCACACATGGTTTTTCCTCTGGTACACATATGTCAGACCGTGTGGTATGTCCTGAATACCACAATACATCACAGTGTGGTTTGTGTGATAATGTGTGGTTTATGATCCAGTCCCTGTCCTATCAAGACTGTGGTAATATGTGGTAAACAGCTCTTGTCTTGAGGGTAGATGCAGAGGGTTAGGGTTAAACAGCCACAATATTTGGCTCTTGGGAAAAAGTATTTATGCAAACTATACACATACAAGCAGCAATTTGTAATGTAAGAGTTCCCATGCAGTGCCCATTTGGAAAGCTAATTGATGTAAAGTTTGGAACACTTACTGGGACCAGAACAATAATCACAAATCAAAGCAAAAAGAATATTGTGCCTGTTTTAAGTTTCTAGAACAAATTGGCTTTCAGACCTTTGTCATTTTACAAATTCACATGAAAATTGTTACATGTAAGTCATATTAAATATTCCACTCAAAAATCAAATTTTATCTACTTGAGGAAAATAATGGGAAGTGAATCCCCAAGGGTGCCCATTTGCATGGCTGAATCAGCAACCAATGGGGAGCAAATGTGTAATACATGTTTTGGTAATGCTTTTAAGAATAATCTCAAGGGAAGTATGAAATCTGCATCTTGTGCATTCCCTAAACTAAATATAGCGCTAGGTATCAGAACTCGCAGATATCGTAGCCAGAGCTTTCTTGTGGTGCTCAAATAAAGTGAGTTCGTGCTTATCAGTTGTGTGGAGAAACCTGAAACGAACTTCCACTCACATGCTCTATCATCATACTAGCAGCAATTATCAGTTTGGTACATAACTATGCACTCTGTGCAGTACATGCAAATCCATAGACATCTGTCCAGTATGCTGCAAACGAAAATGACTAATTGAAACAAACCCCGACCCAAACCTCAAGAAAAGCTTTCACAAGCCAGTTTGGAAGTAAGTCCTTGGAAGTATTTCAGGGCATACAAGTTGTATTACTTTGAAAAACACTTAAAGTGTACACCAAACGTATTCCAAAAGTTCACAAAGCAAGTTTCTTTAAATGCGAATGACTAATTGAAACAAACCCCGGCCCAAACCTCAGGAAAAGCTTTCACAAGCCAACTTGGAAGTAAGTCCTTGGAAGTATTTCAGTGCATAAAAGTTGTATTACTTTGAAAAACACTTAAAGTGCACATCAAAAGAATTCCAAAAGTTCACAGAGCAAGTTTCTTTAACTGCGAATGACTAACTGAAACGAACCCCGGCCCAAACCTCAAGAAAAGCTTTCACAAGCCAACTTGGAAGTACTTTGGAAATATTTCAGTGCATAAAATTTGCATTACTTTGAAAAACACTTAGTGCACATCAAACGTTTCCAGAAGTTCACAGAGCAAATTTCTTTAACTGCGAATGACTAATTGAAACAAACCCCGGCCCAAACGTCAAGAAAAGCTTTCACAAGCCAGGTTGGAAGTTCTTTTAAAGTATTTCAAAGCATAAAATTTGTATTACTTTGAAAAACACTTTTAATGGACATCAAACGTTTCCAAAGTTCACAAAGCAAGTTTCTTTAACTGTGAATGACTAACTGAAACGACCCCCGACCCAAACCTCAGGAAAAGCTTTCACAAGCCAGCTTGGAAGCATAAGTCCTTGGAAGTATTTCAGTGCATAAAAGTTGTATTACTTTGAAAAACACTTAAAGTGCACATCAAACATATTCCGAAAGTTCACAGAGCAAGCCTCTTTAACTGCATCAGCGCAAGGTCATGTACCTCCCAACACTCTTGACTGGTACAATATTATTGTAAGATGTTGGCCTGATGAGAGGGTGTATGACACTAATGTCTAGTAGTCTGAATGATATGGAGTAACAATGTCAGTCAAGCAGAGTAATATACTTGGCATAGGTACTTGACACCGAGGCCTGACATTTCAACCTCACAGTGCAGATTGCCGGCACTGAAGCTCTGGGAGTCACACTGCCAACAGAGGGCAGTTATCGAACCGTGCGAACATTACTCCATTGAACAGCGATCAAAGTGATTCACCCATGAGAACCTCTCCTTAAAGACACACTGAACTTTTATATAACATGTGTACTTAATTGCGCTATTGCCAGTGTTGTTAAACTGGTGGTGGTATTTTTGGCCAACATTTTGGTAGAGGAAGAAAACAGATTTCAGCTTTTGGATGATACGTGTTGGATGACTACGGTATATTTTACATGTCAGCATCCACTTAGACATAAAACTGAATCTAATTCAATACATGGTACGTTTGAGGAAATTACAGTACGATATACATCATACCAAACTCAAATTTCCATAGTACGCCTTGCACACTCAGCATATCATGAAGAATTGTATGTAATTACTACGGTGAAAAATGTCATATGAATGAATTCAAATTACCTATGATATAAAATTACACTAATTATACAAGAGGGGAAAAAAGTATCAGCATTCTTTGTACAGAACTTTCTCATCCAAGTCCCTAAAGAATGTAATCCCTTTTTCATACACATACATAGTATGGTGAAGCAGATCACTCATGTTCACTGTCAGGACTGTATGTCTCCCTAATGTCATGTTTATATATTAAATCTATCAACAGTATAATTATGCACATATGTCTTAATAATTTAGGTGATCACTCCTTTTATCAGTGCAGTGGGCGGTTTCCAAGAAGACACCAACTTCACCAAGTCATGTTTATTTTTAGCAAGCTTATCATCTCAGGCAAAGTGGCCGCATAGTTTGCTAGGCCTATACCAAGACATTTGCCTTTATGAGGCACATATTTATGCAGCCCTATCTTCTCACATATTATATATGCAGTACTTTGGCAAAATAGGATTTCAATAATATACATACTGCATGATTTTGCAGAGAAACACCAGCAGGTGAAGAGGATCTGATAACAGGTGCATGGGGATGAACAAGAGAGGGCGCAATTCATCCTGTGTGGAAGCTGCACTTTCCACAATGAACTTGTTTGAAGGCATGCATACCCCTTCTTGACATTTTGAAGTTCATGATAAATACCATGGGTTAACAGTCGAGGTACTAATCAGGGTACCAATGTTGTACAGTACAATTGATCCTAATGCGAATTATGCTCATGCGTCTTCCAATGCACTGCGTCAAGTGCTTCTTCCTTTATATCTTATACTTTACACGAGTTAAGAACACATGATTAACTGTTAAGAAAGATTTGAAGCTTTGCATGGGGACAATTGGTATGTGGATCAGTTTGCTATTGCGATATAGAAGTGCGAAAGTACGAACGATTATTACATGGTGTTTCCGCAAACCGATCCACATGATTAACTTTTATTAAATGCCATCAACAATGACTTTTTGAGAGATGTACTCACCAGCCGTTCTGATTCGCTGCAAGAAGGCATCTTGGTGATTTCCATTCTGGTTTTCAGGCACGTATTTCAAAAGACTGCATCACACGTCCTCCAGGTAGGGTCATGACATCTTGTGTGTCCTTGTCCACGCTTTGCATGTGGAAGGTGAACTCGAGGGCTTGTCCGGTTGCAGCAAGTTTATGAAGCTCTCTGAAGGTTCCTTGTGGCCTGACAAAGCTTTCGTCAAGACAGCATGAAGCCACAGGGAGCAAAGCTATCTCTTCACCCCACGATAGTCACGTTTCAAAATGGGCAGCATTTATAGTGTGTTCCCAGTTTCTCTCTTAAACATCAGGCTGGTTGATGAAGATTTTAACTGTAGTTTTTGTGTCATATAATGAAGAATCTTGTAAAGATCGGCCTCCCAAAGAATATTTACAGCAAAATATTTGTGCACAATCATAGAATTGCCAAACTGTTCTAAGCTCACGACACTTGTTAAGGAATAGCAGCTCACGCTGATGTCATTCACGGGCTGATGGCAATGTCACTGCACTAGCGCATACACTCGAAGGCCATTTTTCAGCACACAATCTTGAGGAGTTTCCACACACAGTCAGCAGATTCAAGCTCACTCCATTTATTTACAGAAGAAACACACAGCCCTTGCTCACGACACTTTTAGCCACTTTGGTGTCTCGCTGAGATGGGCTCACCCCGGCAAAGTAATTTGCCACTTATAGCGAGATGTCTCCCCGGTCGCGCTGGCACGGCAAGCGGCCGGGACACTTGTTTTTGCCTCAAGTCCCCGCTGGATTCAGGAGGTGCAGTTTCAATAGATTCTAACAAGCTGCATCTGCCTGAGTGCCCTTGTTGCAACGCATGTTCACAGAATGTAATTGCCCGGCCTCCTGGATTTTCTGCGAAACGGGGAAAATCAAAATTAATGTTAAGAATGTATTGATGGCGTGTGGTAGCAGATCAAGGGGAAGATGATGGGGGATCATTCACACACTTTCATTTCAACAAAAATTCTACAAAAATGGACAATTAAAGGGAGAATCGAGTACAAACATACAGGTACCTTAGTTCATACAGGTTTCCCTATCAAACTATAAAGCTACCATTGTCTCTCTTAATAGCATCCTCTTCTACTAAACTTCAGTAAAAAAAATACAAAAAACAGGCATGGAACTCAGACTTAATAACTAAACGAGGAGATTCAAATCCTCGCAAGACTCTTTGCAGTGTTTTTTTAATTTTCAATGACATAAGTGTAATGAGAAAAACAAGAAAATCAGCTGATCCGAGGAAAAGTTGCAAGCCTGATGAAACAATGCCATTTCTGATTGCGTATAATTATGATCTGCATATTTTGCAGATAACGAAATATGAAAAGAGTGGCGGCAAGCATAGAACATTTTGCCAACTCTTGCCTGCAATGATATGAAACGATGAAGGAGAAGTCTATAAGTTTACCTGCACGTTCAAGATGATCCAACTGAGGGCTTTCCTATGCAAGAATCTGAAACAAGAGGCAGATTGAAACATTGATTAGCATGCTTATGTACCTACATTAATGTGATGTAACATAATCCAGCACAGTTCTACATTCATGAGCAAGATGACACGTCATGATCCAGTGATTTTGTAAAGTGTCAGTCCAATGATTTTTTTTATAGAAAAAAAAATCAGCAATTTTCATGCAATGTCACAGTCCAATGCATTTGTAGGGCATCATTCATGGTCCAGTTCATTTGTAGACAGTTATAATGCAGTGGATTTATAGAATGTCATGGCAAAGTGACATTGAAGTGCCCACATGGCCCACTGCTTTTGTAGAATGTCATGCTTCAGTGATTTACGAGATTTCCATGGTTTAGTGGTTCTGGAAATTTTAACACTCTGGTGAATAATTCCTCTAATAAGGGTAGCAGAATCATCCAAACAATGGATCCAGATTTCACCAAGCACTAAGAGCAAACTTAGGATGAGTTTCCAGGATTACTTTGCTTATAGCAATTAGGATTGATTTACAATTTAAAATCAGTATTATTGTTTCGTGAAATTGACCCAAGGTGCTTTCAATTTAAGCAAGACACTTCACTGTGACTGCTTCCCATCTGCTGTAAATGCCAAACTTTCTTCCTCAATGAAATCTTAATTTTGTTATTTATATTCAAGTTAACTTGAAATGCAATTTGCTGGTGCAAATTTGAAATATTCTTATTTGTAATTTTTTTCTAAACTTTACCCACACATTTCTTCATGTATTTGGCTGAGGCTGTGGAACTCTTAGGGATTTATTGCTCTTTATGCATAGATTTCTTTAAAAAGACGAGCAGAATTGATGTGAATTGCCAATAACAAGCTGCCATAACCATTTCAAATGATCAAATCTAAATGAAAGAAATGTAATACTTAATTACATCAGAATTAATACCATAAGATACTTAATATACATGTATATGATGTATGCATGTGCATTGAAAAATGCCATTACTGGCAATAACAATGACAAGGATAAATGTTCCAGTTATTTTGGAATTTGTTGTGTTATTTCCTTTTAAACAAAGCATAAAATGACCTGTCTATGCCTAATTATAGATTTGCCCTCCTCAAACATACAGTATTGCCATTTGAGGCAAAAATGAGCTAATTTTCAAATATCCTCAAAATCAGGGTCCTATATTTTGTGCAATTTTACTAAAATCTCTTTTTTCCTCTTTTCCCTGAAATGGAATAAAATCATCAGCCATAAAAGAAGTGCACACAGCCAAATGTTTCACATTTACAATGTAATCTTTAGAATAACATTAACATTTCAGATTGTCATGAAGCGGGCCGGAAAATGAGATGCTAATTTTGACTGATTGAGTAGCCATATTTCAGGGTTGCCTGAACACTGATATACATGTCGTATTATAATCTTGACTCTTGAGTCCCACAGGAGCCAGCATCATCAAGTGTTTGTATATTGACTGTATGGATCTGTATTGAGTCATCACCCTTATGGGATTCTCTGTGCAAATACGGCAGTCTTTGTCTTGGTCGGCTAAGATGCGGGTCTTTGTTCGAGCCCAAATTTTTTTTTTTTTTAAATTAGTCACTCAAATTACAGATGATTCTATTTCAGGAAATGTTAGCTCTGATTTTAATAAACTCAAACTGATAGAAATGTTAATTCTGATTTGTTTTTCCCACTGGATCAGAAAATTCAAACATGTCAGTATCGAGTACCATATAGATCGATGTCCTGCGCAGTTTAAAGGTAACATCATACATTGGTTTTGTTAAAGAAATACAGATTCATGGGCAAAAATATCAAGGAAGATATACAATATAGTAACAGTCATCTGTGAAAATTTCAGTCCCATACAGTGCAAAATTTTTGTGAAAACAGTGAAAAACGGTCACAGTATTTCTTTTATCTTTTATTTTTTATCTTTAAAAGATCACAAATAATTTTGGTCACTGGTTTTACTCTTTTCTGGATAAATACAGCATTTCAGGCAGAAGAATTTAGATGGTATGTTTCTACCATCACCATCTTTATGCCCTGTACATGTAAGTTATAGGTGTAAATCTGTGAAGATTTCTGCTTCGGTATGCTACCAAAGTATGATACTGTACCTTTAAGGATCAAATTGAGCAACAATATTTTCTTTTTTCAAATTCATATGTGGCTTTGTGACTCTCTATTATAGCTAATTTAAAATCTGAAGCTACCTGGTTACATGCATAGCTCTTCTAATAGATAAATTCCTATATGAACCACGGATGTGCTATGGATACAATTAAAGCACTGCTCAAAATGATTATTTCTATGCTTAATTCAATTTGTCCACTCGACGTAATAGAGCATAACGCGGCCATGCAACATCACGTCAGATATCTTATAACGAGTATCACTGCTAATGGACGGAGACTTCTATAATAGCAACCGGACATGCTTGTCCCTCCCCCTCCAGCCCCTCGAAGGGAGAGGAAATTTAATTCAGTCAACGGGAAACGACCCTTTATTAGAACAAGTCCACGGATGGTTGTTGTGAACAAATTGATAATTTCCTAACGGTAATGAAGTGAAGTAATTTTATGGCTAGATCGCTTTAGAGCAGACTTCTGGTGATGACAAACAGTGTACATAACAGCCAAGCGCCAGGCAGAGAAAGAAAAAAAAAAGGTGAATAGGGACCATGTTATTTAGTGTACGCAGGTCGCAGCGCAATACTTGGTCTCGTCAGTCAGTGGGAAGAAGGACATTTGTTTTCCATTCCACTCCTATTTCTTCGGGCTCCAAACATCCACTAGACCGCTGGACATGCGGTCCGATCAGACATTGGGTCTAGAATAAAACTGACTCCAATTTTCTACTAATTGTTTTCATACACTGGTCAACATCAAAACATGTCATTTGAAGCCAAATTTTGTTTTTCAAAAAACTGCCACAATTTCTGGTTTAATAATTGTTCACACACACCAAAAAAAATCATACTGGGTCTTGACCTACAGCCAGTCATGGCCATGTATGAGTGGAGTCTTAATTGCCATACTTTGGACTATTTGTTCAATTGTGACAAACAAGAATTTTCTAGTAAAAGATTTTATTTTTTACTCATATCAGTACAAATGAAGACCACCTTCATTGAAATTGAAGGAAGCGTACAGGATTTGCAAGGCTTCCAAAAAAGAAATTATTGAGTTTGAGACAGAAAATGGACTCAACAGTTCGTAAACAGTGCAAACAGTCACCAAGGAAAATCTTGGTTCATCAGATGCTGGGCTTTTCAAGGAAATCAAGATTTAGTGTCTTTTAAAAAGATTGTTCGTCTGAATGATCTTTTTAGCATTTCGAAAGCGTGGTGTAACCGTACTGGGGATACAGAGGGAGACAAGATTATTTTGGCTGTATATCTGCTATCCAGATGAACAAAGCGCAAAAAGGTATATGGAACAACGTCTGTAAGGAAGTTTAAAACCTTCACTTCTGTTTAAGTACCAAATTCAGCCAAAACGCACATCTTTGCAAATCCTATATGCTCCCTTTAACTAAAGTGTATAACTAACCTTTCTTTATCTTTAACATTGGTAATGTACAGGATGACTTCAAGTCTGGTATTAAACCTTTTGAAGCTTTCAAATCTACATCAATAGATTTTGAGCTACATTTTTGGCCCAATTTATTCCCTGCGACATTAAAAAAGTTGAACATATATCACTCTTCTTGTAAACATGCAAGATACAGTATTTCAGAGTCACAAAATACATGTAAGTCTACGTATGTACCTTGAAGCCCTATGTAGGCCTAATGTTACCACTACAACTTAGTTTTGGTCAGTAAGAAATCCTTTTCCAAGGTAAATATTGCCTTTGCGCCATCTAAAGATGTAATTCAAGGATGGAAGGAGCAGAAAGAAAAACAAGATTTGAGTCAGGCAAATCCGAGGTGAACGAAAGAGCATGGCCAAAATCCAATCACAGGTACAGGTATGTACAGTACAGGCTAATGCAGCATTCTATATGCCATTCGTATACTGCATGGGTAAAGTATGCATAACATGCTAAAACACATACAGTGTACTTGGCAAGCAGAATTAATCAAGGCGATTTCATAAGGAACCATTGACACAATTCCAAAATCATTCTTCAAAAAAAAAAAATCTGCTGTTACTTATTATTTGACGTTCTGAACGTCAACATGGGGCCAAGTTAAACATTGACTCAAATGGATACTAATTTGATAACAGAGAGTGCTGGGTCAGTTAAGGTTACGTATTCCATCACCACATCATCAGGCATTCCAACTGACCTAAATATACTCACTAAGTGGGTCAAAGCTTGAAGCAATAAAGCTGATTGTACAGTATGTGCACGACTCGACTGACTGGCCGTCCCTCCCCTGTATGGTTATAGCTATATAGCTTCTTGATGCATTTGAAGATACCAAGTTTCTTCTTTAATAGGATGTGAAGGAAATTGTAGGTAGGGGAGAAGTTAGGTACAGCAGGGAGTCTTTGAGTTTGAGAACTGGGTCACATTGGGGGCAGAGCTCAGAAAGAACACAGGCCACCGTGGCCTTGCAACAGTGTTGCACACCATTTACACAATTCAAACCCCTTAAATGTACAAAAACTTCTTTTAAATAGTCTAGTGTGACTGTGCCATCCATTTTTGTACACTGGATTAAGTTCAGAAGCTCTGGTTAATAGGTCAGCTGAGTCACATTCAAAAGACATAAAAAGCAGGGGTATGTGCTGGGTTCCAATCCCACCAAAGTCTCCTGCAATTGCACTCAAACCAGTGCTTCAGCATGTTAAAAAGGATATTACGATAATAATAGTATAATGCTTTTGAGCTCGTATTAATCTGCAACAGTAACCTTTCAATAAAGCACTGCATGACATGAATTTGATTTTTTTAAAGTAAGATTCTACAGAGTCTTAACTACTTGGGATAGGACTTTGTTGCTTTGTTCTGAATAAAAAAAGAAATAAATTTAAGATGACCAATCAAGAGTATGAATTTGATTCATTCAATCTGCTCAGGAAACAGGATTATTCATCTCAGAGAACTTCTCACATTTCATGCATCTGTCAACAGAGGGCAGTGTTCATTTCTAAGGTGTACAGCATCATCCACTTTTGTAAAACACCAAATAATAATTACCTACATTAAAAAAAATACATTTGTTATGATCTGGACCGCTATAAACATGGGCAAAAATATCTAAAACATTCATAAAAAAAACCAAAAAAAAACACACACAATCTACAGTATTTTAGAGCAAACATGGAACAAATACTCGCCTTAATTATGGGCAAGGTCAAGGTACAGTGATTGTGTTCTCCCCCAAATTTCAGTAAAATTGCATATTTTTACGAGAGTAATTTATGGTTTAAAAACAGACAAATAAATGGATGGGAACATGTAAATAAACAAATAATCTGACTTAATTTCATATGGAAAGACTTCTTACAGTTACAGTCCCCTTAAAGGTAGTATCATACTTTGGTTTTTATCATGGGCAGAAATATCCAGGAAGATACAGTAACAGTCATCTGTGAACATTTCAGTCCCATACGTTGCCCACTTTTTGAGAACACAGTGAAAAACAGCCACAGTATTTCTTAGTCTTTTCTCTTTTATTTTTGATCTTTTAAAAGATCCAAAAAAAATTCCGTCATTGTTTTACTAATTTCTGGATAAATACACCATTTCAGTCGGAAACATTTTAACGGTATGTTTCTACCACAACCATCTTATTCATACCGTGTAAGTTACATGTATACGTAAATCTGTGAAAATTTCTGTTTTGGTTTCTTACCAAAGTATGATACTACCTTTAATCACACATTCCTGATTTTGTTTGTGTCATATTCCATTCCAAAGCTTATCACCTGGGAAATTCATAATGAAAAAGAAAAAAATTATCACTCAAATCTATTTTTACACAATTTGGATAAAAAAAAAACATATGAACAGTTGAATTAGAATTTGTCTCATGGAAAAGCGTGTATTCGCATTGGAGCTTCATTTGGAAATTTCTCCTTGAGACTTTCCTCAGGAGACGTCGAGTATCCTGATGAAGAAGGCGAGGATGAGATCAGCTAGTTCAAACTTGCAAGAACCCAGGGGAAATCACAGAAAACATCCCAAAGCCTTAGCAGTCTTCTTTGACTTGAGGACAGTAAAAATACATCTGAATTTCCACTTAAAGCTCACTGAAAGAAAAACCGTACCGTTGTTTTTGAGAATGGTTATTATTTAACTTTCAATTTTATTTTTTTTTTGGTTCATCTACTTCAGGGACAAACACGTTTTTTATCATGCAGAGAATCATTCCATGGGTTGCCGGCTGATTCGTGTCAAAAATGGAGCAAGCTTGCTGGGAGAGCTGTGGTAAGATACAACAGCTGACTTGGGGTCAGGGGTCGTGGCAGCCCTGACTCTTAATGCCCTTGGCTTTCATTCTCCAGCATAGACTTGTCCTAGTCAAGCAATCGATCACAATGGTATATTATAAATGTTGTTGGTTGTTATATGTACAATTACTTTCTCAAGGAAATAGGGCCAATTCTGAAATGTGATGAATTTCCTGTGGTGGAAATTGTGACTTGCATTAAATAGTAATGACATTTATATGCAACATATCCACCCAGAAGTTGCTCAAGGCGCTTCATCGGGCCCCACTAACTTTCCTGAATCAATCTCAACTCCCTGGGGAGTATACAGCCCCCTACTGTAAAGCGCACGAAGGCTAATCAATCACAAAGCCATCTTTACCCTCCCAGGTACCCATTTACACATGGGTGAAGAGGAGCAATATGTACAAAGCGTCTTGCCCAAGGACGCAAGCACCACTAGCCCATGGCTGGACCCACAATCTGAAAACTGACCACAGGATCTTGAGTACAACATGCCAGACCACTAGGCCACAGCACGCTTTAGGCTTGAGGGGGAGAACTCACAAAATATTGAGCTTAAAAGGCAATCCACAATAAATTAATACCCGCAGTTCATGAATCTGAATAGAATTTAGAAAGCAAGTTTCCTTTTTCTCAGCAACCCTTTAAAATAATCCCATAGAAATTTTCAAAAGAAGCAATTCCCATGAGGATAGACTCAACACAAGAAAGACCTCCACTGCCTGTCTCCAAAAAAAAAAATATCTGTGAGCCCCTAAAATAAATGCTGAATCAATCAAATGAATTTTACCCTCAATACCCTGAGTGACTTTCATGTAATGATAACAAAAATGGTACATATGCACACGTGTATTGCACAATGGCCCGTGAGGGAAATGTACATTTATTTTGCATAGAGTGGAGTTCATTCGTGGTTGACTTAAATGTCAAGGATTGAGCGGTTGAGCCTGGGGATGTGTCATATACACAATACATTTTACAAGTACGGCAGACCCACCCGTTGATCCTTACATACCACACCTGATCATTCCCAATCAGATGACCTAAATCACTGTGATGATATGAAAGAGAGTGGGGGAATTGCCAATGTAAGCAGTGAATACGTGCACCTGTAGGTATCACTAGCTTGGGCATGCAATTAAGGAACACTTGCATCTTTCATTTTCATGGATAAACTGAGGGAGATGGGGTGCATTATACCATCCCATCTGCATCAAGGTCTTCAACAAGGCCTTTGGCCTAGTTCACTCCATCTCAGTCGTCACACGTGGGATGCAGGCACACAACTCTTTTTTTTTTTTTCTTTCTTTAAAGTACTGTGCCATGGCCTAAGTACAGACAGATTTATTGCATCAAAAATTGAAAAAACAACATCATGAAAAGGTTTTCTTGTTTATAAAAAGCATGTAGGTCAATCTCATAAGTAGGCCAATTTGTATGATATGTTCATGAAGTATATCAACAAAAATGCACCATTCTTTTGCATCCATTATTTTGAAGTGTTTGATAACTACAGACATTGTTCTTCAAGCCGGTATTAGGTAATTAGGTAAATTCATCCACCTCATAATTACAGGAAATGAAACAATGCTACTTAGTCGTAATTATAGTAAAGTACAACCAAATCTTATGTCTGCAGACTGTGCTAGCTGTGGACTACAGCACAAATTGTGCCCACAAGTTGGTGGATCAGCCCACATCAAGCAATTTTAGCACTCTACCCCCGGCCCCAGGTTGAGGCACCAGTACTCATGACACTGTTCTTGTCAAATCAGTAAGCTTGTATTACACTATCCTTTGCAACTGCAAGACTCCTAATTAAAATATGACTCCTAATTAAAATACAACCCCTAATTAAAATACAACCCCTAATTATAATAAAACCCCTAATTAAAATACAACCCCTAATTAAAATTGTTGTATTTCCTATTTAAGATCAGAGGTTGAATTGCATTCTAGAGCAGCTGCAAATTCTCCATCATTAATTTTAAAGGATAGATCTAGATGCAGTTGCCAACATTGAAATCCAAAAAATAGTAGCATTTGTAATGCAGTCCTACTGGCGTGGGGTCCATGGTCACACAGAAAATTTCTAAATCTATACGCTCTGTGGTGCATTCTGAACAGTTTCTGACCACATACGGTAGATTGAAAGCTGAATGACAGATTTCAACCTTTTTCAAGGCATATTTAATTACTTTTCATTGTAAAAAAGCCACAAAATGCTTGAAGTGTTTTTGTTTATTTTCCTTTTATCATGAGAACTACCATACAATGAACATAGGAATTTCCCCAATAAGGTCTGCTCATGCTACATTAACTATATAGATGATTAGATTTGGTGAAGATCCCGCTGAACGTTTTTTAATCGTGGAGGAATCCCTGTTTCTAAATTTTCGAAACATACATTTTAACTCAAGAGGAATTCAATCCAATTCTTTTTCCTGCCAGTCCCACTTCCATCCATTTGCTTGGAGTTACGAGCACCTGACGCTTTTCGGTCCAACCAAGATCTTTCTCAAAGGCTAAACAAATAAATCATTTATTATTACACTTCAGCAATGGCTTTGGTATATTCCCCCTATGTCTTGATCAAGGATCCATCCTTCTACTTCTATTTCTAACGTTTTTTAAAATGTCAAAATGACCTAAAAGTCATTTGGACATGTGCAGTTGCCATTTCGATCAATGTAGGCCGATCCGTACAACGCACATCCATGCCAGTGGGAGAGTGATTTAGTACACTTATCGACGTATTCACTAATGCGACAGATAGAAATGGAACCAGACTATCAGTTTAATGGTCAACAGAGGGCGCTATCACTTTATGGTCTGTTTCCTGCACCATTCAGCCTAAACAAATACATATACACAAAACACGGAGACAGATGATATTCTTGATTACTTTCTTCTGACTCTCAAATACTATATGAGCAGGCGCAGTAAAAACATAATCACTGCAAGCTGCCACGCCATCTGCGCCATGGTGGTCGGTCAGAAAAGAAAAGAAACACAGACTTTGCTTGTTTTATAGCTGCCGGATTTGAAAACAAAAAGCACGCGGAAATCACGGATCCTTGGAAAAATTGCAAAAATTACAGTAAGTGCTAAGAGATTTTAATGACCCAGCATTTGCTTTGCTCAAATTGGCTGTAAATATTTCAAACCTGTTCATTACAGGCCTAGCGAGGGCGCTCTTTTCACATCAAGTATCAAATTCTTATAGACCGATCCGACGGCACGATATACACCGATCCAACGGCGCGACTATGAAAGTAGGAAACACCCGCCATTACTGCAGTGCCCCTGCCCGCCTTTTGTCCGGCAACAAAAGAAATTACGTCTGCTGCACTCTATATTGCTAATCATGGGACATACACCCTGCAATTATAGAGTACGGTGGAGAGTAAATTCCTGTGTTGCCGGACAAAAGGTAGACGGGACACTGCAGTAATTGCGGACAGTATTTTGCGCGATCAGATCGGTCTATAAAATCTATTACTGCGGTGTCACCATCCTCTTTGTGCAGCAACAAAAGAATTTACGCTCCGCCGCACTCCTTTGCACGGTATACGTCCCCTGATTTAGGAGACGCACACCATGCAATATAGAGTGCGGCGGAGTGTAACAAAAGCACCCAACAATACAATTTACAATATACTGCGCCCATTGCCAGATTTGAAAATTAATGTTTGTGATAGCAACATACAAAAAGATGTATGCAATTTTTTCTTCCTAAATCTACCTAAATTCTAGAAGGTCAAGGATGGTGACCTGGAAGATTGTCAGCATCAGGTTGTGTGAATATAATAAGGGAAGAATTCCACTGAAGGACAATACCGAAAAAGTGTTATCCTTTAAGAATTAACTTCTAAATTAAATCTCAGCTGTGTAAAAAAGGGCCAGCATATCTGAAAAGTGAGTTTTACGGGGTGTTTTTGGCATACAACGATACCATTTGAATGCAGCGGCAGCTATTTTCTTCTCAAAATGCCCTCTAGCAGTTCGGTCCGATAAGGTTTTTGTACAGGGTGAAAAAGTGTTGTCTGTCAGTGGAACTCTTTTCCATAATATTCAATAACAGATGAAAACAATTGTGTCAGTATTCATTGAACCTATACCCAAAAAAGAAGCTACTAATTTTGAGTGATTCAACAATAACGTCAAAACAAAAACAAGACAAGTTTTTATTACAATAGCCAGTATCCAGAGCACACTGAAAAAAGGAGAAAGAGTTCCACAGGTAGGCAAAAATAATTTCCTTTAGGCCTAGATGTTCAAAAACACAGACCTGGGGATTTGAAATTATGCATCGGGAGCCGGGAGGTCAGTGACAATGGGTTGGTGGATTTTCCAGGACTGAAATCTCTATACATGTAGGTGCATTCATTTAGCTTCCACGGAGAAGCCCGGCCCAGGCTGGGAATGGCCGAGTACTGCACAAAACAAGTGCGAGGGTGGGGACGAGGTTGACTGGTGTTGACTCGTGGAAGCTAAACGAATGCACTCCAAATACCATATATGAAAGTACTTTTGAAATTAATAAATGGCCAAAACTACGACTGAATTCGGAAAAAATTTGTGTTGTTGTTGTTGATTTTATTTAAATGCTTGTGTTTTGAGAATTAAGGATGTGACAACTAAACCTCTCTCCATGGCCAAGTTCCCACACCATACAAAACAATTTGTATGGTGTGTCACTTTCACAGTTTCAGTGCATAAGTTGGCATGGTTTGATGCGTTTTGATAGGCCTACTAGTACTAGAAAATGGACACAGTCCACACAGACAATCATTGGCCTTGGCCATGTTGGCCTGGGAAAGAACTGACATTTTACTTTTTTAGTGACATCAACTGTCAAAATGGCAGTGCCACACAATTTGTGTGCGTGACTGCAACATCTGCACGCCTCCTCCTAACCTCAGATAAGGTCTTCAAACTGGAGTGCATGAGTGTTCTTCTTGCATAAAGCACCATGCCAATGCTCCACTGCAGCAAAATGTCGGTGTCGGTCAGCTGTACTACGTTAGCAGGGTTAGTACGCAAACGCGTAGTGCTAGCTATGCGCCATTTCGAGACATGTTTTCCGCAAACAGGATGGGAGTTTCCTGATTAAAAACACGCACCAGGCAGTAAATTTTACCTACATACCTTCCTTTAGCTACTTGCCGGTGCAGCTTGCTCGGTTACCCTCGGAAACGGCAGCATTCACATTCATATTTCGACCAACTTTCCTATCATCACTTACACAGCGGTGGTCACGTTGTTTTGATGCAGAATCAACATTTGACAGCTACGATATTTTTGCTACATGCCCCCTGGTCCCCCGCGTCACAACGTACGTGCGCTGCGTTTCTAATAAGTGGGACCAGTGTTGTGGCAGACGATCAGCAAAGTTTCGCTTTGCATGCCGGGATAAGTTCACCTGAGGTTAATTGATTGCACTCCTTTTGTCTGGTATGCAATACACCTGTTACCAACTTTTTGACCTTTGGCATGAGATAATCAAATAAGCAACGATGCGTGTCCGCGGCTGAAAGATGTATGAATTTTTCCATTAAAGAGGCGATTTACTCCTTTCTTCCATGAAATTTCGGTCCAGGGTCAAACGTACTTGAACTGAACAAAAAAGCATCAAATTTCTTTTAGAAAAAAAACACATAAATTTCGAATTTGAGTTTAAACCCCGACGAAAACATTTTACAATTTTTGTTTTCAGATTATAATATCGCCTACCAGACCATCTCCTCCCCAAATAAATAAAAAATAAATAGAAATTAAAATTAAATCATCACAATTTACCCTTGTTTGAAAAAGATCCTCGGCTAGGATCAAAACGTCAAGCCCACTTGACATGTCCTTAGTGGAGTGACCTGAATCTCAGCTCATGTATTAATTCTGCTCGGTGAACAGTTTGCTGCAGTACTTAAATTTGTATTTGAATGAACAGTTTGATGAAAGTGTATGCAAAGAAAGGTTTCACACTTGGACAAACCAAGTGTAGATTGATTAAAGGTAATATCATCCTTTTTTCTTTCTTTTTTAAGAAATACTGATTCATGGGCAAAAATATCAAGGAAGATACAATAACAGACATCTGTGAAAATTTCAGTCCCATACGGTCCCCATAGTGAAAAACTGCCACGGTATTACTTAAGTCTTTTCTCTTTTATTTCTGATCTTTAAAAGATCAAAAATAATGTTGATCACTGGTTTTACTCGTTTCTTGATAAATACAGCATTTCAGGCAGAAACATTTAAATGGTTTGTTTCTACCCTCACCATCTTTATACCCTGTAAGTTATAGGTGAATTTGTGTAAACTTGTGTTTGTTACCAAAGTATGATACTACCTTTAAATCCCTGACGAACACATTTTGAAATTTATGTTTTGAGACATTATAATATATCACCCACCAGCCTTTCCCCTCCCCAAATAAATAATAAAATAAATAGAGATTAAAATTAAATCATCACAGTTTAACCTTGTTTAAAGTGAGCATATAGGATTTGCAAAGATGTGCGTTTTGGCTAAATTTGGTACACATAAGTACAGACGCTAAGATCTACCCTTTTACGCTTTGTTCATCTGGATAGCAGAAATACGGCCGAAATAATCTTGCCTCCCTCCGAATCCTTTACGGTTAGGCCTACACCACGCTTTCGAAATGTTACTAAATCGTTCGGACAGACGATCTTTTTAAAATTAGACACTAAATCTTGATTTCCTTGCAAACCCCAGCATCTGATGAACCAAAATTTCCCATGGTAACTGTTTGAACTGTTTACGAACTGCTGAGTCCATTTTTTGTCTCAAACTCAATCACAAACTTTTTGGAGGCCTTGCAAATCCTGTTCGCTGCCTTTAAGAAAGATCATCACATAGGATCGAAACGTCAAGCCCTCTTGACATGTCCTTAGTGGCGTGACCTGAATCCCAGATCATGTATTATTTCTGTTCGGTGAACAGTTTGAAGCAGTACTTGAATTTGTATTTAAAGGTACAGTAGTATCATACTTTGGTAAGAAACCAAAACAGAAATGTTCATAGATTTACGATGGTGGTGGTTCTGGTGGTAGAAACATACCGTTACATTTTTTCCGCCGTAAATGGTGTATTTATCCAGAAATTAGTCAAACAACGACCGGAAATCTTTTTGATCTTTTAAAAGATCAAAAACAAAAGAGAAAAGACTTAAGAAATACTGTGGCCGTTTTTCACTGTTTTCTCAAAAAGTGGGCACCGTATGGGACTGAAATTTTCACAAATAACTGTTACTGTATCTGTCTTGATATTTTTGCCAATGAATCTGTAATTCTTTGATAAAAACCAAAGTATGATTACTATGATATTACCTTAAAATATGATAACAAAAATGTATGCAAAGAAAGGTTTGACAGTTGGACAAATTACCAAGTGTAGATTGATTAAATCTCAAAATCTTCCATCAAATGTTTGATATTGACAACTTCAAAATTGCGAGACAACATGCATAATAAAATACGTTTCATGAGCGGCTAAAGCACCATTGAACTTCATGTTCGAATTCATAATTTTGACTTTAGGGTGAGATCGTAGATGCATTAGTGGTTTTTCTCACTTATCAATATTCAGGGCACGTACTATACTTATGGGATTTACGAAACGGAGACTCAGGCTCAGACTCAGTCTCCAGCTCTGACATCCATATGCTGAAAATATAGGTTGTGATTTTTCATTGAAGCTGAAACTCTGTTTTACTTTTCAAACCAGAGAATCTACTTCCGAACCGCAGCCAAAAGCCTTCTTTTGATACCCTTTATTTCCGAATATATTCTTGAAATGGAGCCGGAGCCTGAACCTCCGTTTCGTAAACGCCCTTAGTTTGTTTTTTTCAAAGGGGAAGTGTAGTCCCAAAATTTATTTCTCATAATTATAAAATATAATTCTCCAACGTATTTAATAACACGGGGTAGGGAGAGAAATAAGCAAACCGCGGACAAAAAGGCCGAGTCCAGTATCATCTGCTCACTGGCACTCAACACATTTCTATGATTATAACATAATTATTATATCCCAATATGTAACGGAAGTGAAAGTTGATTTGCTATGATTCAATGAAACAGAAATCTTTACGAATGTTCCGATAACTTACAGTGTATACAAATGGTGATGATAGAAACATACCGTTAAAATTCTCCTGCCTGAAATGCTGTATTTATCCAGAAAAGACTCTAAAAGAGTCAAACCAGAGACCAACATTATTTTTGATCTTTTATAGATAAAAAATAAAAGAGGAAAGACTTAAGAAATATTGTGGCCGTTTTTCACTGTTTTCTCAAAACCTTAAATTTTCACAGATGACTGTTATTGTATCCTCCTTGATATTTGTGCCCACGGATCTGTATTTCTTTGACAAAAAAGTGTGATAATTTATTACCTTTAAAGGTAGTATCATACTTTAAGAAACCAAAACAGAAATGTTCACAGATTTACGTATAACTTACAGGGTATGAACACCACCATCTTCATACCCAGGTGATCATAGAAACATACCGTTAAAATTCTTCAGCCTGAAATGGTGTATTTATCCAGAAATTAGTAAAACCAGTGACCAACATAATTTTTGATCTTTTAAAGATCAAATTTAAACGAGAAAAGATTAAAAAAAATAATGTAGCCGTTTTTCACTGTTTTCTCAAAAGTGGGCACCGTATGGGACTGAAATTTTCACAGATGACCGTCACTGTTGCATAGTAGGCAGATGCTTAAAGTGCATTTTCAGCCTTTGTTTAAAGGTATTATCATACTTTTTTTTTTGTCAAAGAAATACAGATTCATGGGCAAAAATACCAAGATAAATACAATAACAGTCGTCTGTAAAAAAAAATTGACAAAACAGTAAAAAACGGCCACAGTATTTCTTAAAGGGAGGGTACAGAATTGGTAAGACAAAATACACTTCATGATCACGGATTCACATAAAACTTACACAGTATAATGGTGATGATAGGAGAAAACATCCCATGAAATGTTTTTGTCTGAAATGCCATATTCGTTGAGAAATAAATGAAACTATTTTCCGATTGGAATAAATCGCTTCGAAGCGTTTTATTCATTCATTGAAAAGTGTACAGTTTCTGTGTACACAGGTTTTCACTATTTTCTCGTGACCCAGATGGCTGATTGACCTCAAACTTCTACAGGTTTGTCAGTTAAGGTATATGGTGGATTATATAATGTGCTTTCACTGTCAGCAACGGTTTTGTCGCAAAAACCAGTTCTGTACCATCCCTTTAAGTGTTTTCTCTTTTATTTTTGATCTTTAAAAGATCAACAATAATTTTGGTCAATGGTTTTACTCTTTTCTGGATAAATACAGCATTTCAGGCAGAAACATTGTCAAAACGGTGTGTTTATAATATAATGATGATATTATGATATTATGATATTATCATCACCATCTTCATAACAGCGGCGTAGCTAGGATTTTTTCAGCAGGGGGGCACTGGGGGGCAAAATGTAAGATTTGCAAAATATGAGAAATGTAGGAGGGGGGGGGGGCGGATCCAGCGGGCGTGGGGCAACCTTTTCTTCAAGCAAAAAAAAAAAAAAAGGAAACGGAAAGACTCCAAAAGAGCTGAAAAAGAGGGGGAATACAAAATTAGCTAGCTTTGATCGCCCCGAAACGCATCCATCGCTATTGAATTGGTGCATTTTATTTCCACGCTCCCTGGAAAATCATGGATAAGCGAGAAGGCCTTGCGGCCGGGGTCCAGGGCCCGCTTAAGGGCCCTGGAAGCTCAGGGGTTCTAGATATTCTCTGGTGCAATCTGAGCCTTATTTTGGAAGCAATTGTTCCGATAAATTTATTCATTTATTTATATTATTACTTCATTATTTCTTTTTAATACAACACTCTTGAGCGGGAGAAATTCAATCTGGGGACCAGACTAACTAGCCAAACCAGACAAAATGGCAGATGGGCTGTTTTGAAGTTCGCAACCGTAAGCGCGTAAGAAAATTGCATTTTTACACTGAAATGTTGCACAGATTTCTTCACTGTAGGCAGCGGCGTAGCAAGGATTTTTTCAGTAGGGGGGGCACTGGGGGGGGCCTTGGAATTTTGTGGGGGGGGGGGGCACCCAGAATTTTTTTTTTAGCTGTTTCGCATGCAGCGAGACAGCTTTTGTTTTTGTTATTTTTTTTTTCTTTTTTCCTTTTTTTTTTTTTTTTTTTTTTTTTTTTTCTTTTTCCACTTTTTCCCCATAGACATAACACAGGGGTTTTCTAAGAGCCACTTCTACCATTATGCCAATTCCGATCAACTTTATACTTGGCACGTAGTTAGACCACCACCCCGAATAGTGTCCCGCGTAAGTACGTCATCGTGACGTCATCACGTGCACAATTACGTCATCATAAATGTGCGAATTTTAGGGCTCTTTATCTCCGGAACGGCAAGTCCGATGCAACTCAAACTTGGTATGCAAGTATATGGGGACGTGTTATAGACAAAAATTGCAGTCACGTGTCGATGACGTCATCGTGTGATTTTATACGAATTATTCAATTTTTGGACCTTTTCTTTATATCTCCTGAACGACAAATCGCAATTTCGAAATTCTTTCGGTAAAATGTTTGTTATGTTACAGGCATATGCCACAAAATACCAAAAAGTGGTGACGTCATGATGACGTCATCAAAAAGCCGATTTTCTGATTCACATATAAGGGAATATCCGATGGTGCTGAAACTTGGTGGATAGGTAGGGAATGGTACTAGTATCCTAAATCTGAAGTGACGTCACGATGACGTCATCGGCTGATTTTTTATTGATTTTTGAATAATTAATTATGCAATTTTTTCACGGAAACACATAGAAGCGAATATCCGATCGAAATGAAACTTGGTTGGTAGGTAGGAAATGGAACTAGTATCCCTTATGTGAAGTGACGTCACGATGACGTCATCGATTGAATTTTTATTGATTTTTCTTTAATCATTAATTTTGCCATTTAGAGTCAAACATAACACAAAACACGGGCCTTGGAAATTCTTGGACCGCTGATATGGCTATCCATAGTAGTGGGCCAATTGTGTACATGTAAAAAAATAGTACGACGAGCTAGAAAATCAGTCATTTTGCTGTTTCCCATGCACAACCATACATACTTTGCGCGCTGGCCTTTAGTAGACTCTGCCATTTCTGTGTTTCTCATGGTCGTGTGTATGTACATGTATCTATATGTATATTAATGGACGAGTGACGACGCTCCTTATAGTTGTTTACGACAATTAAAACACCCCAATTTCTCTGTACTGGGACAATTGCGTTCATATTTATTTTTCATATTATTTATAAAAACATACGCGAAACAGCTCAGTGTTTGTCAACAAACACATCTAGTTTTAAACTTGTGATTTCACAATATGAGAAATGAGTGCGGAGTCCTTACGGCCGGGGTCCAGTGCCCGCTTAAGGGCAATGGAAGCTCAGGGATTCTAGATATTCTCTGGTAAAATCTGAGCCTTATTTTGGGGTCATTTGTTCCAATAAATTTATTATTTATTCATGTTTTTACTTGCTTATGTTTTTTTTAATCCAACACTCTTGAGCGGGAGAAATTCAATCTAGTGGAAAAATGTGGAAAATTTTAAACTTTGTTCACAAGACATAAGTATACAGGGCGTACCTACATGTAGGATTTTTGGGGGAGATTACCATTTCGTAGGGGTGGGGTAATACATGTTTTTTCACAAAATTTACTTTCAAGTTCCTTCTTCATTTTGTTTGGTAAGGACTAAGGGTTATCCGGAAGGGTACGATAACTATAAAGAAAATGGTGTCCTCATCAATATATTATTACTATTCGCAAGATTGATTGTGTGGAAAGAGGGCAGGGCTTTGATTTTGGGAAAGTTTGGGGTAAAAACGGTTACGAAGATGCAATTTTTTACGGCCGCACGGACGGCCGTATATATAGACGAGAATTAGTCTGATAGTCTGAAATGTTGCACAGATTTCTTCAATCTAGGTTTTTAAGGACTATCATTCTGGAACAATAGAAGATATTAAGTTCTTTTTATTTCCTTCATAGCTATCGCTATGATATACGCTTACCTTTTTTTCCTACCCATGATTTTTGTGGGGGGCACCTGGGGGGGCACTCAGAATTTGCCCAGGCCCCCCCCCCCCGTAGCTACGCCCCTGACTGTAGGGTTTTAAGGACTCAGGAACATTTGCTGAAAGTAAAAAATATAATTTTGGAACAGTAGAAGCTGTTAAGTTGTTTTTATTTCCTTTATAGCTATCATACCCTGCATATAACACTTAATTTTTTTTCTATACCCACGATTTTTTTTTTGGGGGGGGGTGCACCTGGGGGGGCACACAGAATTTGTGGGGGGCACGTGCCCCCCAGGCCCCCCCCCCCCCCCCGTAGCTACGCCCCTGCTTCATAACCTCTAAGTTAAAGGTAAATCTGTGAAAATTTATTATGGTTTGAATGAATAGTAACTGTGACCAGCCTTTCTAGCTAAAAATTGATTCCGTTTCTGAACAACTGAATGCTCCGCTAGCACAGTAGTGGATGTTGCTATTCTGCAGTTATTTTAAACGACTTCCGGGTGCAACATGATGTCACAGCGCGTCGGTTGCCTTGGCACCGGCCGGCATAATTCCACGCATGATTATTACCTGTCAATTCATTAACCCGCTAAAAAAGTTCAATATTCATCCGCTGATCATTATGGATTTTACATTAAGTATAAAACGGGGGTTATATCCTTATGAATTATGCTAAACCTGGACCCAAACTTTAACTATATCTTTTACACATCTTATTTTTTTATCAAATAAGAGGAAAAATGTCGAAAATCTGGCCATTTTATGTTTTTACCGCGGAAGCTTAATGAGTGAGCAGGTTGACACGAACTGCCTGCTTGAAAATATCAAATTGTATAGTCGGGAGACCTTATCCTGCATAACGTATTGTACAGGGAGGGGCATAGGGGATAATACCTCATATACAAATTGATGCTACATTCCGCGCTACTGTCGCGGATAGTTTGCAAAAATGAGCTCAGATATCGAAAGCCATATCCTGCGAAAATATGAAATCAAAAGAAGGTTGGGGAAAGGGGTGAGTATGACGTGTTAAAAAGTCTCCATTCCTTATTTTGATGATCGTGGTCTTGCCAACAAAGGCAATGTGGTGGAATTGTTTGGACAGTGTCGGAAATACAAGAACTTCCCATTCTTAACAGCGCAGTATCCTGAGTAGGGGCCTATGATTTTTTAAATTAGTGACATCACAAATCGGCTTGAAAACCGCCAATTCTCAAAATGTCAGGGATGAAGTTCAGAGCATTTATTTGTACTCACCTGCTCACGATCATTCCATGATGAAAATTCATGTTTTACCATGTTTACGATTGATGAACAAAACCCAGATGGTGATTGGCGCAGCCTCCATTTTAAGTTTACCACCACTGACTCCATCAATTTGCCGCTGCTCCACCACTGATCTCTTTGGAGATCAGTTGTTCTGTTGCAGCAAATCTTGGAATCGTGATCGTCGGATTTACAAATCCGGTGTGACTAGACCCAGTAAGTAAGGGGCCGTCCATAATGATAAAGTATGTACGCACAAAGGGGGGTGGGGTGGGGGGATGTTACCGATGCGTACGCCTTGTGTACAGGGGGGAGGGGGGGTTCAGGCCAATGCGTATCGTACGCAAACGAAAAATGTCAGACTTGTACCCTGTCTTGATTTCCATAAACTGAGGAGCTTTGCATGCCCAGCACCTGACTACTTCTTAAATCACTGTAAATAGTCCTAGTGGTAGGCCTAGATCAACAAGTTAAACTGTAATAGAAAATCTGTGTTAAATTAATGGATGATGTGCAATTTGCTTGGTTCAGGCCTATGGCATTGTCTGGAAGGCCATCGATAGACGGAATGGAGATGTTGTCGCCCTCAAGAAGATCTTTGATGCATTCAGGAACCAGACCGATGCCCAGCGGACGTTTAGAGAAATCATGTTCCTTCAGGTAAATCTGCCAAAAATGAAGCAAACTTTGATAAGGTCATACCAGTAAATTGATTACACATGATCAAAGGTAAAACCAATTGAGTTCATTGACAGCAAGATCAAATAAGCTGAAGGTAAAAGTGTACTTAGTTACAGTAACCCAACCTGTCTGGAATTTTTTGTGCCACATTGTGGATCTCAAACTGTTTTAATTTGGCATTCTCCTTAAATGCTTACTTTTCGATGCAAAATATCTCCCTATTGACATCACTGCAAAGAGTATTTAAGCAAGAAATACATGGTGAAATGGGTTTGTGTAGCTAGGCATTGGGAATATTCAGTCCATAATATCCTATTAAGTTTGTAGATTACCAACTGAGCTATCCAGCCTTACGGTTGGTTGTGTCCCCAATGGTCAATTATCTTTGTTCATTTGGCAGTCAGAAGCCATGGAACCACGCACATACCGCTATATCCCAGAAATGATCCCTGGGATGTGGCAGTGTGTGCGTGGTTTCGTGGCTTCTGACTGCCATACGAACAAAGATAATTGACTATTGGGGTCACCACCAACGTTGGGCTGGATAGCTCAGTTGGTAGAGCGCCTCTACGGTATTCAGGAGGTCGCCAGTTCGAATCCTGCTCCAGTCAATTTTTCTTTGATCACTTTTCAATTACTTTAAGTTCAGTCAGTTTCCCTTGTGGTTATTGGATGATTCAGTTTTTAGTTTCATTATTTTAGTCTAAATTGTATATATACAGTATCTCTTTGCTTATTTTGTTTTCTTTGGCCTTCCATCTCGCCAGGAATTTGGAGATCACAAGAACATCATCAAGTTGCTGAATGTGATGAAAGCGGACAATGACAAGGATATTTACTTGGTGTTTGAATATATGGGTGAGTCCAGAATATTGGCAGAGTCAGCAGTCTGTAGTGCCCTCTCAGTCTGTTCGGCCTGTGTGCTGTTTTAATTCCATTCCATTAATTCTGTCAATCGGATGATTTTGATTTTGGCAATCAAAATCAAACACAGTCCATTGAAACATTTATTTATATTTCAAGTTAATGCAAATAATAAACTGATGCAAACTGCTCATCGGCAAAATAATGACTTGAAATTTATAAAATGCTTGGAGTTCGGAGGGCCTGACACATTTCGATCCTAGCAGGATCGAAGGCATCAAAGACTAAAAATTATATTTCAAGTTGTTTTCTCAAATTCCCATTTAACATGGAAACTTAAATTTAAGCTCATTTTAGTTTTGACTGGAATGAAAGCTCTTAAAAAAATCTTTGACCAGTGATGCATTGCCCCTTGTCGTTTCACTCAATGTCTCTAGTATGCACATTGACTTGGTGCACAGGGATTGAACTTCATGGAAGCAGCATAGACAATTCCTTCGATTGTCATATGTATTGCCCTCAAAATCAAAGGAATATATCTTGGGCAGTTAGATTGTGTATTAATTTTTTTGAGGACTGTTTTTGAAGAGACTGAACTTGATTAACCCTGACCCTCTACACTTATCATACAAGACAAAAACTGCTTATCACACACTACCACAATCTCCACTGGGAAACTGTATCATGAGCCATGCATTACCACACAAACTGCAATATGGTGCATTGAGGTATTCAGGCTTTGAGGTATGGAGGTGGGTTAGGGAAAAAAGAAACTTCATTTCCCGGATGCTTTCTTCTTTAAATCAAATGAGGTTTCTAACATCTTTGAACACTTCTTTTATGAAAGAAAACCCCAGAAATTTGCTCGGGGTCAGTTCATAGATCTCTACGATCGATTGTAACTCAACTGTGGTGTGGTGCATTGAGGTATTCAGGAGCCTTTTCTCAAAGCTCAGCTCCGGCTCTGGCTCCGGCTTCATCTCTGTTTTCATATGCTGAAAATATAGGTTGTGGTTTGCTTTTGAAGCTGAAGCTCTGTTGTCCTTTTCAAACCAGAGAATCTACTCCCTATCTGCACCCAAAAGCCTCTATTGTAATTTTGAAATGGATTCACGAAATGGTGCCGGAGCCAGAGCCGAGCTTTGAGAAAGGCCCTAGGATACCACACTTTCCACTGGAAAAATGTGTGGTAAACTAAGTTATGAAAGTGGGTTAGGGTTAAAGAAAATTAATTTCCCAGATGTTTTCATCTTTTGAAAATGCAGACACAGACCTGCACGCCGTCATCAAGAATGGTAGCATCCTTAAAGACATCCACCAGAGATATATCATGTATCAGCTGATTAATGCCACTATGTATCTACATTCCGGTAATGTCATTCACAGAGACCACAAGGTGAGTGGGAACACAAAGAGTCCTGAGGTCGATTTCACGAAGCTCTAACATTGATTGTAAATCGAGTTACAAAGGATAACACATTGATGATGATGATGATGATGCATAGCATTTATATAGCGCCATTTATCTGTGTAACACATTCAAAGGTGCCGGCTCCACCAATAGTTATTAACCACAAAATTGCTGAAAAAAGTAGGTTTTGAGGCCAGATTTTAAGAACACTTTTTTTCGAGAACCATTAAATGAAAATTGAACTGTTTATCACTTCAAGATTAAAATATATGATACAACCATGCCTTGGCTATCACCATGTAGAATTTGAGCCAAATTGGACTGAAATTGAGGGAAAAAACTAAGACTGAATTACCCAACCTCAAAACCCGATTTTCATCTTTCTTTCATACACATTATGTGTGTATTGACCACCATGCGTGTTATCTTTGCAAATTTGTTTTTAAAGAGTACTCTTTCAATTGGTCATATTTTCGGCAATTTCAGCCCGATTTAGCTCAAATTCTACATGGTGATAGCCAAGACATGGCTGTATCATATATGTGAATCTTGAAGTGATAAACAGTTTAATTTTAACATATTGGTTCCCGACACAACGTTGCCTTTTTTTTCTGGGACACCCTGTACAAGAACCTGTATTCTACCTTTTGACTGGGTCTCATTTGTTGTATAGCCTTCCAACATCCTTCTGGACAGTGAGTGCTTCGTCAAGGTGGCTGATTTTGGCCTGGCTAGATCAATAACACAGCTGGACACTACGCAGAATGAGGGTGATCCAGCACTCACCGAGTATGTAGCAACTCGATGGTACCGAGCGCCGGAGATTCTGCTCGCCTCCAAAAGGTCAAACTCATTCTTCTTCTTTTGATTGTATTTCATTTGTTTGTTATTATTAGAAAGAAGTGAGAGCAAATGATTAGCAAAATTCAATGCCTGTTGAGTGGAGAATACCTGGTTGAAGTCCTTGTCAGCTTAGTCCCACAGGCATCGTGGTGACCCATCATTCTTGAAAAAGGATTTCTTCGCCCACCTTTAGCTAGTCTATGTAATAGATGCACTCACCCTACAGCGAGCGAGCGTCTATCACATGCGTGCAGATTTCCTGATTAATTATGCATGCCAACCCAGCTCTGACCGCTCTAAGTTTTGACCAATCAAGGGGCATCTACTATCGTACTGTTTAGCGAGCACGTCTATCACAAAATAGCTGCTGCCGCACGGGCGCATGAAATTGACCAATCAACATCCGCCGTCACGATCCTGACGGAAATGTTCTTAAAACAGATCTGAATGGCCGATGTGCCGCGTTGCATATTATTTGCATGCACCCATGTATCAGACGTTCGTACGTAGTGTGGCACGGAGTAGAATCGGTGATACTCAGACTAACCTTGAGCATGGTTTCCTTTGAAATTCTCACCTCGGCTTGGGTCTTTTGGTGTCCTTAACAAATTGCATAGCTCAGAAAAAATAGCTTTCTCATTCGAATCATTCAATGAAGTTTGCATTTCTGTGCAGGACGTCTCAGAATCATTTCATTAGTTACTCTGTAGACATAGAAGATAATAATAATAATAATTTGGGAGGCTAATCATCCTTACTCGCAGCTGGGGTGCTGAATTGCGAAGGATGTGACTTCAACGTGATCTAGTAGCAGGCTTTCATGGGTGCCCATGGCTGCCAGCCACATTAACCCATATATGATCACGGAGCACAGCCTGAGATCGAAAGTGTTTGATTTTTGTGGAGGGAGGAAAACCGGAGAACCCGGAGAAAAACCCTCTTAGTATATAGGAGAGAACCAACACACAACTCTACTCACATGACATATGACCTAGGCCGGATTTGAACCTGGGCCTCATTGGTGAGAGGCGAGTGCCTAACGCACTTGCCACCTGTGCCCCCTTGGAGATACATTAAATGACATCTGATTTGTATTTGGATCGGTTTGCGGAAACACCATGTAATAATCGTTCGTACTTTCGCACTTCAATATCGTTCGTACTTCAATATCATTCGCACTTCTCGCAATTAGGTCTCAACGTTTTGACTAGTCTGCTCTAGTCCTCATCAGGAGACCAGGACTAGAGCAGACTAGTCGAAACGTGAGATCTAATTGCGAGAGGTGCGAACGATATAGAAGTGCGGACGGTATAGAAGTGCGAACGATATAGAAGTGCGAACGATATAGAAGTGCGAAGGTACGAACGATTATTACATGGTGTTTCCGCAAACAGATCAACATACCAATTGTCACCATGCAAAGCCTCAAATCTTTCTTGACATCTGACTCCCTGTGCATCAGCATTTACAACTGATATCCGTCCCCTTACAGGTACACGAAAGGCGTGGACATGTGGAGTGTGGGCTGCATCCTGGGTGAACTGCTACGGGGAAAGCCTCTCTTTCCCGGAACGTCGACATTGAATCAGATTGAACGAATCATGAACATCATTGATCCACCGTCAAAGGCAGACAGAGATGTTATCGAATCTGACTATGTGTCGTCAATTCTAGACAAGGTGTCTGTAAGGTAAGAGTTTCGTACATACTCTTTGATCTGTGATTATATCATTCTTCTTCTGGCGTATCCATATTGTGTAGGGCAAAGTCCACTATGCTACAAGGTTCCTCAAGCAGGGGGCAGTGTAACAGGTGTCGCATCGTCTGGGGCTCTGTTCCACAGTCGCAGGTGGTCGATTGCTGGTTGTAACCACATTTTATCCAGCGTGACCTTTGACTGGCCTACTCCTGTGCGAAGTTGAGCTCTCGCCCCATATGGCCAGGGTCGAGGAGATAATACATGGTAGCTAAATGCAAGTCAGTACGTATGTGAGCGTGTCAGCAATATACTGTTATCGGGGATTTGGTCAATTTATCTTTCCAAATTTGTCTCCAAATCAAAATGTTACTGTTCTTTCAGTGAAAAAAAACACACAACATTGATGTTGTAAATTGTGCATTTTCTGTGATTTTCAAGATTTTCTGTGCCGGTTTGCAACATGATTTTTCATCTCGAGTGCCGGTCGGAAAGGCTGAGTGCCAGCTGTCCCCGACTGGTACCGACCGATGTGGCTAGAACACTGGTCGTTCTACTTTGCTAGCTACAGACCTCCTAATATCCAGTTGACTGGTGCAATGCGAGCTAGGAGGTATACATCTGCGACTGTGTTATCCAGTGTTGTAGTCGAGTACTTTTTTCCGAGTACCAAGTACTGCCGAGTACTTAGACAGGTCGAGTACTTTGCCAGTCAAGTACAAGTGCTGGTTTCCGAGTACAAGTACTTGTGCACCCGAGTACAATTACGAGTACAAGTACTTATCTTACGAGTACGAGTACAAGTACTTATCTTCCGGGAAAAAAACGAAAAAGTTGCGCTGTAGCTGATCTAAAAATGGTAGTCAACACACGTGGCTATGCGTTGCAACAGTAATACTTTACAACAATGTAAACGCCAGGCACGGCGAAGTCTATTTTCCAGACTCAACTATTCATAAGCATGTAATTTCTATATGCTAGATTCGATTCGTTGTTAGAATGCTCAGATCCACGAACTTTTAAATGAACAGTTTTTTTTATCGAGTATACTCTTTTTCGAGTACGAGTACCTAGATGCTCGAGTACAATTTTTGGATGTCGAGTACTCGGAAAACGGTACTCGAGTAGTACTCGAGTGCGAGTACCGAGTACGAGTACTACAACATTGGTGTTATCAGGATAATTCTGTACTTACTAAATACTCATGTATATGTCCAATTATTACATCCTCATACACTGTAGGCACAGACAGTCCTTTGAGGATATACTTCCCAAAGCCTCAGCCGATGCCATCGATCTGCTGAGGAAACTACTACACTTCAACCCTGAGAAGAGGCTAACTGCAGCGCAGGCACTCAAGCATCCCTATGTAATAAGGTGTGTGATTGCATGTAGAGGGCGCTTTGCTGTGTGTTGTAGTCTTGATTCGCAGACAAGGGTGTGAAGAGATAAGCTGCTGATCCAGTTGAGGAGACTATTTGAATCTAGGCTTGAGGGGAAACTAACACTACCTTGCAGTACATTTAAATTGCAACACAAAAGTGTTTGTAAACCGATTATGATTTTTAATTTCTTCAGAACTTTCTGCTGAGCAAAATGTACAATTTAGAAACATGGAGAAGTTTACTTGAATGAATAATTGTTCCATTAATTAACCCAGTGGTTAAAGGGGACATATACAATTTGCAAAGATGTGCGTTTTGGCTCAATTTGGTACTTAAACAGAAGTGAATGTCTTAAACTTCCTTACAGTCGTTGTTTCATGTACCTTTTTACGAAATGCTACTAAATCGTTCGGACGAACAATCCTTTTATAAAACGCTATTAAAATCTTGATTTCCTTGAAAATCCCAGCATCTGATGAACCAAGATTTCCCATGGTGACTGTTTGCACTGTTTACGAACTGTTAAGTCCATTTTCTGTCTCAAACTCAATAATCTTTTTTTTGGAGGCCTTGCAAATCCTGTATGCTGCCTTTAAATAACAGTGTACTTTTCCATGTAATCGTAATAGTAATCGCTGGGCACTGACATAAACTAATGAATGCAATTATGCCATCAATTACAAGTTCTCTTTATACTTCTAAACGAATTGAGCTTGGCCGGCCACGAAGGACTAACACTAAAACTGGCGTATTATGCTTAACATTGATTTGATCAGGTTCCACAATGCAGCTGAAGAGAGGGTACTAGACTATGATGTAGTACCTCCATTGGATGATGATGTACAGTTGTCAGTAGGGGAATACAGAAGGAAACTATACGAGGTGAGCTAGCGTGCAATAGTTGTCCATTGCACATTTGGCAAATGTCCAAGCGTGCAATCATGGACACTTATTTCTTTTACATCCATTGCCTTTTATTACCTTGTGTCTCTTTCATTTGAATTCTTTTGAATCCATATTCACAGAGCCAACAGTTAAACTGTTGTCTCTGTGAATATGGATTTCTCTTTTTCATTTTTTGTTTGAAGATTTTGTATGTTTTTGAAATGATTTGGGCCATCAAATTTCATGTCTTGCATGATGAAAAGTGCTAGGATTTTTATCCGGTTATAGGTTAACCGACCCGGATTTAATTATCCGGTTACAAATTTCTGCAAACCGTTAACCTAAACTAAAAGAAAAAAGAAAAAGGACGAACCTTTGGCTCATGCTCAACAACCCAAAAAGTGTAAACTGTAGAATTTCAGTCAGTTATTTTGTCCATTTTGCCAAGTAGAAACACGCTTTTCACATACTGGATCTAAAAGAAACGTTGTGTACTTGATCTAAATGCTTGATACAAAGAATAACATAGAAAAAAACATTCTGAAAGCAACGATCACATTGAAGAAGACGTATAGGCCTATACCATAAATCGCACACGATTACATATGTTAACCGTTAACCTGATTTTTTTTTTGCAATCAGTAACCGGATATGAAATTACCCGATTTTGCCCAGCACTTATGATGAACAAGATTATCTGTATTGGACAAGCGTACTTATAATAACACATCGAAGAATATGCATGTATCCTGTTTTAAAGAAGTAATTTTAGGAGAAATTGCAACAGTTTTAATAAACAAGGCTGGTTTGTGGCAAGGCGACATTCAGGAAAAGCATTATGACAAATGTCTGTTCGTTGCAGATGATAAAAGAAAAGAAGGCCAAGCATCGCGACCGACTACGGACCGAGGCCGCTCCCAGGGAGAGTCCACCCCCGGCCGAACCTGCCCCCGTTGCCGCATTACCACCCCAAATTAACCACATGACCAGCAAACCGAAGTCTACCGTGGGGGCCAGTGGGGCTGCACCACAGCCTGCGTATTCAGGTAAATTTGACAGGTTACCGGTGAAGAATTTGACTGTAGTACTGTATTGATGGTTTTGTTTGTACCAGTGATGCATAATAGCAATGCAGTAGTCAGTGTTCAAACTGTAGAGGGCGCTGTTTGCCTGATTGCTACAGCACCATAGGGCGTTTACGAAATGGAGGCTCAGGCTCCGTCTCAGGCTCCGCCTCAGGCTCTGGCTCCATTTTCATGAATCCTTTCTGAAACAACTGGTATCAAAATACAGGCTTTTGGCAGCGGTTCGGAATTAGATTCTCTAGTTTGAAAAGGAAAACAGAGATTTCAGCTTCAATGAAAAACCACAACCTATATTTCCAGCATATGGATGACAGAGCTGGAGCCTGAGCCTGAGCCTCTGTATTGTAAACCCCCATAGTTAGATACAGAGAGTTGCATGTCATGTGAAAAGTATTCTTTGGATTAGTTGCTTTTTGTTTTCTTGCAATGCTATTTGTTTCACTTAAGGCCTTTTCACACAAGAGTGCTGAAAGCCCTGGATGACTATACCTGTAGCTGTCCAGTGGTCTATTTCATCAAACTCATTTTAACTTCCTTTCAATCGTTGGAATTAATATAATGCATTGCCTTCCCACATAGAAGTCGTAGGATATGATGAGTTATCCTTGTAACATGAGTTACGATTGTTTGTAGGGCTTTGTGAAATCAACCCTAGGTACTTCTACCCCGGAAGTTAAACCCTGCGTTATTTCACACTCCAGGAGATCTAACATGGGGCCAATTTCATGGAGCATGTTAAGCACAAAAAAAATCTATCTTTTATAATATACACGAGTTTACACTTCGAAAAGTGCGCATGCGTGGAAGTGCTTCGTTTTGAAGTTGCGATCAAAATCTAAGATGGCCGCCGAAGTGTAAACCCATGTATTGTATTCATTTGGGAGGTTAAATCATCCTTATTTGCAGCTTGAATGCTTAATCGCGAAGAATTCGGCCTAAGTTGGCGTATGCACTTGCCACCCATTGTCATCCATTCTTGGGGTCCGGGTGGGGGAAATGGCATGTGCGACATGGCACTTATAGTCACCTTTGTATCATTGTGGGACAACCCTTTTGCAAGCCTGGAATTTAACGGAGTCCAAGGAGGCCATGGCCTTCATTGCCCTGGTTCTTGGCCTTGGTGCCCCTTCAAATGTTTCCATAGACATTATGATTTTCCAATGGAAGTGCCCCTTGCAAGTGGCCTTGCCCCTTTCAGAACCAATTTCAAGGACTGCTTTTGATTTTGCCTTGTGTGACAATACCCTCATTTGCTTTATTTGCTTGTTTTCATTTGCATTTGAAGAACATAGACAGTTTGTCACGTTTTGAATGGTTTTTGTTTCTTTGATTTCTCCAAATTTTGTGTTGGTGTTGCCGTGATGCTGCCTGCCTGCCCATCTTTGTTCTTGCTGTGTGCTCTGCTTGTTTGCCTGTACACGTCGTTTCCCCTATTCCCAACCTTGATCCCCACCCTAGGGCGCCGGTCGGTTCGACCTCCCTTGGCCCAGGGGAGTCGATCGGCGAGCCTCCAGGCCAACAAGAGACCCTCGCTGACCAATGGTCATTCTTACTTGAATACAGGTAATTAGCACAGAAAGACCACGGACAAATGTTGAGCAATGCATATTTTTTTTCCCAGTCACAACTTTGCCAATGTGTCATGGTTGTAAACATTGTTGTCGTGTTGATGCCAATATTTCTTGTTTTAAATTGAGTGTCTGTATCAGTTCTTGTCACTCTTTCGTTGGATTTTTGAAGCTTTTGTAAGGACAGTCACCATTGCATGGTTTCAGTGATACTGTGGGTGTTTACGAAACCAGGCTTGAGGCTAGGCTTGGGACTTATTTCGCTACCGCCATTTGAGGCCCACAAAATGAAATGAAGGGATTGGGCCACATGATGAAGCCGAAGAAAGGCTCCAGCTTCACTATGCACCTCAAGCCCTTCATTTCATTTAGGACACAAAATGGCGGTAGCAAAATGAATCCCAAGCCTAACCTCTAGTCTCAATTCGTAATGACCCTTTTTGCTTTGAATGTGCTCTTATTATTTCCCTTCTCTGATGTGTATTATGCTCAGTATCTTTGAGTGTGTGGATTTTGAAAACAGATTCAGCTTCTATGAGATATCAATAGACCTGGGCCCAATTTCATGGAATCCGGTTGGCTTATTTTTGTGCTTACGGCCACTGCTACACGTGAAATCTATTTCAGTTGAATCTGTAAGCAAGACTTTCAGCACGTAATCGGTGACGGTTAGCGAAGAATTTCTAGGCTAACCTTGATTTTTTTTCTGCCAATGTGCTGTCATATGCATTCTGCAGAAAGTTCTTGCTTACCTTAGTAAGAAAGAAACTCCCCAGGGCCCTGTTTCATGGAATCCGTTACCGTTTGCAAAAAGTCTTTGCTTACGGTAGCAGACTTTTTTTGGTTACAGTTAGCGTATTTCTTGGGAGAGTTTTCTTTTTGGGAACCGTAAGCAAGGACTTTGTGCAGAATGCATTTGACAGCGCGTTGGCAGAAAATAATCATGTACGTTACCCTAGATATTCTTTGTTAACCAAAAGTCTTGCTTATGGATTCCATGACATAGATTCCCGTAAGCACAAAAATAGACCGTAACGGATTCCATGAAATTGGTCCCAGTGCTATCGTAAGCGAAAAATGAAATTGGTTCCTGAACATTATGCCCTGCACTATTTGTTTCTGCCCAATCCTTGCGGTGGTTTGTGTCTCACTCTAAGATCAGACATATGTGATTGCCTTAAATGAAACACATGAATGGAATGTGCAGTGTGGCATGGGAGAGGAACATTACTGTATTTTGTTCATAGCTTGTGTATGCAACACGAGGGGCTTACTGGATTGGTCTATTACAAATGGAAAAGGGTGTCCAAAACAGCAAACAAAGGGGGTTTACCAGGCTCCAGCTCTGACATCCATATGCTGAAAATAATAGGTTGTGGTTTTTCATTGAAGCTGAAGCTCTCTTTTCCTTTTCAAACCAGAGAATCTACTTCCGAACCGCAGCCAAAAGCCCCTATTTTGATACCTGTTATTTAAAAATGGATTCACATAATGGAGCCGAAGCCTGAGATGGAGCCTGATACCTCCATTTCGTAAACGCCCATATTCTCCAGCAGATGTTAACTTTCTCCTGGCTAAAACTTTGATTCTCTGGCCCTATTTTCCCCCTTTTCTTGTGGGTACAGGAGCTGCCTTTGGTAGGACAGCTAAAGAGCAGGTGAGTAGTCCTGCTAAGACGTCGGCCCACGCTGGCCAAAGGTTCCTCACCAGGCAACGAAGCCTGGAGAACATCAATGCAGTAAGTACACAACAAACTCTCAGTGTCATTGGTAAAGATGACAGAGTAGCTGCAGGCTTCTCATGATTTGATTTGTCATGGAATAAAAACAAACCTGGGAAATTTTCAGCTCAATTGATCATCGGAAACTTTAGAAAACAGCAAAAAAATGTTGCAATTAAGTTCCTTAGTCTCTATTACCCTTTTCACACTACAAAATCTCCGGGTTATCTCGGGGTTAGAAGCAAACCTTAACCCCGAGATACCCCGGGTTAAAGTGGTTGCTATGGCGCATTCACACTACACTTTTTCCGCCCCGGGTTAAGGAAAAATAAATTTCCGTTACCCCGGGGTTCGTTAACCCTACTCACGACCAGGGTTAAGGATGGCAATCTCCGGGTTAACAGCGTAACCCCGGGGTTAGTATTGTAGTGTGAAACTGAGCAGGGTTACAGTTTCGAGGTTAAGGCGGACAACACGTTGCGTAATGACTTTCCCCTTTTCGATCTTGCTCACTTTCATGTTACAAGTGCTACACGCTTGCGTAACCCAAAAAGCAGGGTCGCCGTTGTTGCTACTAGTGAAAATCAAAACAGACAGACCTCTGCCTAATTCTTGCCTGATGAAGACGTTTCCTTCACGACATCATCAAAAGAACTTCGACTACACCATTTTCAGCTAGAGCTTGCTTGTATACACATACGAACGACCGGCGAATATGATTGTAAAAGCATTGCTGGACCAGCCAGCGCACTCTGAAAGTCGGGCTGTGCGGAAACCCTGCTTGTAGTGTGAATGTGCACGGCGTAAACCCGGGGCAGTGTTGCCCCGGGTTTATAAAAACTCCGGGTTAATGAAACAAGTGGGAACGCAACTCAGGGTTAATTAACCCCAGGGTAAGAAAATTTTAACCCGGGGCAGCAAATCTCGGGGTTAAGCAATTTGTAGTGTGAAAAGGGTATATGTAATCTCTATAACCCTAACCCAACATCGGGCTGGATAGCCAAGTTGTTAGAGCACCAGTACTGTATTCCAGGGGGTTGAGGTTCAAATCCTGCTCCGGTAAAGTTCCTTAGTCTCTATGTAATCTCTAAACTTAACCCAACATCGGGCTGGATAGCCTAGTTTAAGGTGACCATATTTTGTTGAGATGATCCGGGGACAGTGATCCGTGTCTTGGGGGAGGGGTGTAATTTTGAAAAAAAATTGATGGTGCCTACATGCAAAATGGTGGCATCTATGTACATCTTGTCCAGTTGACATGAGTAGGTTACATACTATACATGTTTTAGGCGGTTGTCTTCGCATACTTCTCTGAAGAATGGATCTTCTTCAGCACAGCATTTGTGTTCAGTTTGTTTTTATTTATGACAATTTGAATTTTCGGGGGCATTTCGTCAAATCGGGACATTTTCGGGGACAATTTTTCATCGGGGACGGCACTGTCAAATCGGGGACTGTCGCCTGAAATCGGGGACGTCTGGTCACCTTAGCCTAGTTGGTAGAGCACAGTACTGTATTCAGGGGATCGGAGGTTCGAATCCTGCTCCTGTTAATTTTATCCCTCCCTAGCTTATCCAAGTCTTATCTTTTGTAATGATTCACAGACCGGTTACGGAAGCGGAAGTGAGAACCAGCCTCAGGCACACCAGTCACCGAATCACAGTTCCCGCCATTCTGCTGGCCACCATCGCACACGGTCATTCTCGGCCGGTCTGCGCCATACACAGATAACGAGAGACACCGATAAAAACCCGCTGGGACTCACCGTCACGAGCTCCAGAGTTGTAAGATACATCATTTTTACTTTTCCTCCTTTACATGATATGGTGTGCGCCTTTGGCAAAACACTGCTGCTTTTACAAGGCAGCAAAACAGGCCAAATGTTTCGAATTTTCGAATTGTAAATTCAGTAGTCTTTAATACACTTTAATTTTCCTTTTTAGATGAGATTTCCCATGATATAAGTGGGAAAACCCATCAGAGTTTGTTTGATTAAGACTTTATAGTTATGTTAATTAAATTGAAATAAGCATCACATAACCACGGGGGAAACTGACTGAATTTGGTTTTAATCCCGTTCCAGTCAATCTTGCTTTGTTTAATAAAATTAAAATAAGTTTTTTGGTTGTATACTGTGGAACATTGCTTATAACCAAGAGATTTTTGTAAGGCGGCAAATTTATTTATTTAATCATCTATACTAATTATGTAGGCTTTTTAAAGAAAATTTCCATGTTTCTTTCTTGACTTATTATTGTGTTTGTTAAAACTTTCCTAGTGAATTTGTTTTTGGTGTTCCCAAAGTTGACATTGCTTGGGTTTTAAAAATTGTGTGTGTGTTTATGATATGTTAATGGTCGTGGTAATTTTTTAAGATTGTTACTGAACTGAAATTGTATGGGCATGGAGACTCCTTGTTTATGTTTTGTTGTTTTTTTTGTTGTTTTTTGTCTTTAGGTGCCAGCACAGAGGCCAGTTTCAGCCAAAGAGGAGAGGCCTCGTCCCAGCTACGGTCGGAAGCAGTACGTGGCCAAGCATGCCCCCTCAGCCGGCCTGCCCAAGTCCACCCTGGGCAGCTACTCCCAGGCCCACGGGACCATCACAGCAAGTGGACTGGCCAAGATCAAGAACAGCAAGTGGTGAACCCCCACTCAAAAAAAAAGAGGCTCTGGAAAACAAGAAGAAAGAACACAACTGCAATTGTATTCCAAAAATTTCATCTGCAAGAATATGTACATGTACTACATGTATATGTGGACTGCAGAAGAAACCGGTGGCCATTTCATGGAATCCGTTACCGTAAGTAAAAAATCTTCGCTTACGATATCATAGCAGATTTTGTTTTGGTTACGGTTAGCATATTTCATATTAATATACTGAAATTGGTATTACAAATAACCACTATAATGGAAAAATATTGTGGATCTCCCCCGAAGTTTTTATTAAAGTGGTGTTCCACTCTACTATATTCCCACCATGTGAAGCCTTTATAAATGATATCGATATCGATTTTTTTTCCTTAAAGGTACTATCATATTTTGGCAGCATACCAAAACAGAAATTTTCACAGATAGATTTACCTGTATCTTACAGGGTATAAAGATGGTGATGGTAGAAGCATATCATTAACGTTTGTCTGCCTGAAATGCTGTATTTATCCAGAAAAGAGCAAAATCAATTACCCCACTCCAGTGAAAAGATTTGAAAATACTGTGAGCGTTTTCCATTGATTTTTCAAAAAGGGCCAAAAGTGGGCACCGTATGGGACTGGAAATTTCACAGATGACTCTTAGTCTTACTGTATCTTTCTTGATATTTTTGCCCATGAATCTGCATTCAAAAACCAAAGTACGATAATTACCTTTAAAAGTATAATACATGATTGGTAAAGGACTAAAGGTTACAGAACAGCACTCACACTTTGTCTGATCCATCATGTACATGAATTGATAAACCTGTGAAAATTTGAGCCCAATCGGGTATTTGAGTCGCAAGAAAAATATATAAAACATAAAGAATGTTTTTGATATTAGTCCAGGGATGAGATTTCTCAAATTAATTTTTGATTTCAGATTTTTTCCTAACAGGCTGTGTACAAAAGTATAGGAGATTTTCAGATTTGTTATGCTCCCTGTCAGCTGTTTTCAGACATTTTTATCATTGGTCAATCTCATCCCTGTATTACCCCGAGATCAAAACTGTTTTTGGTCTTTGTTTGACTAATTTCTGGTTAAATACACCATTTCAGGCAGAAATATTTTAACGGTGTGTTTCTATCAGCACCATCTTCATACCCTGAAAGTTACACATAAGTCTGTGAACATTTCTGTTTGGGTATATTTATACCAACCCTGTACTGTACCTTCAAGCAAGTTCTTTTATTGTTGTTTTTATAATAGTTTTCTTTCTATGACTGCAATAGCTAGCTAACAATGTATGACAAATTGAGAGTTGTTCTTTTAATTCCCTGATTCCTTGTGGGTTCCCTAAATAAACTCCAATTTCAATCTCCTTGACGGAGCTGGATCAGAGAAGGTAAACTTGTCTTTTTTTAATAACGTACACTCGAACACCTTGAATGGGAGACTTTTGAGACGTTGACTTAAGTCTTTTTGCTATCTCTTTTTGCATGCTCACAATTGTGAGCATGCGCGCATTGTTTTGCGCTTGTGTGCACATGCCCTGTTGACTTGAAGACTGGTTCTCCAAAGTCTCCCATTCCGTGGTGTTGTGCCTTATATGCATTCCAGCAAATAAGTGAGATTTTGATATAAAGTTGTGGCTTTCTGAGCTTGCATTATTTATGTGATCTATTATTTATTGATGTGATTTCAGAGAAAGTACAACTTATTCAGAGAAGTGATTTCTATAACAGTCCGAATTATATTTATATCTAAGCCCTCTTCAAAGCATACATAGTAGTGTATTCATTCCTTTAATGCTGTATTCATAATAATTTATGCCAAAATTATTCAGTTTGCTGAGAAACCTGCAGCATCTGCCTAAACCCCAAACACACTGTGTGTGCGACCACTTTAAACTTGGGTAAAGTAGGGTTTGCATTTCACAAACAGTTCTATATCCTTCAAAAATACAACAGCAGTTTGCCTAGGGGCTGCCTACATTCTTTGGATTGGGATGAAGGTGAACATGGCCTATCTAGCTCTATGGAGGTTTACAAAACGGAGGCTCAGGCTTCAGCTCATGCTCAGGCTCCGGCTCTGTCATCCATATTCTGAAAATATAGGTTGTGGGTTTTCATTGAAGGCTGAAGCTCTATTTTCATTTTCAAAACCAGAGAATCTACTTCCGACCCAAAAGCCAAAGGCCTCTATTTTGATATATCTGTTAACTTAAAGTGGAGCCTGAGCCTGAGCCTTTTCCTCCATTTCGTATTAAATTCCCTATGTAAGCCTAAGGGCTCGGCAGCAAGCCAGTGTCCTTTGACATTACATTCTGTAGTAGGCCTACTTCTTGGATACCCTGGCTTCGGTCAGGGCCAAGTTGGGACCACAGGGATGTGATTTTTCAGGAAAAACCCTGATTTCAGTTTTTGTGGCCTCACTTTGCCTTAACAAAAGTATAGGAAATTAATTTTATGATTTTCATTTTTTTTGGGGGGGCTATGTTTTTTTTTTATGCAAGTACAATCACAGCCCTGGACCAGCAAGCCCTTTATAGCCAGGATTGCTAGCTATTTGGGATGTTTGGGGGGATTCTGGCTTGCTGTGGGTTTCAAGGGGGAGGGGCACCAAATTTTCAATGTGAAGCTTCCACATCGTTGCTCCCTCATTGCCACTGCACAAACCTCAAGCAAAAGTACACACAGTCCATTGACACTCCAGCATATTGCAATATCTTGAGAGATTCTTGAAGGTATTAATGGTTTACTGTAATCAAAACAGTTGAATACATCTGTATTCTTATAAAACTTAACCTGTGTATCGAAAAGGAGGTATTTTAGACCCATAATTGAGCACCCCACTTTTTGCGACAATAAACCTTGCTTACCCTCGTTTCAGACAGGCGTGCCAGGGTCGCGCCGAACTAAATAGATTAGGAGCGACCCTGGGTCGACCCAATTCAGATTTTGGTTTCAGACAGGCGAACTTAATACATTGGAGTAGCCCTAAAACTAGGCCTACAAACAAACGAACAACTTGCGGCCATAGCAACAGCTCCGTCAAAGACTTTTGGGGCGGTGTTGTTTACGTTTCAGACCGTACGTTGTCGACTTGGTTGTTGCGAAGAGGAAATGGAAATTAAGCATAATGTACTTCGATTTTGACTGTTGTCATCGTTTATACACAACCGTCACGACTGGCATTGTGGCCGTCATATTTTTTGTTTTTTTTCTATTAGGCCTAGCCCATCTTTGACTTTACCTTTAAAATGATTAATTTTGTTGTTTTTGTATACCTTGGCAAAGGTCTATTGAAAATGTACCCTATGATGTACGACCGGCAGACGATTTCCATGCCAAAAAGTTTCGTATGTATGCATTGTGGGATATCACTGTAGTTTTCTGCTCATTTGCATACATTTGCATTGAGTTCGGCTCATGACTAGAGCGACGTCTGAAACGATGTCGCTCTAGCGCCGTTCTTTCGACCCAGACCGTCGATCTTTCGGCATCAGGCGCGCCTGGTCGCTCCTAATTGTTTCAGACGTTGAACTTTCTATGTACTTAATTCAAATTTTGCCTTTTAATTGGTTCGGTGCGACACTAGAACGCCTGTCTGAAACGGGGGTTATGTCACTTGCAGAACGCCACGCAGTGTACTGTAGTTCAAGCCTATATTAGTTCTGTAGGTGACGTCACACGCTATTGTTGGTGGATAACCAAGGGGGACTTTTTTTAGAGGCGGGGCATACATGTATCGATTTTGTAACTTTTCCATCAAAATTAAGCACTTGCGTACAAATATAGATTTATATAGTCATTAATGATGTGTTAAGCAATAATTTTAAAGCACTTTCACTCCTTTCCCAAATTTGATTACAGTAAAGGGTTATGTCAGAATTATGCGCAACAGTTTTATCACCTCGGCATTACTTTTTTTTAATTTTTTTTTTTACCGGTATACTTCCAAGTTTCAAGTGCGTCTTACTCTTGCTTTTGAGTGCCTTGTGGTGTCAATCATGGGCGTAGATCACAGGGGGGGGGGTAATTTTTTATATACAGGGTGTCCCAGAAAAAAACGCAACACTGTGTTGGGAACCATTATGTTAAAATCCGACACAGTTTTTCATTTCAAGATTCAGATATGTGATACAGCCATGTCTTGGCTATCACCATGTAGAATTTAAGCGTATTGGGGTTGAAATTGGCGAAATTATGACCAATTGAAAGAGTACTCCTTAAAAACAAATTTGCAAGGATAACACGCATAGTGGTCAATACACACATAATGTGTATGAAAGAAAGATGAAAATCGGGTTTTGAGGTTGGGTAATTCAGTCTAAGTTTTTTCACTCAATGTTTAGCTCAAATTCTACATGGTGATACCCAAGACATGGCTGTATCACATATCTGAATCTTGATGTGATGAACAGTTTAATTTTTATGTAATAGGTGCGACGCAAAGTGATGCGGTTTTTTGGGACACCCTGTTTATGTATGTATGTATTTGTGCACTTATGTATCTGGAAGTACGACCCAGCTATAGGATCATACCCCCAGGTATGAGGACTTGTCTACGCTACTGGTCTCAATATTTAGCATTAACATTCCTTCTTAGTTTATGATCTGACAAATGGCTTATACAGGGTGTCCCAGAAAGAATGCATCACTTTGTCAGGAACTATTATGTTGAAATTAAACTGGTTATCTCTTCAAGATTCATTTATATCGGTCCTGGCTATCACCATGTAGAATTTAAGCAAAATCGGGCTGAAATTGGCAAGCATATGACCAATCTAAAGAGTACTCTCTAAAAACAAATTTGCAGAATTCCAGAATAAGTGGTTAATACACACATAATCTGTATGAAAGAAAGATGAAAATCGGGTTTTGAGATTGGGTAATTCAGTCTTAGTTTTTTCCCTCAATTTCAGTCAAATTTTGCCCAAATTCTACGGCTTCTTCAAGCTTCTTCTTGGCTTCTTCAAGCCAAGACATGGTTGTATCATATATCTTAATCTTGAAGTGATAAACAGTTTAATTTTAATGTAATGTTCTTGACACAAAGTGTTGCGGTTTTTTTGGGGGACACCCTGTATATCTCCTGATACCAAACCTGCTATGAAAATTTGTGCTGTTGTTTATAATTTTTTGAATTTTAATTTTCTTTTGTGCTTTTTTTTTTAGGATTGACTTATCACTCAGTTAATTTTCTTTTTGTTTTGTTTTTGTTTTGGTTCTTGTCGTACAAATGCAGTATTTAACAATCTTTTAAAAATGAAGTGTGGAAATTATTCTCAAAGTATGTTGTATATATTTGTTGTGTATGTTGAATGGATGTAGAGATGGATGTTTTATA